>CM022752.1:41690427-41821928 GCA_012411365.1 Ameiurus melas
GCTAATAAGTCTTGCAACTGTTTGTGTCAAAGTGCATGCTTCTAAAATCAGAAAGAGATTGCACAAATTTGACCTGCATGAGAGGCATGTCAGGAAAAAGCCTTTGCTGTCTAAGAAGAATATTAGACCAAGGTTCAGCATGACACCCTCTCAAACTCTCATCCACTCCCTCACCACCAGTCTTCCCCAACTCCCGATAAGATCAAGATCAAACATCTTTTGGTCCACATTAATTCTTCCCTGTTCATTTTAAAATTTGTTGAGTGGTGTGGGAAGAATCCACTCCTCAATGTGGCCACGACCAAGGAAATGGTGGTGGACTACAGGAGGAAGAGGACCACAACCAGCCCCATGACCATCATGGTTCAGGATGTTGAGCTGGTTGTATATCTAGACAACAAGCTGAACTGGAAGTCCAAATCTGAAGCTGTGTACAAGAAAGGGATTAGCAGACTCTACTTTCTGAGGATGCTCAGGTCCTAAGAAAGACCTGATAGACCTGGTAGACTATCAGACTATCAGTCTGATCTACCAGTCTGTGGTAGCCAGTGCAGTCTTCTTTGTAGCAGTATGCTGGGATGGCAGCATTCGAGCTGGAGATGCAAAAAAAAAAACCCTCAACAAACTAATCAAGAAGGCTGACTCTGTCTTGGGTTTCTCTCTGGACAGTTGTGAGGTGGTGGTGGAAAAGAGAACACTGAAATTCAAAGTCATTCTGGACAATTAACAGCATCCCTCTATGACATACTAGTTAGTTTAGTGGAAGAATCATTCAGCTGCGCTGTAGAAAGGAGTGGTACCGGAGGCAATTTATACATACTGTAGTAACTGTTCAGCTGCTCATCACTGTGTTGGGATACTATTTGCACTGAGCCAATCTTAGGATTGGACAATAGTTGAACTACCCCCATTAGGGTACTCGATCCAGAACTCGAGTCCAATTATGAACGAACTCAGACTTGTCACGCACTTGGGTAAATTTGTACTCTAACGAAATTTTCCAGTCAAGTCCACGTCATGTGTTATATGGAAATAAATAAATAAATAACAGAATAAGATAAGAAATGAATGAACATCTCCCTGACCAGGGGGAATTTTGTGCACTTGATTTCCCCTTTCGCTGGTGCGGAAGCACGCAGCACGCTCCGAAGCTTGAAGAGCAAGCGCTTCTGGGTTTTACAGTGACAATGACTTGCATTTGTTAAGATTTCTGTCCTGTCTCTGTTCCTGTATTGTCATTGGTTGTTTCCCTTACGTGTCATTATCATATTCAGCCGTTCCATGGTATTCCCCTGATTTCATTTAGTATTTAAACCTCTCATGTTTCATTGTTCATCATGAAGTATTTGAGTGTTTTCTGTGTAGCAAGCCTTTGTTCATAGTTTCATGTCTCATAGTTTTTATCCTGTTCTCGACTTCATCCTTTCATTCCATTTTAGCCTGGTTCTGACCATGTCTGTGTTTCACGATTTGTATTTGTCTCATCTAATAAAGCTCTCATCTGCATTTGCATCCGTCCCACGCCTCCAACACGCAACAGAAATACGCACAGATAGCCGTGTTATCGTGCGAGTACCAAATTGAGTTCTCTTTAGCAGCTTATAATGCTTGGACAGTCACATAAATACACACACACACAATATCGATATGCAGGTCTGGCTGAGTATTCATGTAAACACAGTCAATTATGTCTTAAGTGAATGTAAGCAGTTGGGGGGAAAATCTGATGCAAGATTAAAATTTACCATAATGTTGGGAAGAGAAGAGTATCGAGACGGACAGGAAGGGCCGAATCATACCACATGCTGCTTTCGACACTGTGAACCATCAGATCCTCCTGTCAACTCTCTCCAACCTGGGCATCACAGTTCTACGCTGGGTGGAATCCTATCTGTCTGACAGATCCTTCAAGGTATCATGGAGCGGAGGTATTTCTGAAACTCATCAACTCACAATTGGCGTTCCACATGGGTCAGTTCTGGGTCCACTCCTCTTTTCTATCTACACTACATCTCTCGGGCAGGTGATTGAGTCTCATGGCTTCTCCTATCACTGCTATGCTGATGAAACTTAGCTCTATTTGTCCTTCCAGCCTGACGATCCATCTGTCTCTGCACGCATCTTTTCTATTCTTGATGATGGCTTGACCTTTACAGTCCATATCTCAGCAACTGCAAGGTCTCTGTGCACTGTGCTTCCTCTTGAACTCTATTAATGGATCTTGTATAATAGCAATACTTGTATTGTTCTCTGCTTGATATATCGCTTTGCTTATTTGTAAGTCGCTTTGGATAAAAGCGTCTGCCAAGTGAATAAATGTAATGTAAATGTAATGTTCCGAATCATACCACATCATCTGTCAAACATGTGGAGAAAGAGTTATGACATGGACATGTATGGCTGCCAATGGAACTGGGTCACTGGTGTATATTGATGATATGTAGATATAGCAGGATGATTTCTGAAGTGTATAGAGTTATCATTTCTGCTCAGATTTCTTCAAATGCTGCAAAACTGGTGGTACAGTACAGATGGATAATGTCACCGCATTATAATTAATAATACCACAAAGCAACCCAAGGGCTTGTTAACAAAAATAAATTAAATGTTCTTAAATATCCAATGACCTCAACTCGATTGAGCTGCTTTTAACTTACTGAAGACAAAACTGAAAGCAGAAAGACCCACAAACATGCAGCAACTGAAGGTGGCTGCAGTAAATGTCTGACAAGGTAGGAAACTCTGGCTGAAATCTGGAACTCATGGACATCAGCAAATGCTGTAATTGACTGCAAAATATTTGCATCCAAATGCTAAAAATAATCCTAATATTTATGATTGTTAGTTTGTCCAATTACCTTCAAGCCTGTGAAAATGGAGGGTCTCTGCAACGTTATGGACCTGGCTGTATAATGTGTGTGTGTGTGTATGTGTGTGCATAGCCATGTACCACCACTCTTTAGACATTTTTATCATGTATTGTATAATATCTCCTACTTTTCCCCCTCATCCACATCTGTCAGTGAGGTCATAATGATACGTCTGCTGTTTAGAAAATTGTATAAATTCTACTTGCTTTCATACATTCTAGGCAAAGAGGATGGAAAATCTTGTCAGAAAGTCACTGTGCGGATGACAATAAGGAAAAATGACTGTCGTAGCAACAGACCGGTGAGTTGACCAGAGATTGTTACTCCTGTCTGTTTCTTCTCATGACATTCCAGACAAGTTTCTGGAAAAGATCCACTAAGAAACTCAGTTAAAATAAGTAACTTGCATAAAGACTCACACCATGTACTGTTCTCAAACCCATTTACAGGTGAATATAGTGTCATGTGATGGCAAGTGCCCTTCAGCAAGTATTTACAACTACAACATCAACACTTATGCACGGTTTTGTAAATGCTGTAGGGAGATGGGCCTTCAGCGGCGCTCTGTCCAGCTTTACTGCAGTGGCAACTCCACATGGGTTAACTACTCAATCCAGGAACCTACAGACTGCTCTTGCCAGTGGTCTTAAAACACACACACACACACACACACACATGCCTCAAATGGAAATGTCATCTTCACAATTCTGTATTTTCATATTCTCTAGAACAACAAAGGGCATTCTAATATATATATTCTAATATATATATATATATATATATATATATATATATATATATATATATATATATATATATATACAGTGTTATATATATATATATATACATATATATATATATATATATACTGTTGAACATTTTTAACATATTTTAAACTGAATTGCTGTGTCTTTCATCACTCTCATCACATTGGCAGACATTCAAAAATATTTACCTAGCCGTGCCTTGTACCATTCTCCTTTTGGAGTCTGATGTGAGGGGGTAAAAAGAAGAAAAAAAAAGGTGTTCAGTAAACTCAGTATATGCATTAGATGCATTTATAGAAAATATGTAGTGTCTGTTAAGTGATTACTGAATATATTAATCAGTTGCATTTTAAATACTAAAGCCGTGTTCTGTTTTTTAAACTTTAATTATTTATTAAAAGTACATAAAGTCCATGAGAAATCTAGAACACAGAATTCAGAAAAAATAAATTGATCATTGCTCTGTTGAGTGTTAAAGACGATTATTAAGTCCTGTATGAATCTTATTTCCTAAGCATTTTATTTACTGAATATACTGTGTATCATAATGCATTATATTTGCAGTATATTTTCATTTTCAATAAAACAATTATTTAAAAACAGTGCTGATATAATTTACTCAATTCAACATAAACAAAATGTGTTATATTCATTAAACATTGGGGGGAACAATAAATGGAGAACAAAAATTATTAAGTTTGGTATCTGTGCTCAAGATTTCTGGCTTGCTTATTGATTAAAACGTTATTTCGTGCAACATGCACACAGGTGTTGCCTGCAAGGCATGCTGTCGGCATCTAGTGGAGCGGTTTTTGAGCTAGCTCTTGGTAAAAGTCCCAAATTTGATTAACTAATTTGTGGATTCCCTGGGGGAAACAGGGAAAAGAACTGACGGGGAGTCTGTTTTTGGTGTTTATTGAGCCAGGATGCTAGTGAAAGTGAAATGGAACCTGGTGAAAAAGAGGACCCAGCATGCTTGGTGAGAATTTAGACTTTTGGATATTTTGGTGAAAATGGTGAAGGGGTATACTGCCCTTTCTAGCCAATGACACCATTAGTCCAGCACCAACATTACTACAAGGGATTTCTGGTTGCTGATATCAGTTTTGTTCAGCAGGGTTCTGTTTCTTGGAGAACAGTGGAGAACATTCTGGCCACAGAATGGAGTTTGGGTTTCTCATTGAAATGCTGAGACAGTATGGCCCCCAACCTGTCTCGGATGCTTCAAACTCCATAATGAAAGGATGTTGCAGGTCTGCATGTTTGAGAATTGTTGCCATTCTGAATGCCTCTTTGAGTTGGATGAAGGTCTTTTCCATGGCTGAGTTCCACCTGACCCTTCACAAAGATCACACTTTTCGCCATTCTGATGTTTGATGTGAACATTAACTGAAGTTAATGTTAACCTATAGTTATGTGAAAAAAGTACACCTAATGGAACAATTGCAGTTTTTGGCTTTTTTGACCTATTTGGACAAGCAAGCATTTCATCCTCTTTGAAAACAGTGCATATTAATAAAGTTGATGCACGCTATCAAATGACACAAGTGCCAGCGATTAGAACCTACTTAGGGAGAGCAGGTGGAACCGGTCGTATTTAAACCTCTCATATCTAGTGTCTGGTGTTCCCTTTGCTATTGAGGTGTGTGGTGTCATCATGCCAAGATCTAAAGAGTTCTGTAAGGTCTTCAGAAAACGGTTGTGGATGCCTAAGATTCTCGCAAGGCATTTAAAAAGATTTCCAAATTATTTGAAATTCATCATTCCACTGTAAGGAAAATATTTTACAAATGGCACAGATTGGTGGCTGCCAATTTGTCTAGGATTGGCCATCCCAGCAAATTCAGCCGTAGAGCAGATGCACAAAAGAAGTCTCCAAGAAAACCAAAATTTCATCACAATATGTGTGTCAAGACTACAAGTTTTTAAAACTTTGCTAGCCTACAGTTTGCCATTGAGTATACAGGCAAAGACCAGGCCTTTTGGAATAATGTGCTCTGGATAGATGAATCAAAGATAGAGTTGTTTGGCCAAAGTAACAACAGACATGTTTGGCAGTGCCTTTGGTCAGTTGTAAAAAATACAATTCCATTGTATGATTTAATTTCTTGCAATTAAAATAATTAACTTTCTTGTATTTAGATAGTATTGGGTGAAATAAACTATTTGTGTAGCAGTGGGGTGACAAATGGTGAACAATCAAAAAACTAAGTTGTAGGAAATGAGAAACACTTACAAGGCTGTGCTTGAAAATGTCAGCAAATTATGTTTGCTTCTGCATGAAAACAGAGACCCAAGAATTTTGAAAAATTGCACAAAAATATTAGTGTATCTATATACCTTTTTATTTTACATCAGAATTTTTATTAAATTCCTTTTTTTTGGCAACATTTTATATAAACTCTGTTCATACTATTTCTCATACTATTTCAGTTTGGTTATGTTTTTAACTTAATTGACTTTTCTGTCATGTTGCTGAACATCTTTCTATCTACAGCATCTAAGGACATCAGGGACCCCCCTGATTATGTGAAAAAAGTACACCTAATGGAACAATAGTCTATCATGAGAGAATACATGTCTTTGTAAAACTTATTATATTAAGACTCTTATCAAGTTGAGGGTGGTATAGTGCCATTGTCGTGAAAAATCAGAAGGCAGGCCTTCCAATAGAACAAAAAGTAAGGCTTCAACTGTAATAAAAAAAAATGAGACTATGACACAAAAAATTTAAAATCTAACATTTTATTTATACACCCAGAGAATGAAAACCTTACAGTGGTTACAGACCAAATGAGCTAGACTAAATAGTACCCTATGGTACTTCATATTTGAGGATCAGTCGAAATTCTGCTGTCTGAAGACAATGAGAAAAGTTAGAGGCCATTGTTTCAAATAGTACAATCTTCTCCATCAACAGATTACTTTCTGCGACGAGCAGCAGCACCCTTCTTGGAGCTGTGATAAGTGAATACAGAGAGAAAGGGATTATGATTTCAATGGACAATCTTAATTAATTCTCTTGTATAACTGCCAAAGTGAGAATGAATGTTGAGAAGGAAAATTTTACTTTTGTCCAGTTGACTCTGGCAATCTTTTCTTTATTATTATTATTATTATTATTATTATTATTATTATTAATAGTAAAAATGTAGAAAAAGACCAACTGATGTTTTTCTATTTTTAACAGTCCAGTTTCAGTGAGCCTGTGCCTACTACTGTACTACTGTAGCCTGAGATTCCTGTTTTTGGCTAACAGGGTTTCTGCTGCTGTTGTACTGTAGCTCATTGTTGCATTCTGCATTTTGGGATGCTTTTTGGCTCACCACAGTTCTGAAGAGTGGCTAGTTAAGTTACCATATCCTTCCAATCAACTCATACCGTTTCATCTATTGTCCTCTGACCTCTCTCATCAACAAGGTGTTTTCCCCCAAAGAACTCATTGGATGTTTTTTTGTTTTCTGCTCCATTCTGTGTAAATTCTGGAGTCTAGACTGTTGTGCATGAAAATCACAGATCAACAGTTTCTAAAATATTAAAATCAGCTCATCTGACATCAACAACGATTGTTTAACCAATGCTGGTATTTGGCATAAACCATTAACTGAAGCCCTTGACCTGTATCTGTGTGATTTTATGCACTACATTGCTGACACATGATTCACTGGATAATTGTATAAAAATGGGGTACAGGTGTTCCTATTAATGTGGACATTGAGTATACCTAAGCTGCATTTTAATAAGAGGTTGTCGTCAGTTGTCGTTAGTTGTCCAAAGCTGAGGGTAAATACTTATTGTTACAGGTGCCGGTTCCTTTAATTGCCAATACGTCAAGTAACACTGTGTGAAGTGCTTGCGTGGGTAAGCTAGAGCTACTTACTGCTTCTGCAGCTCGTCAATACGGTTGCGAAGTGAGATGACCTAAAAACAACATATAAGCATATTTAAAATAGCCAGAACATTATCATTTCCTCTGAGACACACACACAATTACTGTCACCTGAGATCAACTTCACAGCATTTTACAGTCATGATAAAAAGAAATGACACCCTCCTTCAACTTTGTTTTTATTTATCAGGGCCTAAATAATAATTGTGTTGTCCTCACCAATTTCTACAAACAAATAACTTCAAGTGACAACAAAAACAAGACATATTGAAACAGATTTCAATATGTAGTCCATCCATCCATTTTCCGTACCTCTTATCCTACACAGGGTTGTGGGGGAGCATGAAGCCTGTCCCAGGGCACAAGAAGGTAGACACCAATCAGCCTACAATGCATGTCTTTGGATTGGGGGAGGAAACTGGAGGAAAACCCCTGAAGCATGGGGAAAACATGCAAACTCCATGCACACCGGGGGGAGGTGGGACTTGAACCGCCAGCCCCGGAGGTGTGAGGAAAATATACTAATCACTACGTCACCCAGCCCCCTCAATATGGCGGGGAAAAAATAAGTACACCTTATAATTCAGTAACCCTTTTAGCAACAGTAACTTAACAGTAACTAAGTAAATGTGTTCTGTTGGAGGTTTTAGTCTTTTTGGAGAAATTCTGGCCCACTCTTCTTTACAACATTCTTAACAATCTACAACTCTTAAGATCCCGCCACAGCATCGCAATTGGATTGAGGTCTGGACTTGGCCTTTAAAACACCTTGATTTTTTTTCTTCTTTAGCCATTCGGATGCTGATTCGCTGGTTTGGATTATTGTCCTGTTGCACAACACATTTTCAGCCTAGCTTACACATTTCTTTCAAGAATATTCTGAAATAAGTTGGAGTTAATTGCAATTTCCCAGATCCTGTCACTGCAAAAAAAACCCAAATCATCACCCTTCCACTACTATTGTTGACAGTTGGTATGAGGTGTTTTTTGTAAAACATGGTGCTATGCACAATGACCAAATATCTCCGCCTTTGTCTTATCAGTCTAAAGGATATTGTTCCAGAACATTTGTGGTTTGAACATGTGCAATTTTGCAAACCTAAGTTGTGCTGCTATAATATTTTTTGGGATAAAAGATTTTTTGCTACCCACCCTTCCATGAAATCCATACTTGTTCAGTTTTTTTTGTTCTGATTGTGCTGTACATAAACATCTAATATGATTACAGAGGCCTGTAGGTTACATGATGTAGCTCTTGGGTTTTTCTTTATATCTCTGAGCATTTAACTGTCTGACCTTGGACTGAATTTGCTGGGATGCCTGCTCTTGGGAAGATTGTCAATTGTCTTAAAGTCTTTCCATTTGTAAACAATACTTCTCACTGTAGAATGGTGAATTTCAAATTGTTTGGAGATGTCCTTATAACCCTTTCGAGATTGATGAGCAGCAACAATTGCTTCTCTGAGGTCATGTCTGATGTCCTTTCTTCTTGACATGATGTAGACACACACCTGAGTGCTCCAGAACACCAAAGAGGTAAATTCTGCTTCTATAATGAACTTCTACAACTTTAATTCCAAAAAGTTGGGACGCGATGTAAAATGTAAATAAAAACAGAATGCAATTTTTTTGCAAATTTCATAAACCCATGTTATTCATTTTCAAATCATCACATTCTGTTTTTATTTACATTTTACACAGCATCCCAACTTTTTTGGAATTTGGGTTGTATATTTGATGTGCCTGATAAATGTAAATGGTAACTGGCGCAAATGGCACTGTCTCATTCGCACACACACTCATGGTAGCAGAGCTGCCATACAAGGCACTAACTTACCATTGGGAGCAACTTAGGGATCAGTGCCAAGGACACTTCAGGATGTTTAGTCATGTGGGCTGGGAATCAAACCGCCAACCCTACAATTAGTGGACATCCCGAGGATCTAAGGAAAATTCTGGCCATATTTGGGCCAACTGCTGCCAATGATCTGGCGCCATCATAAGGTCAAATTTGGACATAATTTGGAATTACCTTTATAATCATAACTTTTCAACTGGATTGAAACAATTTCAACACACCCTATGACCCACACCCTGAATTTTGAATATCCCTAATGGTTATGAAAATCAGACAGTGAAGCCGGCAAAAAGGAAGTGAGGCTGTATCAGCAACAACTTGTGCACAGACACAAAACTTGGTGCGCCACTTCAGGACCATAGCCTGAGGCTATGAAACAAATTTCATGACAGCAATACCTACTGGTCAAAATTTACCATAACAAGCTAAATATGCTTACATCTAACTGACATTTTTGCTACTCCTCCTCCAAATTTTGTCCAATCTTCCCTAAATTTATCCTACATAATCGTAGTACCTGTCTTAAGAAAAGTTATCAAAGGAACACTTATACTCAAAACCATTCTCCAATAAATTAATTAACAGATCAATATTACATAATTCTCACCTCATACTTCTGCCTCTTTAGCTTTTCAATGTGGTCAAATTTTTCAGACTCAAGATTGTACATCCAGTCCCATAGCTCCTTGGCCTTATCCCTACACACACAATTATGTTTTTTGTAAAATTGATATTTAAAATTATTAGTGTATATGATATAATATTAGAAAAAGATGGACCATTAGTAAAAGATGGACCATATGCATTTGCACAGACCTCAACTTGTCTTCATTTAGATGATCAATGTTTAGAGGCTTGCGTCTGTCAGCCAAGATTTTTTTTTTCTTCTCTCGCTCTGTCTGTTTCTTTCCCTTCTTTTGG
The DNA here is from genome assembly GCA_012411365.1 of Ameiurus melas. Taxonomy (NCBI): domain Eukaryota; kingdom Metazoa; phylum Chordata; class Actinopteri; order Siluriformes; family Ictaluridae; genus Ameiurus; species Ameiurus melas. The sequence continues at coordinate 41,700,733 of CM022752.1, forward strand.
TCAGCCTGTGTCAGAAATGGCATATTAATTAAAGTTTGATAGCTGAAGATAAAGAGCATGAGTATAGTTCAGTGATTAGGTGAGGGTTGAATAAAGATATTATAGTCTCAGTGATTAATGTTTATGTAAATCAGTGATTACCGATTAGGATGATGACTGACTAGGATTTTGGGGACTGTAAATAAATCTTAACAAATTTTTTTTAAATCTATCTTTATTAACAGAAATACAGACAAACTACAATATAACTACACATAATAAGAAGTGTATTTTGGGAATCTAAACCCAAATCCATGTCTTACTACTTACCTTACATTAGTACCCCAATTATGGACAAATGTTAATAATAATGTTCATTAAGGAAAACTTGTCATTAGCAAAATTATAACACTGCACCTTGTCTGGTATTTAGTGGGACATCTCAGGTATGTGATTTCTGAAGAGTAAAGGGTGATGATCAAATATGCACCTTTTGCAGGTAGCTGCTGTAGTTGGAGCCCATGCTTGTCAGAACAGATTTCTTCTTAGCATCGTCCTCTGCCTTCTTCTTTGCATCTGCCTCCTCTTTCCGTAGCCTTTCCTCCTACAACACATGCAGATATGTTCATGTGTAAGAAAATAAATAAATATATATATATATATATATATATATATATATATATATATATATATATATATATATATATATATATAATATGCATGATCACGTATAAACATATTGTACATGCAGATGCACATGCACATTGTGATATCCAACAAAAAGTCTTTAATTTATAAGTCTTTAATAGATACAATAATAACAAAAATAGACCATTGACCAAAAATATTCCTTTTAAATATTAGTATTTTGCTCATTTGTCTTTTATCCTTCAGGCATTATGACAAATTTTACTTTAACTTCATATTTTTTATAGTATGCAGGAATCTTCCAGATGTACCAGTGCAACACACCTCACGTCTTGCTTGGCGCTCTTTGTCCTTTTCAGCACGGGACCTTTGCTGGTCTGCTCTCTCAGCCCTACGTTTCTCCTACACACACACAGTCATAAATATAATATTAAATTTTTTTACATGACTTTATATACACAGAAAATATCAACATATTTAATCACTTATATTATGATTATAATACAGCATTTTTGTTTTGGCTGGTAACTAGAGAGGGGGGCATGATGCACCACACCTCTAGGGTCCCCAGTTTAATTGTGAGCTTGGTTTACTGTCCTTGGAATTTTGTATGTTCTGTCTGCTTAATTTCCCCTAGGTGTGAATGTGTGTGCATCATGCCCTTTGATGGACTGTCATCCCATCTAACATGTATTCAAGCAGTAGGATGCGCCTGACCCTGACCAAGGATACTGAAGATCAAGATTACTGAAGATCACTGGAAAATGAAGACACTCACAATTCTCTCCTTCAGCGCAATAAGTTCCTCCTCCTCCTTTTTCCTGCATTCAAAATGGGCATCAATGAGCGTCTGCAGCTCAATTAGATCCTTATTCTGCCGTTTTTTGTGGATGTCCTGTTACACACATTCAAATACATATACCCACAAAAGTCAAGAATTTGTCTTAAATCATGGATGGTTGTATAGAAAAGTACCAAGCAGTGTAACTTCTCTGCCACACTCTTTTATCTATGGCATTCAAATCTATTGTAAATATTTCCCAAGGACATTACAAGATATTGTATGAGGAAGAAAACCGGATATTTGCAGGTAAATTCCAGACAGCCTTAAATACAATGATAGTGGCTTACATCAAAGTCTACTTTCTCTCCGTCTGGGATTTTTGGTGCACTGGGTCTGAACAGAGAGAGATGAGTCAGACACACACACACACACACACACACACAAATAAGAAAGTGATTGCCTGGAAATCTGAAAGCTTCTGAAAGCTTCTACGTTTAAACCAAAAACACACTATTTCAGTCCACAAATATTCCTTTGTAAATATGTAATATTTCTGCATGCCACTGTATTATTAATGGTATATTGCAGCAAACCTTTGCTTATTAATATACTGCTTTAATTTATCAGAAGAGAGCTATATAACATTACTTCACTGAAAAGTGTCAAATTTAGAGAGCATTTAATGGCACATTTACTTACCTAAATTTTGGCTTTTCCTCTATATATTAGAAGATGAAACGGGAAGAGGGTCAAGTTATAATATTAGGGAAATTTTGCTCATAAAATATCTAATGAGCTATAACAATACCTGCCATTATTTCTCTAAATCATGTCAACTGCTCATAACTCTAACAATACAAAACTATAACTATCACAGTAAAGAAAGAAAAACATCTAATTTTAATCTTAATCACAATGTTTGAATACAGATGGGGAATTAAGAATTGAATTTGTCAAAAACCAATTCAGTTTATTCACATTAAATTTTCACCAGACTGGTATTAACTCAAGAAATCCATACATATACAGACATCCAAACATTAAATTCCATAAATAAAGTTATGTGTAATAAACTGGAATGACACGAGAAAAAAATATTGAACACGCTAACTGAAATGTAGTTAATACTTAGTGGAGAAGCCTTTGTTTGTAATGACGCTTCAAGACACTTCCTGTATGAAGAAATTAATGTTCTGCAGTATTCAGGTGTGATTTTGGTTCATTCTTCTAAACATATTGTCTTTCAATCTTGTTCAGTTGGATTCGAGTCAGGTGATCAACCGGGCTGTTCTAACACCTTGATTTTTTTCTCTGGAACCAATTGAAAGTTTCCTTTGCTGTATGCTTTGGATCGTTGTCCTGCTGAAAGTCCAGACACGTCTCATCATCATCATCCTGGTGGATGGCAGCAGATACTTCTCAAGAATCTACCGGTAAAGGGCTCCATTCATCGTTCCTTTAATTATATGAAGTCTGCCAGTACCAGGTGATGAAGAACAGCCCCACACCATGATGCTTCACCTCCAAACTTCACTGTTGGTGTAGTGTTTTTAGGGTGATGTACAGTGCCATTTCTTCTCCAAACATGGTGTGTAGTATGACAGCCAAAAAGTAAAATTCTGCTCTGACCAGTCTGACCAGACTACACTCTCCCAGTATTTCATAGTCTTGTCCAGATGAGATGTAGCAAACCTGTGGGGTCTTGTGGGGTGAGTGTGAGCAGTGGAGTTAATTGTCTACTGTTTTCTTTGTGACGATGGCACCTGCTGCCTCCAAGTGTTTCTGGAGCTCTTTCCGAATGGTCCTTGGCTCTTGGGCTACTCTTACTATGCTTCTGATTCCCTGGTCAAAAATCTTGTGAGGAGCTCCTGTGCGTGGCCAGTTAATGACGATTAATGAGTGTTGCTTCCACTTGTGTGTTATGACCCCAATGGTGCTTACTGGAGGATTCAGAAGTTTTGAAATACGTCTGTATCCTATGTTTCTTGTGCGACACGTTGGTAAAAAAAAAGCCTTTTTATAGACCATCAATTTACTAACCCATCTGATATTAATTTACACAGATAGGAGGTATAATAACTTTCTAATTACTCATGGATTTCAGCTGGTTCCTTGCCTTGGAGAATTTCTTTTTCTTACCTTGTTCAAAACTTTTTTCCCACGTCATTACACCTTTTTACACATAACTTTATTTATGGACTTTAATGTTGTGAATTCTTTATATTTCTGGATTTCTTGAGTTAATACTGATGTCTGGTGAAAATTTCATGTGAACGACCTCATTGGAAAGATCGATCCATCCTCTATACCGCTTATCCTTTTCAGGGTCACGGGGGAACCTGGAGCCTATCCCAGGGAACATCAGGCACAAGGCGGGGTACACCCTGGACAGAATGCCAATCCATCGTAGGGCACAATCACATACACACTCACACACCCATTCATACACTACGGACACTTTGGACACTTTAGATTACCATGCATGTCTTTGAATTGGTGGAGGAACCCGGAGTACCCGGAGGAAACTCCTGCAGCACGGGGAGAACATGCAATCTCCGTACACACTCTGGGAATCGAACCCCCGCCCCTGGAGGTGTGGGGCGAACATGCTAACCACTAAGCAACCGTGCATGACCTTTGGAAAGATATTTACTGAAAAAAATGTTGACACGTTCAATACTTATACTTATTGCAAAAACACATTTTTTAGCAAACAAATTAGAGGTAATAAAGGAAAAGAAATTAATTTTTCATTAAAAGTACTCCGATCCGCTGTAAATATTAAGAGCAACGAATTAAAGTTTCACTAGTAAATGTCTACACAGTGATCAGATCACTTGTATTGTAGAGTTTAGAACTACTAAAGGGAACTCAGTCAATTATACCCATAAAAAAATATATAAAGTTGGTATGTGTGAGTGGACAAAGTTCAGGATCACCATTTACTCCAGTCTAGCAAGTTATTTGTTCACTATTGAGGTGAGTGGTAATATTAAATACCATTACACATGTATCTATGGCTTGCTGGAACTAACACACTGTCAAGAAAATTAGGAGTTACTGATTAATTTGGGAGTTGTTAAATAATCTTAACCATCAGACCTAAAACAAAAGCTCTTAATACCCCAATGATTGTATCAAGAAGAAAATACGAATGTATCCTCACAGTGTGTGATTGAGATTTCATGCAAAAAGAAATCAAGGCTTTGCAATGGGTTTGCTGCACAGTTAATGTAAATGTGAGTGCTGCATATTCTTTCACTCTTTTTACACCGTCCTTGAACATTTGCTAAAAGTATAGGCTCTGTCACCTGTAAAGTACAGAGCTGTAGACTTGCTTTAAGAATTGTGTAGATTTATGCACTCATGTCTTTGTATCATTTATTCATGGGTGACTTTTCCCCTTTGCCTCATCAACAAACATAATTACAAAAGTGCTATGGGAAAATTACCAACATACCTTCCTCTTCATAGGCCTCTGCTTGCAGCAAGGATTGAAAGCAGAAGCAGAACAAATATTATTAGCTAGACATGGTGTCTTTTCCGACCCAGAGCAAATCTGTACTTTTAGACAAAAAATATATCAGAACACATAAACTGCTGAGTTGATGTAAGAAAATAGGTCATAAAGAAGTCTCTATATATTTGGGGTGTTCCCCAATTAACATCAGCAAATGGAATAATAATTATTATTATTACAACAAAAACATTATTATTATTATTATTATTATTATTATTATTATTATTATTATTATTGTTGGTGGTGGTGTTAGTAGTAGTAGTAGTAGTATTAAAATTGCTTGGAAACACTTTTTTTTAATGTGACAGGTTTTATCTGGTCTTTGTGTTCAATTAGAGTAATAATTCTGATAAAAGAACACTGAATGTTATATTTTAACTGTTACAATGTTGACTACAGTGACATATTACTGTATTATGAAACTGCTAGAAAATAAGACCACAGCAGTTCCCTCTGGTGACATCATAGCAGAATTCTGTTCAATTAAACATTGTGATGTTCTTGATCCAAATGTTGGTCTGTTAAAAAACAAATGCTAATACCCTCCAATGCTAACACTTTATGCTAACACCCTCAGGAGTAGCAACAGTAACTAGTTTCCCAGTAAGTCAGTTCTAGGTGTATATTAGATGTGAATTAGAGCCATGGCTGATAGCATGGAGTTCTTTTTGTACAGGGATCCTATCTAATCACTTATGCTTCAGTAAACTAAAGTTCGATACTATTTACTTTATTTACAAAGCCCTCATTATAGTCAGTAGCAGCTAGACCTTTAGCAAAATTAGCATAAATTAACCTCACAGGAGCACAGTGCACAGCCTAATCCTATACATAGGATTAGTTTAGATGATCACGTTCAGTGACATGCATCAATTCCACAATATCCACAAAATAGCATGTATACATTTGAATTATTATAAATATTATAAGTGCTGCGCACTTTGATTTTTCTAGAACTCAATTAATAGATCTTGTACAGTAGCACTACTGGTATTGTTCTCTGCTTGATATATATCGCTTTGCTTGTATTTCCTCATTTGTAAGTCGCTTTGGATAAAAGCGTCTGCTAAATGAGTAAATGAAAATACATTAATAGGTTTAGCAAAGACACTCATCTTCATCAGCCATACTCCATTATCAAAGGGAGGCATTTTACTTTGAGGAGGTGGTACTTGGCTTGGAGTAGTGGCTAAAGGAGCTAGATACTTGATTTGGTTATTAGGTTGACCTTCACTGTAAGAAAACTGTATTTCTGGTTTCAGGTGAGCAATGATAGGGAAGGATGAATGAATATCCATGCCACATACTGTACCTTCCTCATGCACTTGTTCTTGTTCTGGCTCAGGTTCTTCCTCAGGCTCAGCCTCTGGGGCTATCTCTACATCTAATACCTCTTCTAATACCCACATGCAGCAAAGCAATCAGGAGAAAGAAGGTGGTGACAGTTATAGGATTGAAAAATAAAGAGACAGCACAGTTAGTAATAAAAGAGAAGGCAGAGTCAGAAAAAGAAGGAAAAGGAGCAAGATAAGTAAGTTTAAGCACACAAAGATGATGGGAGAACTAACAATAATGAGACTTTTGTACACAAGATGCCATATTCTCTGCTAAAATGAACATTTCTTAACATAAAATGTGATGTATTACAGCATAAAAATATAGTATAATTAGGGTAGTGGTATATCAATACTAAGTATACCTTTGTGTTGAAATACAGTGCTTCTACACTAATATTGGCACCCTTGGAAATTATGAAGGCTCTGAAAAATTGTCTTTGTTGTTTAACCTTTTGATCTTTTGTTAAAAAAGATTGACAAAAATACTCCCCTCTCACGGATAGCAAACAATTGCAAATACGACACAGGTTTATATATATTTAAAAAATCTTTGTTAAATATGTATGCCACAATTATTGGCACCCCAATGGGTTCATATGAGAAAAATATATTTGAAGTATATTCCCATTGAGATTTAAAAAAAATTTAGTACACCTGGTGACTAGGAAGATGAAATTGTTCAACCATGACTTCCTGTTTCACAGGGGTATAAATATGAGGTAACATAGGCCAAATTTCCTTAGTCATTCATAACAATGGGTAAGACAAAGGAATATAGCTGTGATGTGCGGCAAAAGGTTGTTGAGCTTCACATAATGGGAAGTGTCTATAAAGAAATAGCAGAAGCATTGAAAATGCCCATTTTCACCATCAGGGCAATAATGAAGTTCCAGTCGACTGGAAATGTTATGACTCGACCTGGAATTGGACGTGTGTCTATATCGTCTCAACACACTGTGAAGAGGACAGTTTGCATGGATAAAACATCGCCAAGGATCACAGCTGGAGAATTTAAAAAATTTGTTGTGTCTTGGGGTCAGAAAGTCTCCAAAACTACAATCCAAAGACACCTACATCACCACAAGTTGTTTGGAAGGGTTTCAAGAAAAAAGCCTCTACTCTCATCCAAAAACAAACTCGAGTGTCTTCAGTTTGTCAGACACTACTGGACCTTCAAATGGGATCAGGTTTTATGGTCAGATAAAACCAAAATAGAGCTTTTTTGGTAATAAACACCAGAGGTGGTTTTGGAGCATACAGAGAGGCAGCCATATGGAAAAGTACCTCATGTCCACGGTTATATATGGAGGTGTTTTGGGGCTGTTTTTCTGCCAGAGGACCTGGACATTTTATTAGGATACATGGCATCATGGACTATAAAATATCTACAGATAATTAATGAAAACATGACTGCCTCTGCCAGAAAGCTTCAAATGGGCCATGGTTGGATCTTCCAGCAGGACGATGATCCAAAACATACATCAACATCAACACAAAATGGGTTACTGTCCACAAAATCAAGGTCCTGCCATGACCATCCCAGTCAGGGGGAGGAGATCCTGAAGAGGAGATTCTGTATGGAGGAACAGTCTCAGATCCCTTGGCATGTATTCTCCAACCTCATCAGGCATTATAGGAGAAGACTCTCCTATCTGTTATTGTAATAATAATTATAATTATTATTATTATTATTATTATTATTATTTTTTATTACTGTTATCTTGGCAAATTGAGGTAGCACAAAGTATTGACTAAGGGTGCCAATAATTGTTACACACATTTAAAAAAAATAATTATAAACTTGTGCTGTATATGCAGTTGTTTGATATCCATGAAAGCATTTTTGTGAATAATAAAAAATATTTTTTTGTTTGTTTTGTGACAAATAAAAAAAAAAAAAAAAATAAAAAAAATTTTAAAAAAAAAAAAAAATTTTTTTTTTTTTTTTAAAAAAGGGAAGGGGGGGAGGGGGGAAAAATATTTAAAAATTATTTTTTTTTTTTTTTTTTTTTTTTTTTTTTTTTTTAAAATTTTTTTTAAGCTTACATACTGTAAGATCTAATATGTCCTACCATTAGGTTAGTTTTAAAAATGAATTCATCTAATTATCATCTTGTAGAATGTCTACACTGCTTTTTCAATTCTGCTTTCATACTGAGTCATGTGAGCATTTGGTTAAAAAGTACAAGCACAAGTGTTAGTACAAGCACCCTTAAGTCAGACACCAGCATTAGCTGTGTCCTTGATACTCAAATAATTATTCAACTATATTCAACATGTTTAGCGTCTGAAAATAAAATGGTCTAATTTTAGATTATGCTACAAGCCAATCTAATGTCTTACATTTGGGAGCTTCCATAGAGAATAGATGAATGTGCTAAATTTAGTTCCTTTTAGACTCTATATGGGGGCCACAGAGCCACTAGTTTAGTTCAGTTAAGTTCAGTGTTCAGTTCAGTTTTTCCTTTTATACCCACACACAAGCACGTATGTGGTTAGTTTGATACATTAGTCTAAGCACTATTTGTGGGGAGAAAAATGTTTTAACCATTGATATTTGATTATCTAAGGGTGAATACCACGCAATGGAGAAACAGTGCAGTTTGGAGTAAGGTTTAGAATCAGGCATCTTTAAAATATTAGAGTGGACATGTACATAAATCAGTATTGTGTAAAATCAATAACAGCTTTAGTTTTTAATTTACCTTCCTCTTCGAGCTCTTGATTTCCAAGAAAAGAAAGCAAATTGACACAAATTAATATTATAATTGATTGAGATTTACACATGAATTCTGTTATTACTGAAGTAATATCAGTCATCTACTCAGCAGTCTGCTCCTAGTGCAGTGTATTTTCAACAACAACAATCCACTCTGTGATTGGTTATTTTATCAAGATTAAGCATGAACTAAAGGCCAATAGCAGCCCAGAGGACTTTGTTAATGTGTGACATTAAGAGCAACAGAACAACACTGACCCCATAAGTGACCTGAATTTTTTATGGTTGTTAACAATGATAGGTTTCTCAGATTCAACAGAGAGAATTATGTATCAGTTGAATATTTCTTCCAAAAACAATAGTGAGCATTATCTCAACACAATATTTATATTAAATTAATTTTATAAAATAGTCGGTATGCAGGTTCCTTTTATGCAATATTTCTCATTTTTCAACATGTGCAGTAGTAACCTAACATTGCAGATACTGTTAAGGTGCCTACTGTATATTTAAAATCACAGTTGGAAACCTGAGATTGTGTTGAACTAGTACTACTACTACTCTACTAATAATAATAATAATAATAATAATTAGAAGAAGAAGAAGAAATCAACTCACCTTCAACCCCACTGAAAAATAAGTGAGTAAATAAACATTGAGTTTGGAAAAAAACATTGTGTTTTGAGTTGAATGATGTAATGTAACAGCATTAAGCAAAAAGCAAAAATACGCACACATCCTCTGTGTCAGACATAATGTTCAAAGACTTCACACCTGCAGAACAAGAGACACATACTTCCTCAGCAAGTATAAAATAAATTATGAGATTAGAATTGACCTTATGTTCAATGCCATGGTCTTGTCACAAAAAGAGAAGCAGTTCTTATACTATACTGTACTTATAGTGACTCCTTATAGTGTTATAGTAACTTGATGAAACTATGTAGACTATCTGACTCACTAATTGATCTTGTCAGCTACCCACTGATAAATATTGCTGTTCTGATTTGCAATGCTTTGTGCAACTTTGGAAGTATGGTATTGCCAGGTATTTGATCATTTTTAAGTGTTACTGTTCTTAATAACACACTTCTAATGGAGATGAAGTGATCATGAAGAGCATTTTTGCATGTGAGGGCTTTAGTGTCCTTCTTGGTTGTGTTATGTCATATAGAGCCTTAGTGCAGCTGCTGAAAATTTGGGGGATTATCAGAATATCATGTATCCTAGATCAACCCCTCCATGATCCCCTCTATGAACATATGAGGACATAGCCTTCAACAAGCATTTAACAAATTAAACAACAAATGATTTTAATGGACATATTATTGAACTTCTGAAATTAGCAGAATGACTTGAATGGTTTATATGTAACTAATAAACGCAAGCTTAACAAGGTAGTGTTTATTTCTCTGAATTTCTAAAGAACTATAGATTCCTTTATTGTTATTTATAGAGCTTACTATATAGTTGACAATGGATCATTTAGTAATTGTATTACTAAATGTATTACTGCCATTATTCCCATAATATTGACATCTAGGCTTTGCTAAGTCACTACTGTCACTACCAACATTTAAGCTACTGCCAGTACAATAGAGTGCAAAGCCATAATGATTGCCTTTTAATTCCACAGTGAATCTGCATTGGCCATAATGGTTTTAGAGCCTGTTAACAATAAAGTGATCCTCTCATTTATTACTGATTGACTAGGTCACAAGAAATCAGTTACATATTGCTTTCCTGCAAGCTGTTATTACCTTCTGCTTTGTCTGGTAATGATTCTTATGATTAGAACTTAATTCCCTTTAATTTAGTACATATGACTATAGTATATGAAGACTCCAGTAAAATCATTAAGATGAGGATGTAATTTAAAAGAATACAATTAATACCCCTTATTTAGCATTACTAAGTTAACAACTCAAATAATTTTTCTTCCTCATTAGTCTTTAACCATTTACCCCTTCACATACTGATGGATCCACCTTTCACTTCCACCTAAGCTAAACCGATACTCTCAGGACACCTCAACATCTATGGAATCTTACCTCAGAGAAGCAACAAAAGGAGAGTGTCCAGGCGTCTGGCTGTAAGGCTCTGCACACGTCTTCACTTATTTGACCCTGTGTTATACTGATACTTAATCTTCTAAGGACCCGTATTGGCTGAGAAGGTCAGACATGCAGTTGGGCCAGATTTGCATCTTCAGAGCCACCCAACACAACCCAACACACAGTGCTACAAACACCCAAGCTCAATAAGGATATCAAAAGAATATGCTGGATGGAAGGAGCGTCAGATTTGAACAGCTGAAATGTCTCATTGCTATATCTGTCATAATAGAAGGCGAAAAAACATAAGGCCAAGCTGATGGTGTGAGAAAGTCTGGACCTTTACACATCAGGCAGGCATTCAGAAAATGCCTCTGAGAGTTTTAAGGGCATCTGAAACTCTCTCGAATTCTGCTAGAAATAAAAGCCATGGCTCAAATACAACTCGATACAAAGACTAAATTAAAAACTGACACTGAACATTTCAAACATAATGGATGTCACCACATGCCATGAACTCAAAAATTACTGTCATCCTTCAAAACGTTCAGCAAAGAAAATAGTTATTCATGACTATTTAAATTTGGGGAGGGTCAGATAACAAATAAACAATAAACAAAACAAAAATTTGACATTTATATTTCTGGAAATCATTATACTGCTTCCACCATTAGGCCAATAAATAAACAATTAAAACTACAGATCAAATTAATCTCAATTTGAATGAACAAATTTTTTTTGTTCCTATGCACAGAAAACACCGAAGCACACAAAAAATTTTAACATTCGATAAAGATTTTAAAAGATCAACATCACACTACATATAATATACAGATGCATCAAAAAAAATTATATTGTGGAAAAGTTAAAAAAAAATCCATAATTTAATTCAAAAAGTGGAACTTGGAACTTTCATATATTCTAGATTCATTACACATGAAATATTTCAAGCCTTTTTGTTTTAATCTCGATGATTACAGCTTATGTTGTCAGGTGATTGACTGGGCCATTCTAACACCTTGATTTTTTTCTCTGAAACCAACTGAGAGTTTCCTTTGCTGTATGTTTTGGATCGTTGTCCTGCTGGAAGCTCCACCCACATCTCATCTTCATCATCCTGGTGAATGGCAGCAGATTCTTCTCAAGAGTCTCCTGGTAAAGAGCTCCATTCATCGTTCCTTCAATTATATGAAGTCTGCAAGGCGCGGGCAGAGGATGGTAGGATGGAGATGTGAAACACGAAGAGACAAACACAACATTCGCGCCAAAGTCAATGAACCTGAAGCGTAACTAAAAGAGTAATTCAAATCCAGGCGAAAGTCCGATAAACTAATAACGATATCCGTGAGTTTCGTGAGCGTGGTAACAAGCGATCGGTTGAAAAGCTTTAAGCGTTACTTCGCACCGCGTTGTTGCTAACAATGTCTTATAGAACCTTGGGCAGGTCTTCTCATTTAGTATTCCGGCAAACTTGAGCGCGAATGTGCCTGGGAAGTGTAGTCCACTTTGGCTCGACGGCCGCGAGTTTGCTGTTGCGTGACACTAGATAGTGTGATTATAAATAAATACACCCCTTCTATCAATATGCTAATACTACATGCCCAAATAATGCAGTTGTGTAACCATAAAAATTAATTATAGTTTCTACATGAACTAGGGCATCAGGATGGACCAGACATTCATTAGGGATTAGGGGAGCAACAGCATCCAAATATCCCAGTTCACTACAACACTCCATGCCTGTGAGCCCTCTAGATCTGCTCCTTTAACCAAATAAAAACAATTTCCCAAAAGGCTTGATTAAACAAATATGTTTTCAGCCTGGACTTAAACACTGAGATCTGAGTCCCGAACACTAATTGGAAGGCTGTTCCATAACTGTTGGGCTTTGTAAAAGAAAGTTATTCCCCCTGCTGTAGCCCCCTATTCCAGGTACCAACAAGTAGCCTGCACTTTTTGATTGAAGTAGGCGTGGCTGATCATAAAAGACCAAAAGTTCACTCGGGTACTGTGGCGTTAGTGTTTTATAAGTTAATAATGGTAAATGGTAAATGTGCACTTATATAGCGCTTTTATCCAAAGCGCTTTACACTGTGTCTCGTTCACCCATTCACACACACACTCACACACCAACGGTAGCAGAGCAGCCATGCAAGGCGCTAACTTGCCATTGGGAGCAACTTGGGGTTCAGTGTCTTGCCCAAGGACACTTCAGCATGTGGAGTCATCCGGGCTGGGAATCAAACCTCCAACCCTACGATTAGTGGACAACCCACTCTACCAACTGCGCCACAGCCGCCCCCATATTAATAATAATAGTATTTTATAATTAATGCCTGATTTCACTGGGAGCCAATGCAGTGTGGATAAGATCAGGGTGATGTGGTCATATCTTCTGGTTCTAGTAAGGACTCTAGCAGCTGCATTCTGTACTAACTGGAGTTTGTTTATGCTCCTACTGGAACATCCAGACAGATTACAATAATTTAGTCTAGAGGTGACGAAAGCATGAACCAATATTTCTGCATCATGTAGTGACAATATAATAATCATAATGAGTCTTTATTGGTCACATATACATTAGAGCACAGTGAAATTGTTTTCTTCACATACCCCAGCCTGTCAGGAAGCTGGAGTCAGAGCACAGGGTCAGCCATGATACAGCACCCCTGGAGCAGAGAGGGTTTGCTCAAGGGCCCAACAGTGGCAGCTTTCTAGTACTGGGGCTTGAACCCCCGACCTTCCGATCAGTAACGCAGAGCCTTAACTGCTAAGCCACCACTGCCCCGCATATATTTCTTATCTTAGAAATATTTCTGAGATGAAAGAAGGCTATCCTGGTAATATTATCTACATGAGCATCAAATGAAAGACTGGAGTCAACAATCACTCCGAGGTCTTTAACTGCTGTAGATGATGAAACAAAGTCCACCCAGAGTTACTGTGAGATCAGAAAGATTACTTCTAGTTACATGTGGTCCTAGTACAAGTTCTTCTGTATTATCAGAATTAAGTAAGAGGAAGTGAATAAGCATCCAACGTCTGATGTCCTACACAATCCTCAATTTTATTAAGCTGCTGTCTGTCCTCTGGCTTCGCTGAAACATACAGCTGTGTATCATCAGCATAACAGTGGAAGCTAATTCCATGTTTATGAACAATTTGACCTAGGTGTGTCCAGATTTATCTATTTACAGATTTTTATACTCATTCACTTTTTTGCCTTCCATATTGTCACGTATCCGGAAACTCGGGACTCCCATCAGCCACTGCACTACACCACCTGACCACATGCACCTGACTCACGTTTTTGTTAATGAGCACCGATGTGTATATATAGTCTTTGTCTGCACTCTTTCCGGGTTCTTTCGTTGTTATAGACTCACGTCACTTCTGTCTCCGTGTTTTGTTTCTTACCACAGTATTATGCCCAGTTGTCCTAGTGTCTTTGTTTCGTTGTTCGTGTGTTTAAAATAAATGTTTAAAAAATCTGCGATTGCTTCTGGCTCAACTCGCCAGACGTGACAGAACGAAAGACCGTGACTACGAAGCAGTAGATTTTTTTTTTTTTTTTTTTTCGGATACAGCAGTTTGCTCCCACCCTCCCTCCCCGATGGGTCTCATGGATTCCCCTCTGTTCGCCGACCTCAGGGATTCCCCGCTGTTCAGCTACCTCAGAGTCGCGCAGCCGGTGAGTCCTGTGAAGGAAGTCTCTCTGCCGCCCCGCTATGTGTGTGAGGACGCTCCAGCTCCGTGCGGACTCATGAATTCCCCTCTGTTCGCTGACCTCAGGGATTCCCCGCTGTTCAGCTACCTTAAGGTGCCTCAGCCTTACTGTTCAGTTGCGGTCGTCGCTCAGCCGTCCTGTTCAGCTGAGGTCGTCGCACAGCATCCCTGCTCGGCTGTGGACGCCGCTCAGCATCCCTGCCCGGCTGTGGGCGCCGCTCAGCATCCCTGCCCGGCTGTGGACGTCGCTCTGCCCTCCTGCCCAGCTGTGGACGTTGCTCGGCCTTCCTGCTCGGCTGTGGACGTCGCTCGGCCTTCCTGCTCGGCTGTGGACGTCGCTCGGCCTTCCTGCTCGGCTGTGGATGTCGCTCGGCCTTCCTGCTCGGCTGTGGACGTCGCTCGGCCTTCCTGCTCGGCTGAGGTCGTCGCTCAGCATTCCTGCTCGGCTGCGGTCGTCTCTCTGCCATCCTGCTACGCTGAGGACGTCACTTTGCCTCCACGTTCCGCTGAAGACGTCGCTCCTTTCCCTCGCTGCGCTCAGTGGGTCGCTCCCCCTTCCTGCTCCACGGAGGACTCCGTTTCCCCTCATGTTCGCGGAGAGCGTCGTTCTCTCCCTTGGGCCTCGCGGAGAACCTCCCTCCTCTCCCTGGCCTCGCGGAGACGACCTCCCCCCGTGAGCCTCGCGGAGACCCTCGCTCCTCCGCTGTGCCTCGGAGAACCCTCGCCTCCCGGTGTGCCTGCGCGCGGACCCTCGCTCCCCGTGTGCCTCGTGGAGACCCTCGCTCCCCCGTGCGCCTCGTCAGGTACTTCGCTCCCCCCTTGAACCTCGGGGTGAGGCATGCTCCGCTCTCCTGTCCCGTGGGGGACGTCGCCCACTTTCATGCTTTGCCAAGGACTTCCCCCCGCTTCCTTGTGCCATGGTGGAAGCTGCTCGGCCTCCTGGTTCTGCTGGGGACTTTTGGCCCGGAGGGCCGGGACCCCCGGAGGGGGGCCCTTTGATTTTGGGCGCTCCAGGAGTAGTGCCGCTTGGAGGGGGGCTCTGTCACGTATCCGGAAACTCGGGACTCCATGTCCCATCAGCCACTGCACTACCCCACCTGACCACATGCACCTGACTCACGTTTTTGTTAATGAGCACCGATGTGTATATATAGTCTTTGTCTGCACTCTTTCCGGGGTCTTTTGTTGTTATAGACTCACGTCACTTCTGTCTCCGTGTTTTGTTTCTTACCACAGTATTATGCCCAGTTGTCCTAGTGTCTTTGTTTCGTTGTTCGTGTGTTTAAAATAAATGTTTAAAAAATCTGCGATTGCTTCTGCCTCAACTCGCCAGACGTGACACATATGCTTTTCTATATTGACAGTGCTCTCTTCCAATCAAGTGGGAATGTCACATTATTTGTAGTAACAATTTTATAACATGGCATTTTTTATAATACAGATTGTCTCAAAACAGTTTAGCAAACTGAATCAATGCAGTAACCACTAGTTAGCAAGCCAAGTGCCCCAGTGACAAAGAAAAATACATGAAAAATATTATTTTTTTGAAAGGAAATATTAATTAAAGATCAAAGCATTTCTTCATGACATAGAAAATAGAAATGGAATAAATGAAATTTGAATTCTACATTTTTGAACCGAAAACATAACAGTAATAGCATAACAGTTTTACAGGGTGACCCAAAAGTCTCCATACATAGTGGAAATTAATACTTTTTTTTATCAAAATGTAACATTATTTACAAAGCATCCTCTGCATAATTGCCATGTCTTTATAAACATACATGGAGTCATCTTTCCCAATTATGATGATAATATAAGTATGAACATTTTGTAAGACATTTTGCTAAAAGTATTAATTTATTAATTATGTATTCATTTTACTTTTGACTTTTGGGACACCCTTTTGAGAATGACATTTATGCAAACTTCATAACAGTAAAAATAAACATTTACTTCCAGTCACGATGATACTTGTTACTGAGAAACTTTAAAATAGAAATTGCCTTGCATATAAACAAATGAGTGAACAGACACTCTAAAATTAGGGTGTCAGAATTTGTAGCGCTGTCAACACCAGTCAAATTTAGCACATGTATGTGTTGTTGCCTCAGCCTAGATCTTCTTGAGGTAATTTAAGAATGTCACAGTGAAGGACAAGAGCAAGAAAAGGAGGCATGACCATAGAAAGAGGGCCAAGGATGTATCTTAGCTACAGCTGCTTTAACATATCATGAGTGACTGGTGGTTCTACAAAAACCTAGAATAAAATTTGTACTGAATACATTGTATTTGCATGCTATCAAAAATAAACACTTTAAAGTTTTCAGAGATTTTGTATTTTTTCAACTTGTTATAATTCAAGCACTTTTTAAAAAACCACTAGATTAAAAAAAGGCTATTTACAAGGTTTTCATTAAGCACTTCAACAAGGGGTAAGAACTGCTTCATATTTTTAAATAAATAGATTATGATCCACAAATAAATGTAGCAAGATTCACAAAAATTATACAATTCACAAATAAATAAAATGAAAAAATAATGATTTTTTACAAATGTTTTTTATGTCACAAAGACAACTCTGGAATTCATTTGTGAATGGATCCTGAGAATTAGTGGATCGCTGCATGCATTTGTGGGTTTTGAAACATTTCTAGCATGAGTGCACACAAATCCATAAATAGGTAGAGACATGTACTCAAGCCAATCAGATAATGGCCACATTG
Source organism: Ameiurus melas (assembly GCA_012411365.1). Classification (NCBI taxonomy): domain Eukaryota; kingdom Metazoa; phylum Chordata; class Actinopteri; order Siluriformes; family Ictaluridae; genus Ameiurus; species Ameiurus melas. The sequence goes on from CM022752.1 coordinate 41,718,226, forward strand.
CACTGATCAATCATGGCACGTTCTCGATCCAACCAATCACACTTTATTGTACAATCAGGACGGGAACAGACACACACACAGAGACACACACAGAGACACACACAGAGAGTGGGGGAAATAAGTATTGAACGCGTCAACATTTTTTTCAGTAAATATATTTCCTATGAGGCTATTCACATTAATTTTATTTTATTTTTTTTTGGTATTAACTCGAGAAATCCGCACATATAAAGAAATCCAAACATTAAAGTCCATACATTAAGCTATGTAGAATTAAGTGGAATGACAGGAAAAAAGTATTGAACACAATTCTGTGTAGGATAATGCAAACTATATGAGCTTGACATCTTTGCAGAGAAATACACTGGAAGTGTCTGTGTGTGTGACAGGAAGTGTGTGCCAGTGTGTGTTTTGTGCCAGTGTGTCTGTGTGTGTGCGCAACAGCCTGACATTTGAGAAGCCACAGCAATATGTGTGTTGCTTTTGTGGGTAAAAAAGGTTAGGCACTTTCAATATCTAACGTTGGTTAGATGGTTAGATATTTGCTTGTTATGCTTACCATGAAAACCAAGCGTAAAAAGGTATCAAATGTAACTGACTTGAGGTACAAAAAGTGCCTCGGTTTTAGTAGAAATATGAGTGTTAGAATTTTGCCAAGATCATTCGTGGTGGATACTTTCGTGTTAGATCATATACTGTAAATTTTATATTGATTTACTCTGTAATATAAAGTAAATGTAAAGTTCATTGTACTATTCTTAAAACCTTAATAAACTTAACCCAAAGATCATAAGAAAATAATGAGAAAACTACGGCACGGATAGACATAAGGCCACCGATAATTCTGCCTTTTATGTCTTCTTATAAATGAATAATAATTAATTTAAATGAATTCTAAAATAAATTGAAATAAAAACATTATTCTCTCCATTTCAACAAGTTGTTTTACAGTAACTGGTCTCATATTTGCTCCACTTCTTTACGGAGATCTTCAGTTTGATTGGGTGCAAGGTCTACTGCCACAGGTTTGTAATGGGAACAGTAATCATGCTCCAGATGATGGGAGTCCACGGGAACAGGATCTTCATTCACTGGAGCAGAGACCTCTCTCATCTGCCATAACCCACTGCATCTTGGTGCTGAAACAGAGTAGTTGTTCCACTGGATCAAGGTGGGCACAGCACCTTTCTTGAGAAGCTGGCATCCTGTGGGAGTTAATGGCTCGATCACATCATCACCTTTGAAGTACTGAATACTAAATACAGCCTGGAAGATTTTTTGTGCCCTCAGATTTCACCGGAAATACATAAGCTTGAATTAACTGGTTCTTTAAACTGTCAACTTTTCTCTTTCTGTGTAAATAAAGTTGAGTATGAAAATGTGGATAATTATGAGTTTGTTTGTTGTTTATAATAGGGCAATGGAAACAACACTGAGCTTAAAAAGATTATGATTTCACTGCAGATTTTTAGTCTTGCATGTTAGGAGACATGACAAAATTGCTGTAAAGTCAGTAAGGCTTTGATCTTATTTAAGTGGAACAAGCAGATGAATAGCAGAATGAAGTCTTCTGCACAATATAATGCAGTAATGTCCAGCACACTTTCTGCACATGGGGAAAATCCTGCAGGATTTCATCATTCCTGAAGGACTACTGCACACCTGCAGTAATAATAATTTAAAAAATAATAATTAAATGGTAGAACATGAACAACATGGAAACAGGCGTTTTCAAACATGAAACCTCTGTGATCATGGACAGGTATCTGTAGTTATAGCAGAATTAATGTAAAATGGTATTTGGCACGAAACCCCTGTGATCTAATCCCAAACATCAAGCACCTTGTACGAACCCTGTGAGCAACTTCTTCTTCCAAACCAACAGATGGCGCTATCGGTCAATTTACACAAATTTCCTGGAGAAGCACAAACTTGCAAAGCAGATCCTGTTGATTCAAGGTTTCATTCTTAAAAAGAGCCGACTTGCTGTCTTCCGCGATTTTTTTTTTATTGACTCGAAGCAAAATCTTGCCGGAAGCAGTACGCCATCCGGGTATTTCTTGCATACTGAGAATCCGGACATATTACCCCTCTGGCGTACTGTTCCTCGCCTACTGTGTAGTATGATAGTACGCGATATAAAGAAAAAACAAAACGTGACGTCATGTCTGTGAATCGAATCTTTTTTTTCGAAAGAGATTCATTTACTAGATTCATTTACCTTTATGTAAATTGACTCAATTGTAAATTGACTAATTTAGTCAACCGATTCATTAAAACACCGAGTCATTCAAGACTAAATATGCATTATTGTCCTAAAATGAGCATGCCTACATATCTACTAAAAGACTTCAGAAAGAAGATGCGGCATGTTTTTCCCACTCAAAGCAGATCTACCTCTTTATTATTATTATTATTATTGTTGTTGTTGTTGTTATTACTGCAGGTGTGCCTTAAGGAATGATGAATCCTGCAGGATTTTCTCCATGTGCAGAAAGTGTGCTGGACATTCCTGCATGATTCTATACTGCAGTTTGTCCTATAGGATTTCATCATTTCTGCAGGATACCAGAAAACAATCTGCAGAAGAATAAAATTAAATCCTGCAGGATTCCTACACTGAAACGAGGTTTCATTTTTCTATCAAATGACACTGCTGCAAGAGTTTTATAAAGATTCATATATGTGAGTCAGCTCGTTCGGGAACGACACATCACTCATTCCCGGTAGAAAGGCGAATTTTATTGTGATGTATGTCCAAAACTTCATGCCACCCTAAATTATAGCTCGACATAAAGTCCATGTGACCTTAACCTTAAATACTTCCGAGATTATGACCATGTTCAGATTGGGAAACGGATGTAGTCAGTAATCATTGCGAGATATCCGAGTCCGGTTGAGGAAGTGAATCATAAGCGATGATCCCGCTGCAGTGCTGCGCGGAGACCGGGTTCCGGAATGACGGCTGTGTGTCTGATCGCGGCGCTGACACTGGCTCTGAAACCACAACGTGTTATCTGTGAGACATGGACCTCTGTGTCAGTAAACTGCACTCCACCGGAACCCGAGCGGAGTCTCAGTGCACTTCCAGACACCTCGCCTGTACTGAACAGTGAGGACGAGGTAAGCTGGGCACGTGACTGAACCCTGCGTCATGATAAAAGTATTGTAAAAAAAAAAAAAAAAAATTATAAATAAAACGACTGTATGATGTGTTGTCGCCTGATTAGATGGACGAAATTCAGATTTTATGTGCTTTAAAAAAATCACGCGATTAACGGTGTTATATAAACTCGCGGATTAGGTATTTTTGGGACTAAAGTTTATGACCACAAGTTTGTTTATTAATGCGTTGTCAAGCCTTGACTGTCTGTACCTGTGTTATTGTGTACCTGTGTTACTCTGTTACTGTGTTATTTGTGTTACTGTGTTACCAGTGTGACAAGGTGATGACACTGCCTGCCAGTCAGCGCTGCGAGTTTGTTCTCAACACCACAGACTGCCATGTCGAGGGTGGCTTCATTAATTACCCCATGATCACTTTTTGCTTGTTTCCTGCTAAACTCTTGCCCCTTGCTATTGTTTTATATGTAAGTAGCTCAAAGTTTGCTAACAAGCATCACACACACGACTGTTGAGAAGTCTAACTTGAGTATGTGGGAGTGACAGAGTCAGATAAATACAAACCAGAAAGTCCTGTATTCTGTATAGTCCTGAAATGGATATAATAATGAGCTAATTAAATAATGACTCAGCACTAATTGTTCCCCCCTTCTGTTTGCTTCCCCTTCCAGGTTCTGTGGTTGTTGATTTTGTTCCTGATTCTTGGACTGATTGCATCAGAGTTGTTAGTTTTGTTCTCAACTTTTAAGCAAGGTTATTATGTGCATAGAAGGGTAATCACTGCTTTAAAGAGTGTTGTTGAACAAGGTGTGTTAACATGTGTAGCATGAGGATGATGGACATTTCCATTTATCCTTCACAGTGATGTCCTCATTATAGAAAACAATAAAAAGTTGCTGTCTTGCAAACACACAGCTGAGATCGAACCCATGACCAGTCATTATCTGCTGAACTATGACCCCAGATGGTATTCACACGTTCTCGGGTCTGAGAAAAGAGCATCTACAGTACTTTGCTCGGCAGCAGCTGCTTGATCATTTCTGACCTGTGAACACAGCAAATAGTCATATATTTCCTCAACTGCTCTAAATGTAAAATGAGCTGAGGTGGTGTTTTTTTGTACACTAGTCTGTACAAAAACATTTGCCTTATGTTCAGTCATAGTCTTTTATCACCTGCAGACAGTCCATCTAGCAGAACCTTGACTTGTGTCCCAGTAGAAAGGGGAAGCTGTGGTTGATGCATTCTGATGAACTGCATGTGCACTTTCACTTTAGACAGGCGAAGTTGAATTAAAGGCAAAAAGTAATTTTTTAATGTTTTTTTTTTATTCGGGGGGGAGTGGTGTATGGGTGTGAGATGTATAATGTACGGAATGCATTTTTTTTTACACTTCCAACTAGTAAAAGCCAAAGAAAACATCCCCTTAACTCAAAGTTCCAACTCGTCAACTTGAGGTAGGCTTCTCAAGTATGAGTTCGTTCCCAGTTTAGAGAGTGACGTCAAATTAAGTAGCACTTCTTCCTTTAAAATATAGTATATAGTTATACTATATACTGTTCATATTTGCTTTAAATCAATCGACAAATAGGCATAATTGCTTGTTAAATCTAAAACATTAACTATACAACTCCCTGTTTTGAGGAGATAAATGTGCATCACTTATCAAAGTTAGCCGGCTAGTTTTGTAGCTATCAAAAAATGAACTCTTCGCAAGTTGAAAATGTCGAAGTGGAAAAGACATCATAACATGTTTTTTGGACACGGAGTCCTAAAGGACCAGGTTTAGGGTCATGTACCCTTACACTTGTCCGCATTAATATATTTCCTTTTTGTATTAAAGTACACTGCTGTAAGAGTTAGAAAAAGAAAAGGATAACTGCATGTGCATAAATGTTGCATGGGTGTGTGAAACATAATGAAAAGGAATTAATTTTTTTTAATAGTACTATTGGTTATTTTTAAAGAGTGTTTGAGTATGCATTATAAAAATATGAATTGTTTCTTTGTTTTATTTTGTAGTTTTTGTCCCAACCTCTCTGCAATCTCCTCCACTTTGAGGCTGACACATAATGTGGCTGTATCCTTGACCATGTTGGTACTCGGCCATATCCTTGATGAGCTTAGTGCAACATTCAGATAAGAAAATAATCTAGAAATAGTCTGGAGAGTAAAACTTAATTTGATTATTATCTTCAGGAGTATAAGTAGCTATGGTAGTTTTGCACATTCCTGTTCTTACAGAAAACTTTGTAAGGGAAAACTAAAAATTACATTTCTGGAATGTGAAAAGCTTCATCACTTTCTAAAAAGGTCTTTTAAGCTCTCGATTCTATATTGTTCTTGAACTTAAACTCAAAGCATAAATTCCACTTGTATTAATAGTTGTATTAAAAATTATTGGGCTGAAATCTGTCAAAACAGATCCAATGCTTTGGTTGTGACCCTACTTTTATTGTGAGAACATATTGTCTGCTTTTCCATAACGGCACTGGTGTGTAGGGTGTGACATTTTTAGCCCTTGGTAATGGGGCTCCGGATGTGTTCAGTGCCATGGCTGCTTTCTCGCGTCCACAGACAGCCGGTCTGGCCATTGGAGCTTTGTTTGGTGAGACTTCAGAATGCATTGTATTGTTATGATCTCAGCATTCTATTTTCAAATGTACGGATGTATTAAAAAGGACAATTCTAGGCTGTAATTAATGGTCATATTTAGCTTACTGTATATTTCTGTCTCTAAGGGGCAGGCATCTTTGTGACCACAGTGGTTGCTGGGAGTGTTGCCCTGGTGAAGCCTTTCACTGTGGCGTCTCGCCCCTTCCTGCGTGATGTCATCTTCTACATGGCAGCTGTCTTCTGGACTTTCAACATTCTCTATAAGAGAGAGATTTTACTGCAAGAAGCCCTAGGTCTGCTTCTCTGATTTTTTTTGTTTCCACATTTCCTCGAAGTAGTTTCTAATGTTTATGTTTTAATTACTGCATGTGGTATGATGTGGATCCCTCTGTTCCATCCTGTAGGATATCTGGGACTGTACTTGCTGTATGTTATAACTGTGGTGGTGAGTGCATATATTTATAACCGCCAGTCGCGCTCCCGCCATGAACCCCTACTGAACTCTACAGAATTTAGCCAAGGTGAGGAAAGCCTGCTTCATAAATTTATATTTTCTAACTGCTGAATAGTATACACTATATGACCAAAAGTACAGTGGTGTGAAAAAGTGTTTGCCCCCTTCCTCATTTCCTGTTCCTTTGCATGTTTGTCACACTTAAGTGTTTCGGAACATTAAACCAATTTAAACAATAGTCAAGGACAACACAAGTAAACACAAAATGCAATTTGTAAATGAAGGTGTTTATTATTAAAGGTGAAAAAAAATCCAAACCATCATGGCCCTGTGTGAAAAAGTGATTACCCCCTAAACCTAATAACTGGTTGGGCCACCCTTAGCAGCAACAACTGCAACCAAGCGTTTGCGATAACGTGCAATGAGGCTTTTACAGCGTCCCGGAGGAATTTTGGCCCACTCATCTTTGCAGAATTGTCCTAATTCAGTTACATTAGAGGGTTTTCGAGCATGGAACGCCCTTTTTAAGGTCATACACACAACAACTCACCAGGATTCAGGTCAGGACTTTGGCTAGGCCACTCCAAAGTCTTCATTTTGTTTTTCTTCAGCCATTCGGTGGTGGACTTGCTGGTGTGTTTAGGATCATTGTCCTGCTGCAGAACCCAAGTTCGTTTCAGCTTGAGTACACCGAACAGATGGTCGGACATTCTCCTTCAGGATCTCTTGGTAGACAGCAGAATTCATAGTTCCTTTTATCATGGCAAGTCTTCCAGGTCCTGGCACGCGCAAAACAGCCCCAGACCATCACACTACCACCACCATATTTTACTGTTGGTATAATGTTCTTTTTATGAAATGCAGTGTTCCTTCTACGCCAGATATACTTGGCACACACACACACCTTCCAAAGAGTTCCACTTTTGTCTCATCGGTCCACAGAATGTTGTCCCAAAAGTCTTGGGGTCATCAAGATGTGTTGTGGAGAAATTGAGACGAGCTTTGATGTTCTTTTTGCTCAGCAGTGGTTTTCTCCTTGGAACTCTGCCATGCAGGCCATTTTTGCCCAGTCTTTTCCTGATGGTGGAGGCATGAACGCTGACCTTAACTGAGGCAAGTGAGGCCTGCAGTTCTTTGGATGTTGTTGTGGGGTCTTTTGTGACCTCTTGGATGAGTCGTACGCGGCGCTCTTGGGGTAATTTTGGCGGCCGGCCACTCCTGGGAAGGTTCACCACTGTTCCATGTCTTCGCCATTTGTGGATAATGGCTCTCACTGTGGTTCGCTGGATTCCCAAAGCTTTGGAAATGGCTTTATAACCCTTTCCAGACTGATAGATCTCAATTACTTTCTTTCTCAATTGTTCCTGAATTTCTTTGGGTCTCGGCATGATGTGTAGCTTTTAAGGATCTTCTGGTGGACCTTACTGTGTCAAGCAGCTCCTATTTAAGTGATGCCTTGATTGTGAACAGGTGTGGCAATAATCAGGCCTGGGTGTGGCTAGAGAAATTGAACTCAGGTGTGGACAACCACAGTTATAGTATGTTTTAACAAGGGGGGCAATCACTTTTTCACACAGGGCCATGATGGTTTGGATTTTTTTTCACCTTTAATAATAAACACCTTCATTTACAAATTGCATTTTGTGTTTACTTGTGTTGTCCTTGACTATTGTTTAAATTGGTTTGATGTTCCGAAACACTTAAGTGTGACAAACATGCAAAGGAACAGGAAATGAGGAAGGGGGCAAACACTTTTTCACACCACTGTATGTGGACACATGACCATCACACTCGTATGTGGGTCTTCCCCAAACTGTTGCCACAAAATTGGAAGCACGCAATTGTCTAGAATGTATTTGTATACTGCAGCTCTAAGATTTCCCTTCACTGGAACTAACGGGTCCTAAACATGTTCCAGCATGACACTCGAGTGGCCCAAGCCCTGACATCAACCCCACTGACCGCCTCTGGGATGAATTGAAACATGGACCACGCACCACACCTTCTCACTTGACATCAGTGTCAAACCTCACTAATGCTTTTGTCCCTGTATAAGCCTAAATCCCTACAACCATGTTCCATAATTTAGGAGAAAGTCTTACCAAAAGAGTGGAGGTTATTATAACAGCAAGCTGTATTGGCAAGCGATCAGTAACCTTTTTTTAAGCATTGCTTATTTAATAATTTAATCGTTCTTTTGTTGCAATGTCCGATTGATATTTAAACCTTGGGTTAGCAGAGAAAATCTCATGCTGGTTTCAAAAAGTGAAGCAAAGCTTTCTTGAGTTGCGCATGTACAGTTATCACTTATACAGTGTCTATATATAACAACATACTGTATATAACAAATAAGATAAGATATCTGTGGGGTTCTTAAACTCTTCTTAGCATTCATTAAAAAGAAGACTTATTAATAGACTGTGGATTTATACAGTATTTGGCCCCTGCTGATTTCCTCTATTTCTGCACATTTATTACACTAATTGGTTTCCAGTTCTCATAAAAATGTAATATAAGACAATGAGAACATGAGGAAACACAAAACACCATTTCTTAATGATCATTTCATTTAAAGGTTATGCAAAACCGGTATCGCTGATGTGAAAAAATAATTGTCCCTATACTTAACTGTTTATGCCATCTTTAGCTGCAATGGCAACTTACCTTAATAAATACCTTAATAAATGGTTTCTGGTAACTGGAGCTTAGTTTTTCACATAGGGAAATTTTGGTCAACTCTTCTTTGTAGAATTGCATCAAGTCGGGTGGGTTTTTATTATCATTCCTCTATATAGATTGTATACATTGGAATGAAATTACATTTCTTCAGGACACGGAACAGTACCCTAGACTACATAACATGCAAATACACAACATTGTGAGACGAGTGCAGAACAATAAATGCACAAGAGAATAGATACACAGGTTGTGGAGTATAATCTAAACATGGACTGTAGACAGGAGAACCCAACTGGACCACTCACCTCTGCACATCAAGGGGACATCTGTGGACAGACTCACAGCTCCAAGTTTCTTGGTGTACACATGACTGAGGAGCTCTCCTGGACCCTCACCACCACCTACCTAGTCAAGAAGGCCCAGCAGCATGGCAACTTCCTGCGTAACCTGAAGAGTGCCAAACTCCCCCTCCCATCCTCACCTCCTTCTACAGAGGGATGATAGAGAGTGTCCTTACCAGCTGTCTCACTGTGTGGTAGGGTAACTGTACAGCCTCCAGCAGTTACAAGACCCTACAAATTGTGAGGACAACTGAGAAGATTATCTGTGTCTCTCTACCCACCACTGACACCTTCTTCAACAACTGCTGTATCTCTCTGCTTGATATATCGCTTTGCTTATGTGTAAGTTGCTTTGGATAAAAGCATCTGCCAAGTGAATAAATGTAATGTAAATGCATCTGCAAAGCCACCAGTATTACAGACGACCCCTCTTACCCCTTTCATGGACTATACACCCCCCTGCTGTCTGGCAGAAGGTACAGTAGCATCTGTGGCACCATCAGTAGACTCTACAACAGTTTCTTCCCGGAAGCAGTCAGATTACTCAACACCGTGCTGCCTCCCAACGCTCACCTGGGCTAACTGAACACCTAACCCAGTAAAACTCATTACTACTTCACACTGCACTTTACAGAGTATCTGTCACTTTATATTATGGAACTCGTTTTTGCTTGTATACTTGTGCTACTATATTAATCAATAGTTTACAGTTACAGTCCAGGTTCTATGTATTTACTCTGTGTATTTATAGTTTTGCACTCATCTCACACTGTTGTGTATTTGCACTTTATGTAGTCTTGCGTTGCACCATGCTCCTGAAGAAACCTCATTTCGTTCCAATGTATACAAGCTATATAGAGGAATGACAATAAAAACCCGCTTGACTTGACTAAGGGGGCAGTTACTTTTTTCACACAGGGACAGTTGGTGTTAGATAACATTTTTCTTTTAATAATCATTTAAAAATGTTATATTGTTTACTCAGCTTGTCTTTGTCTTGATGTTAGTCTGAACAGTTATGTCTGACAAATATGCAAATATAGAAGAAATCAGGAAGGGGCAAATACTTTTTTGTGGGTATATGCAACCCAAAGGTAAGTAGGCACTAACTCTGATTTATGCCAGGCTCATCCACTCTGATGTTAGTCACTTATTGACACTCTTAATGCAAATATAGGCCTACATCTTGCCAACGTTTGTCCAGGTTTGTCAGGGTGTTGTGAAACCTGGTCATATGATCAGAAAAAAAATCTGATCATTATAAAATGTAAACTATGAGAAAACATGTCTGAGGTTTGCTTCCTCTGCCAGTAATATTAACTTACACTGTACTGAAAGTTATCACAATTTTGTGTGCAAGGGGAACTGTGGATAACGTCTGTGTGTGTGTGTGTGTGTGTGTTATGCGTGTGTTTCTTTGTTTCAGAGGAGGAGTATGAGCCTTTGATCTCCTTCACTGAGTCAACCAGTAGCATTTTCCTGAGAGCTATTAACCCCATAGATTCAAGGAGCTGGAGGAGGATACACTGGGGCTGGAAAGTGCTCAAGATCTTTCAGGTTAAATGCATTCACTTGACTTTTGTTTATTTGTTGATTGAATTGCGATGTCTTGTTGCGGTGGCTGTGGTGTTCAGTTTTTGTACAGAGTTCCTGTAGAATGCCTTAGTGGCCATTTTCATATCTACGATCAGCTTTTAAAATGATCGTTTAAATTCAGATTAGCTATTTTAGGGGACAGTTATTTATGGGGTTTTTTTTGTCAGGTAGTAGTATTATAACAACCCAAGATTGTTAATAAAAGCTATCTACATCACTCTAGCTGCCATTCGAGGTGGTGTTACTGCTGACAGTTCCAGTTGTGGATACTGATAAGAAGGAACATAATTGGAAACGCCCTCTTAATTGTGTGCACCTAATCACTGGGCCATTGGTATGTGTGCTTACCTTCAACTCAGGAACATGTAAGTGTGTCAACATGGGACCAAATACAACTAACATTTTTCTTAATTGTGAAGCCTATCACTGTGTTTCATTTTTGGTCATGCAGTATTGATTGTACAGAACTATAACACTCAGCCATCCAGTGAAATATTAACTAGTTAAAGCTTAACTCTGCTCTTTTAGAGACAGTTAGTGTACGTAAATGAGTGTAAATTTTAAGTGTTCTCTGAATATCAATAAATAATGACTTCTCTCTGTGTATGTTGCAGATAGTCTGTACCTCATTGAGGGAGAGTTTCCTGTGTGGCTGCTTACAGCCCTAGTCGGAGCTTTTCTGTCAGGCATAGTCTACTGTTCTACCACTAATGAGCATCGTCCTCTTTACCACTTTGTGAGAATTAATTCCAAAATTGTCTTCTTTAGTCCAACATATACAGAAAAAATACAGTTGAACTTTCTTTTTAAGTTTGGGAATTATGTAAAATTACTTAGTATTGTAGTATTAATCAATACTTTTAATCAATTCAGTGGGTCTAAGAAAAGTAATTTTACATAATTCCCAAACTTACAAAGCTTAAATATACTGTCCATATGAATTTTTATTATGTAATGAAACATTTATTGAAGGTGACAAAAACACTTTGTGTTCTTCATAAGCATCTGTGACAATCCTGAAATAGCGATTGACAGTCAGCACTGTGTCAGGACTCTTGTTTGGGATTAGTGGGAAATTTTTATGCTACCTTCATCAAACATCATCACTCCTTAACTTGAGGCACAAAAGAAGTATAAATTGCAGCTGGGAGTCAAGCAGGGGAGAGATAGAGAGAGGATGAGTGTAAACAAATGGGAGTGAACGAGTCCTGACAGAATACTGTAATAGGAAAAATTATTAATGACTGATAGATTTAGCATTTTTATTGTTGAACAAGTGAAATTTATTTATTTGTAGTTTGTATTGTAATTTGATGGAAAGCAGGTGAATTAGAGATGATAGTTAACTGATTTCTCCTTATTTTGGGATTTGTATCTTTAGCTGTTTTGGCTAGAATGCTAACAAGATTTTGCATATCCCTGATGTTACTGGTACTCTAAACTGTATTTTATTCTAGCTACACTGACTACACTGTGTTGGTTATTGCAAGTTGGTTGCAATAAAAAAATTTTTACCATCGTGTGGGAAATTCTGAAATCTTTCATCCTCTAAGTTTAAAAAGTACACTGTTTTTTATTGAAGTATGCATTGTATGAACTTGTGTTTGTGTAGTGTGGCTCATTAGTATGTCATGTTGTGTATGTGCAGCTCTTCGCTTTACTGGGATTCATAGTAAGTGCTTTGTGGATCAACACAGTGGCCTCTGAGGTTGTGAGTGTGTTGCACCTGCTGGGCATCGTCCTTCGTTTGAGTAATACTGTACTAGGACTCACACTTCTTGCATGGGGGAACAGCATTGGAGGTACACAAACACTGGTACCTCACAACTGTAAGACTCACTCAACCATATAGACTTAGGTTTTTAATGTGCTGGTATTTTTCAGTTCAATTTTATTTAATTTTTAAAATGCATATCGCAAATTCACTTTAATAACAAATTAGCAGAAATCCAGGTGTAGATACTAAATGATGACACATTAAAATCCCTTGTTGGTGTTGGTTTACTTTCAACAGATTGCTTTGCTGACATCACTATCGCACGGCAGGGCTACCCCCGAATGGCCATTTCCGCCTGCTTTGGAGGCATCATTTTCAGTATCCTTTTAATAAAGAAAATTTCAGCTGTCACTAGTATTTTTTCATTAGCGACTTGCAAATGTCCTCTGCATTCATGGACCTGTCGACACACAAACAAAACACAACTGTTTATTAATTTTATTTTATTCTTATAAGTAGACCTTAGCAACCGTCTACCTCAGACATGCTATTTGGAGTTGGTCTTGGCTGCCTGTTGCAGATGTTAAAAGTTCATGATTTCGTAATGGTATGTCTGATCCACCAGATCTACAGACAAATGTTTTCATGTGATTGTGTCTTCATGTGATTGGGAAATATCCAGCTTGTCCCATTTGCTCACAGATGGACTATTTGCACAGGTTCAGAAAAACTGAAATACTAGTTATTAGATTTTGTGGCTGATTTTCTTCACCTTTAAATGTTGACAGGGTGCATAATGTCTTGAAAAAATAAGTAGTATAGTATTTTCTTGTATGTAATCATGCATGAAATTAAATATGAAAAATAGCAACCTAATTAAAATATAAAACTTAAATGACTGCAGGTATGGCTCACATGTCTCTTGTCTGTGCACAGCTGGAATCAGAGGGTTTGCTGTGTTGGGTGCTGGCAGCAGCGTTGGGTCTCTCTCTGGTCTTCTCATTTGTGCTCGTTCCTCTGCAATGCTTTCACCTGAGTCGAGCCTATGGCATCTTCCTCCTGCTCTTCTATGCCGCCTTTCTCATTATCGCACTCCTCACAGAGTTCGGAACGATTCACATGTAAATAGGACACACGATGATTGTGTGTATGCAGGATGGTTACTGTGGACTTTTCCAATAGTGATAAACAGTACAAAATGTCATAAGTGCACTATCTTTTTAAGAAGTGTGACTGAATCAGGATGATTTAATTTTATTGTGATAAATATGACAGGGGAGGGGGGGCGACATGGTGTTTTAATCATGATTAGTTAGATGACCATAGTTACTTGTTTTCCTTGTTTTATTTTATTTTTAATCTCTTACTGTGACTGTATTACTACTGACAATAGTTTTTGAGAGTTTTATGTAGTTGGGAAAACTGAATACTAATTTATCAATAAATAAATGAATTATGGTCTGCCAAATGCCATAAATGTAAATGCTTTCATACATTTATTTTAGCAAGTCAGTTAAGGTATCTACTTTGTTCTACTCAGAGGTAATTTAAAAACAACTGATTCATAATTCATTCATCAATCAAAAATTTACTTTTGTACAAGTTGATTGAATAAAAAATGGGGGGGGGAATAGACAACAATCAGCAACATACATATTCACATATCAACACAACAAACAACACAGCATACATACAGACATTGTGCTTTTACATCATGTGCATATAAAGACAGAAAAAAAGAGAAAGAATAACATCAACAAATCACAAGCAAAAACTGACATCGGCATCAGTTCATCCACGTACAGTTATAATTGTTTTGAAGATAATTTATGAAAGGACACCACATGATCGTGAGCTTAGACCCAGAGCCCCTTGAAATAGGTCTTATTTTTCCAAACTCAGGAATTGTAATGCATCTCAGGCCCACTGTTTAAAAGAAGGGGGAAGGACTGTTTACAATTAATCAAAATTAGGTGCCTTGCCAACAGAGAAGTAAAGGCTATGTAGTCCAATTCACTTTTTTCATAAACTGTTTTTGTACACACAATACCAAAGATGGCGGTTAAAGGATTTGCACAAACATCTTTACTAAATATTCTAGAATAAGACACAAAAATCTATGAAGAAATAACCCTGCAAATGATTCAGAATGCACACCTCGTCTTCAACCAGCCCAAGACAAGCCATGTCACACCCCTCTTCATCTTCCTCCACTGGCTTCCTGTAGTCGCCACATCAAATTCAAGGCCTTGATGCTCACCTACAAGACCTTGTCTGGAACAGTACCCTCCTACCTCAACTCTCTCCTGAAGGCTTACGTTCCCTCATGCAACCCGCGATAAATCAACGACCGATGCTTAGTAGTACCTACTCAGCATGGCTCAAGGTCCCTTTCAAGAACAGTCAAACTAACTATTCCTCAGTGGTGGAACTTCGAACCTCAAGCCGGACCGCAGAATCTCTCACCATCTTCAAAAAGAAACAGCTAAAGACTCACCTCTTCCGTACACACCTAACCAACTCATTAAAAAAATGAAATAAATGGATTCGATATTTAGCCTTATTCCATTCCTCATCGGTCAGGCAAATATTTACATCCAGTTGCCAGGAATAACCTGGAACAAAGGGGCACCATCTCTAGTTTATATATAAAATTTATATGAACAATATATTATCCACAGAAGTGGATAATAATGCTAAAATTTTTATATATAAGCTAGAAATGGTGCCCCTTTGTTCCGGGTCATCAGGAAAAAGTTGATCAATAGGATTTGGATCGGGAAGGGTAGGAAAAGAGATAAAATTATTGCGCGTGAAATCATGTAGTACCTGTAGATATCTGAAAAAGTGGGCTGTAGGTACTTTAAACTGAGATTCTAATTGTGCAAAAGATAAGAAGCAACAATCAGCAAAAAGATCTTTAAATGTTAATATTTTTATAAACCCTCGGTTTCCAAATATACCATGTGGAGAGGTACACGAATTAAAACCAGTTCAATGCCTTGGATTAAAATGTCACTGCCTGCTTAAGAAGCTTCAGAGAAGAGTAACACCTTTTCCAGCACAAAAGACTGCGCCGCCCCAGTGCCTCTCAGCAAGCCTACAGGCTTCTTCACATCGTCAGGACCCAAGGACACAGATCATGAGTATATAAATGTTCAAATTCTGGCTCAATTGGACAAAGACTTTTAGAAATGTTCTGTGAAGCCGCGGCAGCATTTAACTTTTTAGCCTTGGTTTTGTAGGGGTCCACTCACTGCTCCAATGACGGTATCCAGTGGAAGGATTCCCGCGTGTTCCTGTCTTTTTAAAGCGACGTGAATACATTTAGATTATTAAATTTGCTATTCCAATTCTGTTTGACTCTCTCTTACATTAAATCTGACTCCAATTGTAAAATCCCTCAATGTTGTATTTATTTCCTAGTTATTTGTATTTTGATACTCATGATCTTTTACATTTGATTAATTCTAGTTTATTCTATACTTTAAATTGTGCTTGTTCATTCGGATTTCGTGTCCCTCAGAGTCTCGCGCCAGTCCTGTGTGCGGATCTCACGGTCACAGTCTCTGTCATTAGCCAGAGGTAATGGACTAAGGCTATTTCGACAGCCGCCCCATGCTTACCCTTTTCTGAATAGTACTTTATTTAGTCCCCTTAGATAGTAACACTTATAGTAACGTTATCTCTAGTCAGAGGTCATGACCACTAAACTCTACAGAGATAGACCAATAATATCGGAGTAAAATATCATGCCCGTGACCCTGAAAAGGATTAAGCGGTATAGAAGATGGATGGATGGATATCATGCCATAGTTTTCCATGTACACATTAACTAGAAGAATATTACAATAATCAGAGGTTTAGACTTCATCCTATGTAGACTTGGTACATAAACTTTACGTTGTCCTAAACTGAAATTTCATATTTTGTCTGTACACACTAAGTGCACTTAACTAACGCCAAGTTGTTAGCCTGGACTCTAAAATCTCAGTTGGCGTGCCCCAATGCTCCACCAAAACATGGATTTTAGCCTGCACTAACCTGAATTAGTTTCAGAACCTGTGAGTGCTAATTCTCAGCCTGGTGACCAGCAGTCTTCTGTGTTTCCTATTTGTTTGTTAAAGCGGGACCAACAAAAGAAGTTTTTTTTGGTGATGCAGTTGATTTATCAGCATCCTTTCTATCTCGAGAGAAGCCCTATAACGAACCTGAAAGTACCTGTGAAGTACATGAGGTCTGTCCTATCCCTGAGATGAATCTACCTGTGTCTCGTGACCAGTTAGGGTCAGAAATTAGACACTTCGTTAGCAGTGTTTTGAATCTGTAAATGGTCAACCTGAATCTGAACCTGATCAGTAATTATATTTTATTGAAGATGGGGTGTTAATGAGGAAATGGTCTCTTCCTAGATCTAATGATGGTTGGTTGGAAGCATTTCAGGTGGTAGTTTCTAGCCCAATGAGAAGTCATGTTCTGACAGCTCATGATCATACTTGTTCTGGATATTGCTGGGGTCTGTAAGACTTACTAGTGTGCCTTACGTAATTTTTTTTGGCCTGGTATGAAAAGTGATGTCACAAGATACTGCAGGACTCCTGCTCCCCAAAACCCATAGTAGTCGGCACAGACCCGTTTGAATGGATTAATTCAATTCAATTCAATTTTATTTGCATAGCGCTTTTTACAATAGTCATTGTCTCAAAGCAGCTTTACAGTAATAGAAACAGATATAAACAGTGAGAAACAGATAAACAGAGTGAAACATATATAAAACAGAGAGAAACAGATAAAAAACAGAAAGAAACGTAAATGGAATTTATCCCAACTGAGCAAGCCACTGAGTGGCGATGGTGGCAAGGAAAAACTCCCTAAGATGTTTTTGAGGAAGAAACCTTGAGAAGAACCCGACTCAGAAGGGAAACCCATCCTCATCTGGGTAACACAGAATGTGAAGGTAACACAGATAATGTGAAAATGAGAAGTCTGTATGGCCTTAGGAGCAGCCGTAGTCCCAGCAGAAGATTATTGTTGATTGTGTTGGACACAATCTAAATCATTGCCTAAAACACGTTCTGGAAGCTGTTACTTGTTAACTATTATGTGTACTGCCACCTGGTTCCCTGAAGCTATTCCCATACACACCCTTAAATCGAAAGTAGTGGTCAAAGCCTTCATTAAATTTCGCACTACGTTTGGGCTCCCCAAGTGCATACAGACGTATCGTGGGACAAATTTCACATCACGGTTATTTTCACAAGTAATGCATGAGTTGCGAATTTCCCACCCAGAGTCGCAAGGTGCCTTGGAGCGCTTTCACCAAACATTTAAAACTATGCTGCACATGTTCTGTGTGGAAACAGGGAAGGATTGGGGTGAGGGGGTGCCCCTTTTATTATTTGCTGTATGTGATGCTGTGCAACAATCTCTTGGTTTTAGCCCATCAGATCTGGTCCAGGTTCAAGTCCTTAGTGAACAGTTGGGGTTAGCCAGAGAAACGGCAGGTCTCACATTGCACTCCGCCCAGGAGACTATGAAGGACAGGAATGACCGTAAGGCAGTCTCTCGATCCTTTGTGTTGGAGCCCTAGCCAGGATCTTTTCTCACTAAAAAGTTTTCTTGCAGCCACTTTACTGCAATACAGCAAGTGTTGAGGGTTTAAACCCAAAAGCAAAATGTTTAATTGGACAATCAAGCAATGATGATCCTGTTCTGGTGCTTTTGTGCCCATTGAAGTCTCAGATTCATGTTCTTGGCCACTAGGGGTACAACCCATTGTGGCTCTCTGCTCACCACACTTGTAAAGAGTAGGTACCATTAGGTCAGCTCAAACCAGGCCAGGAGAGTACATCAGAGGCCATACTCATCTAACTGCTCTCCTCAACAAGGTGTTTCCACCAGCAGAACTGCTGCTTACTGGGTGTTTTTTGTTTTCTGCACCATTCTGTATACACTAGAGAGACTGTTGTGTGAGAAATCCCAAGAATTCAACAGTTATAGTTTTTTCAGTTATAGTATTTATTCTAAAATACTCAAACAAAACTTCTGGCACCAACAACCATGCCACACTCAGAGATCATATTTTTCCACATTCTAATGGTCATTAACCCAAACTCTTGTAATATCTGCATGATATTATGCACTGTGCTGTTCCCACATGATTGTCTGATTAGATAATTGCATGAAAGGCTGGTGTACAGGTGTTCTTAATAAAGTGGCCAGCCACTTTATGGTGTATAAACCATAAGTGTTTTCACCCGACATAAGCATATGCTGAGGCAGGAAGAGAAAATCTATACAACAGACACAAAATGTCATACATTGTGGTAATTATTTTAGCAGATCACACAATCATGCCAATATAAAAAATTAAACAAACAATTACAAAAAATAATTGTCTTCTTTTGAGACATGGAAACAAACGATAGACTCAAGTAATGCTCTCTATAGCTAGTTTGAAACTTAATGATGCCACAGCCATCTGTGGCCAGGAGCTGGGAATTGTGCTCTCAGTAAGGGAAGAGTGGCATACTCTCTCTCCCAGTGACACTACGCAACTGTGGGCATCTGTGAGCTCATTTGTGCGGAAGTGCGAGGACAGCGTTTTCCTCCGAGTGTGTCACGCCACCGCTGACATTGCAGGAGCATCAGTTTGAAAAGAAATGGTCAGTTGGCTTCACAAGCCTTGGAGGAAGTATGTGATAACCTTCACCCTTCCTGGTTGGTAGCTGTTGTGTGAAAGGGGAGAGCTGGCTAGAGGGTGGGAACTGGCCAAGATTAAATTCGGGAGAAAATCTGGGTGGGAATGTGTCCTTTATTCAAAAAACAAAAGCAATATAATAGAAAGATCACACTTTTCATATCAAAATAAAATGTCAGGACTAAACAGGATCCATAACAGCCCAGTTGGGTGTATAGTTGATAGCACCTGCTGGTGTGTGTGTGTGACTGGTCTTTTATAGGCTCTCACTATCCGATGACTCTGCGTTGCAGAGGAGCTGGTATGAATGTCAGGAGTGATCATCCCTCTGGTTGATAATGTGGCTGTAACCAATGACCGACTCACTTTGACGGCACAACACGACAAACAACACTACAACGAGGACCAGAAGAACGAAGCCACAGACAACCAGTCCAACAATCACATCTACATACAGAAGAGAAAATCAAGAACAATTACCGATCTCATATGGTAGGGAATGCTAGTCATAGTATAGTAGTGACCAGCTGAATACTAAAGAGTGTGTGTGTATGTGTGAAATTTGTCTTTGCTTATACCTTTGTCATTTGCAGAAGAGCTGATCTGGCAATCCTTATGCCAATCTGTTGGAATGACTGACTGTGTGAGTCTGATGAAGTCCTGCAGGGGGCAGGGCTGGGCACAGCCAGGTAAAGTTAAAGAGTATGGCTCAGCCACAGAGCTGTCATTGCGGTAAAACATTGCCACAGAGAATGATCTGAGGGAGAAAGCAGAGAGCATAAATGTATAGTAATCCTTACTAGGTTAATAAATAGTGCTTCAGATTCAGTGAGTTTGGCAAGTGTAGAAAACAAATAAAAGTGTGCACTTGTATACAGAAAATGTGCAATTGCAATTCATGTGTTTAGTGAGTGTAAGTGTGTGTGTGTGTAAGGTGAAAGTTTGCATCACCCATTTTGATTCTGAAGCAATTCAAATATTTGGCAGGAAGCATATGGTGGCTGTAATCCATTATACACATTAAGCGCCTCCTGAAGAGCTACGATGGTCGTGTCATGCTGAAGAAGAAATAAACAGAACAATAAATACTGTCACAGTGTATGTCACATGTTCATCATAAATGATGCAGGATTGTGGACTTGTTAGCAATTTTAAAATGTTCTCAGAAAGTATATGGTTGTTTTGCAAATTGTTTGCAATGGTTACAAACAGTACTATATTTAATCTTTTTACCAAGTAAAATGTTCTACATAATTAGATTCCATACCCAATAACCAAATGCAATTAGGACAGTATGATTCATAACCCCATTGAATAATTTAACTATGTACAATTTTGCTTTCTTGGCATGACACTGACGACTGAATTGACAAGTCTTGTATTACATACAGTGTGAATAAATGGAAATAAATGGAAATAGAAAAAAAAAAGTCACAGACTCACCGCGGAATACATGATCATCTTCAGCTGCTGATTTGAGTTTAAAGTGGCAGCAGCTGACAGGTTCTTAATAATCTGATCCAGCAAGAGACCTAATAGAAAGAGTACTAGATGAACGGCAATTGTCGAAAATCTTGACTGAGATGTAACTTGTAAAAGGACTAGAAAGATTTATTTTAACAGTTCATTTCACATTATATTGTACATCTGTAGCGGGTGGCTGTGGCGCATGTGGTAGAGCGGGTCGTCCACTAATTGTAGGGTTGGCGGTTCGATTCCCGGATTGTCCTTGGGCAAGACACTGAACCACAAGTTGCTCCCGATGGCAAGTTAGTGCCTTGCATGGCAGCTCTGCTTCCATTGGTGTGTGTGTGTGTGTGAATGGGTGAATGAGAAACAGTGTAAAGCGCTTTGGATAAAAGCGCTATATAAGTGTGCCATTTACCATTAAATGTAAATGATTTTTACATTGCATCACTTCGTGCAAGTGGCATTATTCCCGTCCTAATATCTTTTTGCTGGACACTCGTGATCTATGCCATACATACCAAACACTGGTATCTCAACTTTAATTTGCTCCAATGCATGTATTTGCCTTTCTGTTTATGATCAGAACTTATGGAATAGTCTCATTAGTAAATATTTATATGAAGCTCTGGCATTTTCATTATTCAAAAATATTAAAGTCTGACCTCCCTGTAGCCGACATTTCTCCTCTCTTTTATAGATGCCAAACATGATCTGGAAGCCAAAGTTCTTCAGCAGCTTCAGTGTCTCCATCACGTCTGGAGTCACCCAGGCTGGAGGGGGCAGGCCATGCTTCTGCTGCATGTGGAAAAGTGAGTGTATGTGTGAGAAGAGAGAGAAAGCTAACCCTAACAGCCACCTCATTTACAATCAGGTCCATAAATATTTGGAAAGTCTTGTTATTTTGGCTGTTTAAATGGTAGACTTATATAGCGCTTTTATAGTTTACTGCAATAGATCATAAATTAACTAAAATAATGAATATGGATAAACCGCGAAGGAATTACAGCACTCTGGTGTAAGTTCTCTTAATAACTATATGGCCAAATTTCTACACAATCAGCCATAACAACCACTGACCGGTGAAGTGAACAACATTGATTAACTTGGCACCTGTCAACAAGTGGAATATATTAGGCAGAAAGTGAACAGTCAGTTCTCGAAGTTGATGTGTTGGAATCAGGACAAATGAGCAAGCGTAAGGATCTGAGCGACTTTGACAAGGGCCAAACTGTGGTGGCTAGATGACCGTGTCGGAACATCTCCAAAACTGCAGATCTTGTGGGGTGTTCCCGGTATGCAGTGGTTAGTACTTACCAAAAGTAGTCCACGGAAGGACAGCTGGTGAACTGGCCACAGGGTCATGAGCGCCCAAGGCTCACTGATCCACATGTGGAGCAAAGGCTAGCCAATCTGTTTTGATCACACAGAAGAGCTACTATAGCACAAGTTGTAGAAATAATTAATCGGGACTATGACAGAAAATCGCAGCTGCATATAGGGCTGCTTAGCCGCAGACTGATCAGACTGCACATGCTGAGGCCAGTCCGCCACTAAAAGCGCCTAAATAGGCATGTGAGCATCAGAACTGGACCATGAAGCAATGGAGGAAGGTGGTCTGGTCTGATGAATCATGTTTTATTGAATGACAAGGTGAGTGTCTGTCACTTACCTAGGGAAGAGATCAAGATGGGAAGAATGCAAGTGGGCAGAGCCAGTGTGATAGTTATAATGGCTTTAAGGGAGGGCAATGGTAGCTCAGTGCTTAAGGTGTTGCTCTACTGCTCAGAAGGTCATGAGTTCAAACCACAGCACTTCCAAACTACCATACAGAAATTGGACTGGACATGGCTGGAATGCTTTGGTCACAACACACGCAGTGATGAGAGACAGAGAATGGAACGGGCACCAAACATTTGCTGCTCCATTGTGAGCCTTTTCTCACACAGCTTTCACAGAAATGGAAGCTTACCAAATCTCAGAGGGATCTAGGTGTACGTCAACAGACTCTAATAACGGGATGATGGCAAAATATTTAGGCTATTATTTGTGTAGTAGCCTGTAAAATTTTATTGTGTGCTTATGTGATCATAAGGCCATTCTATACATTATAGAATGCTTATGTTGTATTTATAAATAAATAAGTAAATAAATAAGAATACATTTAATAAATAATATATAAATCTAAAATAAATATGTATAAAATGTTTGTATTAACATAAGTGGGCTACTAGGCTTGTCAGTTTCATAGAGGATAGTCTAAAGCAATGCAAGGCACACAACAACTAGACAATATGCTTGCAAAAATATTTAGTAGCTTAATTTAATTTATTAATATTAACAAGACTATGTGAGTTACTGGGGTTCGAAGAAAATGATGGAGGAGAGGATTCTGGAGCAGAGAAGAGCAGTGTCCTTGCTGATGACTGAAAAGCGAATGTTGCTCTAACTTGCAAGACACAGATTTGCTCCAGACCATTAGCACAGCATTAAAGCCAGTCGGTTAATTCACTAGAGGAATGTGTCACAGTCTTGTCAATTCTTCCACTGCTCCAGATGCTGGAGGGAGACAATTGGCTGCATCAGAAAATGAAACCAATCTAACAGCGTCCATGAAAGAGAAGATGGTGGCAAAATTGGATCTTATGTACAGGAGTGACAAAACTCAATAAATTATGCAGCTGTCAACCTTCACTGATCCATACTATCAGGCAGATTATGACACAGCAGTGGATGACACCAAAACCCTCATAATCCAGAAAGCAACTGAACTCAGCCATTTTTGCCATGTCTATCTGATAGTGGAGTCATAAACAGTGACGTTAATCGATGTAAGAGAGGTACGTAGTTCCTGTGGTGTTGTCCTTGGCTCTTTTGTGACTTGCTGGATGAGTAGTTGCTGTGCTCTTGGAAGAAATTTAGAAGGTTGGACATTGCACTACTCAGAAGGTTCACAGGTGTGCAGAGTTTTTCTATTTGGAGATAACAGCTCTCACTGTTGTTCTTTGGTGTTCCAGAGCCTTTGAAATAGTTTTGTAACCCTTCCCATACTTCTATCATCATCTTCCTCATCATTTCTAAAAATTACTTCAACTTTGGCATAGTCTGTTACTGGGTAAGACCTTTTTTTACCACCTACCAACAAACTTTAATAATTTTTAATTTCTGAAATAAATTAGTATGAGATTTACACAAACACAGAAGAAATCAGAGGACTGTAAGGACAAATTAACTACTCCTTTTTAGAAGTGTGACACTGTTACATGTACAGTGCCTTGCGAAAGTATTCGCCCCCCTTGAACTTTTCAACCTTTTGCCACATTTCAGGCTTCAAACAAAGATATAAAATTTAAATTTTTTGTGAAGAATCACCAACAAGTGGGACATAATTGTGAAGTGGAACGAAAACTATTGGATATTTTAAATCTTTTTTAGCAAATAAAAAAATGGAAAGTGGTGTGTGCAAAATTATTCGGCCTCTTTACTTTCAGTGCAGCAAACTCACTCCAGAAGTTCAGCGAGGATCTCTGAATGATCCGATGTTGTCCTAAATGACTGATGGTGATAAATAGAATCCACCTGTGTGTAATCAAGTCTCTGTATAAATGCACCTGCTCTGTGATAGTCTCAGGGTTCTGTTGAAAGCGCAGAGAGCCTGGGAGAGTCTGTCCATAGGGCAACAATCAGTCGTACACTGCACAAATCTGGCCTGTAAATTTAAAATAATGCATACCGTATCCTGTATGCATTATTTCAGTTGGTACAATGTTTTCAGCTATAAGCTTGTGGAACAGTTTAAAGAGAGAGCATTTGTATTTTTTTAATCCTTGGGGTCATTACATGCTAACATTAAACAATGAACCAAAAAGCCAAAAGGTATGACAACATGCAGAACAAAACAAAACCAAACTAGCATGGGATTTGGCATCAACTCTAGCCTAAATACATTTACTCACATTACTGACACAGTTATTGGTGCAATTCTTACAAATTTATCAGCTTTTTTAGAATTATCTTTATTGGCGATGCCTAATGCTCTCACAGAACCTCACCTCACAGAAAAGTGTGTCGTAGACACTCCAAATCGTCTCAATGGATGTTGACTTCAGCCCAGCTTTATTCTGCACCATCTCAAGGAAATCCTGCTCATTAAAAAGCACAACATTCACTAGATTGCAAAAGTACAATACTGCAATTCAATACCACCATCTCAACATATATTTAAGAAAGAAAGCTGCTTAACTGACATTCACTTCACAATGTCACAGGGGGCATATTTTCAGCAGGACTTAAGGTCCGTTTACACAGAGCACGAAACGATAAAGCAAATGAAATCGCAGACTAAAAGGTATGTTCACACAGAGCAACTCGCAGCGACAATGTGACCAGAAACCATTCATTTTCAATGATAGCTGGAAATTTCTGGCGACATGAGCGACAGCAACCATTGGCGTACTGGATGTGAGCGCGTCCAGCGACTTAGAAAGTTGTGAAAAGTTAAACTTCATGCAAATCTGGAGCAACTTGGCGCAGTGACTACCAACAGGAGCGAAGACAGTAGAGTGCACTTCATCCCTGGCCACCCCTGCTCATGAGCAGAAGCAGCACCATTGTGGCAGTGGCCAATTGGCTTAACTTAGCATAGCTTACCTTAAGATTTTAGCAGGTTTAAAGCAAATAAATAAATGATAATGAAACACTCACTTTTTGTTGCAATCGAGCAAAATACCAGTGTAGCTCTGATCTTCGGTAAAGTGTTCGGCTTGTCGTTGCTTCGGGGCCCAGGAATGAGCAGCACAAAGCCAAACACTTCACCCAGGAATCATGGAGGCCACGGCCGAATAGCTGTGGTCTGGCTCCCAGTCACCATCAAACAGACATTGAATGACATCCTGATGGTGACACTCACTGAGATAGGAGCTACACTGGGATTTTGCTCAATTGTAACAAACAGGGAGTCCATCCGTCCATCCATCCATCTTCTACCCCTTACTCTTTCAGGGTCACGGGGAACCTGGAGCCAATCCTAGGAATCATCGGGCACAAGGTGGGGTACACCCTGGACAGGGTGCCGGTACAAACAGGGAGTGTGTTTTATTATTATTTAGCTTTAAAAGTGCCAAGGCCATAAGCTAAGCAAATTGGTGCTTGTGATTTTGTAGATGGCCGAGCAGACACTGCTTCTCCTCATCTCGTAGGATATGATGTATATATACACTGGTGAATTTATAGAATGTACAATTTTAGCAACAAGAAAATTGGTTTGTTGTCAATGTGACTATGGCAACAAGTAATAAGAGCGCTTATTGGCAACTTTATAGTACAGCGACAAAAATCGCTGTGTGTGTGTGTGTGTGTGAACGTAGCAAAACTGTGCTTTCACAAAAAACGTGAAACAATTGATCACCTTCAGCTAATTCACAGAGAATGCATTTTACGCCTGTACATTAGGTGGCGCAACCCACTATTCAGCTGATCTGCCTATCGTCTTTGACCACAGAAAAGAAGAATCAACTAAATGTTGGTGCATAGCACCACAACACAAACTGTTAAGAAGCACAGAAACTAACTTTTCTTATTTTATGTGTATTCTACCCAGAAAGGGAGGCAGAAAGCTTTTGAGTTTTTTGAACAGCACCATCAAGCCGTTTTGGTATGAATGAAATAACGTGAAATATAATGCAATAACACAGTAGTGGGACAAAACCCGAGTTTAATGCCCATGGCCAGCCCACTTTTTTTTCATGGTGAAAGAGCTTTTGATAAATGAAATGACAGTTCATTTCTTCCTATCCCGTTATATTTATTACAGACATGTTTGAACAAGAATATAAAGATAAATAAATAACATACTGCATATTGTTGTCTGCTACAAAAAGTCCAATTGTAACATTATGGAAAAAATGTTTGCATTCAAACAAATATGAAGTATTTCAGTAAGAAATATACTTTTTTGGCAGCTACCTCATGCCACGGCGTTTGGTTTGTCTTCATGGTAAGCGCATTTGTGTGTGTGACAGAGAGAGCGAGAGAGAGAGGGAGAGAGAGACAGACAGCATGCACACTGAGCCAAGTGAAATTGGTCAAATCGAAAAAAGGCCAATTGGATGGAAACAGGCGGGAGACAGCAAATATGTTGGTTTTTTTTAGGCACGTTCATTTTGGCCTTAACAGAAATGCACAAAAAGTGGATGGAAACTTGGCAAATAATAACAAGAACTCAACATCCATTCTCTTCTCTCTTCCGGAATACTCTTCAATGTTTACACTGGTTTTCAAAACAGCTTTTCTGTGGTATAATCTCACCCTTTTGTGCAACAGTAGCATCCCTGGGCACATAACCTAAAGCTCAAAGCTAATTGGACAGCCTGTTTCTTTGCGGACCACCAGGGGGAAAATAAATAAAATCGATATACTGGTCGAAAAAGAAGTGTCACTTTGCTGCGCCACAAACAATTGCGCCCGGTGTGAACAGCTCCATATCTATTGATCCATGGTTTTGATTCAAGAGCGTCATCAACTCAAACATTTGCATCGCTTAATCGCACTCAGTGAGAAAGGACCATCAAGCAATATTAACAGAAGTAGACAAATAAAACCCCTATTCACATGTCTATAAATAAGGTCAGTGTGGAAGAATAAAATATAGATTTTTTTTTTTTTTTTTTTTTTTACATACTGTGGTGCTTGAAAGTTTGTGGACCCTCTAGAATGTTCTATATATGCATAAATGTCCTTAAACATCATCAGATTTTCTGATGTCCTAAGTCCTAAAAGTAGACAGAGATCCCAATTAAACAAATGACACAAAAATATTATACTTGGTCATTTATTTATTTATTGAGGAAAATGATCCAATATTACATATCTGTGAGTGGCAAGTATGTGCACCTCTAGGATTAGCAGTTAACTTGAAGGTGAAATTGGAGTTAGGTGTTTACAATCAATGGGAAGGCAAACAGGTTTGGGTGAGCACCTTGCTGTATTTAAAGAACAGGGATCTATTAAAGTCAAATCTACACAACACATGTTTGTTGAAGTGTGTCATGACACAAACAAATGAGATTTCTGAGGACAACAGAAAAAGAGTTGGAAGAGACTCCACCAATCCACAGTCACAGTTTGTGTACAAATTGGGGAAATTCAAGATCACTTGTAAAGAAAGTTGTTTTCTAAAGGAAAATGTCAGGACATCGGTCTGAACTGAATCTAAAGAGAAAGTGGGTCATGCAGCAAAACAATGGGCCTGAGCACACAAGTCGTTCTACCAGAGAATGGTTAAAGAAGAGTAAAGTTAATGTTTTGGAATCGCCAAGTTAAAGTCCTGACCTTAAGCCAATGTTGTGGAAGAACTTGAAGCAAGCAGTTCATGTGAGGAAACCCACCAACATCCCAGAGTTGAAGCCAAAGTTCAAGCCGATGTGCTGAACTGATCAACAGTTACCGGAAACATTTAGTTACAGGTATTGCGGCGCACGGAGTTCACACCACATACTGAAAGCAAAGGTTCACATACTTTTTGGCACTCACGGATATGTAACGTTGGATAATATTGGATGCAACATTTTCCTCAATAAATAAATGACCAAGTATATTGGGCAATATTTTGTCCAATTTGTTTAATTGGGTTCTTTTTATCTACTTTGAAAACTTGTGTGGAAATCCGACAATGTTTTAGGTCATATTCATGCAGATATATAGAAAATTCTAAAAGGTTCACAAACTTTCAAGCATTGCTGTACATAGGTCTATTATTCTTTGATTTTAGCTTATTTCAGGTCCTAATATACAGAAGCTCTAATAGGCTACAACTTAATTTTCTTGTGATCTCGACATAACAGAAGTTGTTTCTCATGATCAAAACTGTTTTCCTGTTCCGGCGGCAGCAAAAGCTCAGTGCAATCTTGCAGCAGATTTGTTTTTACTGTGATCAGACAGTGATTGATATCTTCCACATTAGTGTCTGACACTTGAGAAGGGGGCACCCATCTCTCTCTATGTGGAGATAAAGGCCATCTGTACAGCAGGCAATTATTAAATTAATGATGGTGATGACGAAGAAACACCAGTCCCATTCACAAGGCATGTGACTTACTTGTGATATTACGTCATGAGAAAACAACTTTTATTTTGTCGAGATCACAAGAAAATTAAATTAAGTTGTGATCATGAGAAAACAAGAAAGAAAAAATAATAATGCATGGCTTCTGTACTAATGATCTAATCTCTGTAAATTAAATTTGCAGGCACAAAGTTAGAAACATCAGTTTCAGAATTGTTCCATTTTGTAAATTTAAAATAGCTAATTTTGACAGAATGCAGCTGTTAAAGGGAATATTGTTTTGAGTAGGTAATGTGGAGAGAGATTCAGTCTCACTTTGTAAGTCTTGGTGATATTGAGGACAATCTCGGTTCTTTCCGTCTCGTCCATGAGCAATTGGTAGCGTGGGCAGTTTGCTATAGGAAATGAAAGCAGCTGAGGAGGAAATACATGTCACACAGTCATAATGTTAGTCATTAGTTTCCATTCCAAATAACCTGAGCATAATTAATTGTATTATTGAATTAATAAGTTAAGGGAAATAAGGGAAACTTTGTAAAAATTTTAAATGGGTGATCGACTTGATCTAACTTCTTACATTTTTAACTCTCAATATTTAGGGACTGATGAACTATGTGTAGTGTAGATACATTGGGGGAGGTACATATTCCTACCTTCTCCTCATCCTGGGAGACTGTGTGTATTGGTATAGGCTGCCAGTCCAAACCAGGATGAAACACCTGTGAGCCATTGGGTGGGTAAAGACCAGCAAGATTTGAGGCAGCACTCATCAAAGTGCGATCATAATCTGTGCTACGTACAGCAATCTGTGCCACAGGAAGCAGATTGAGAATGACAATCAGCACATAAATACTGAATTTAAATGAAGGTCACACAGGTACAGAACAGTGTCAATGAATAGTGCCTCTCAGCAGATTCCACCCCAAACTGTGTTAGAATAAGCTTGTTCCTCAAAAAGGCAGAATTGTCAAACGGTCAAACGGACTTTTCCCAGTCTTCATTCACACAGTTATAGTATGGGAGCAGCAGCGGGACATCAAAAACCATCCCTGAACAAAGGGCTATCTGACTGTAATTAGCATTCAGAAAGATATGTCTCGATAATCCCATCACCCTTTGGGGTCACACCTGTAACATCTGTATTGTGGGAATGAAAAGTGATCACATCAAATGTGATCCTTAATTTACATGTAGAATGAAACTTCATTTATATTAGATACAGAAAACCTGGTTTGAAACACAGTATAAAATGTCTGTGCTGCTATTATTTATGGTTCACTCTGACTCTGTGACAGACAGACACCGTTCCAATAGTTTTAGGGATGGATTGATGGATTTTGAAGCAGGTTTAAGTTTGAAATAGTTTTAAAAGCACAAAGTTTGAAGGTTTTAAGTCTCTCAGACAGATAGATTGCGATGTGGTTGCTAAGGCTTTCTGTGTGCCTGCAGGAGCAAAAGCCCAGTTATAAAAAAAAACTAATAAAAAAAAATTTTAAAAAAAATATAAAAAACAAAAAAAACCTAAAAAAAAAAAAAAAAAAAAAAAAAAAAAAAAAAAAGGTTCATACTCAACTGAACATAGTTCAACTGAGGTATAGCTCATCCACAGGTCGCAATGTGCATTATCTGAGAACTTCTGTGACAGCTGTTCGTGAACTTTAAACAGTTTCAGTAGTGTAACCTGAGCAAATTATTTACAGTGCTCTCCTCTAATATTGGCACCCTTGGTAAATATGAGCAAAGAAGGGTGTGAAAAATTGTCTTTATTGTTTTACCTTTTGAGCTTTCTTTAATAAAATTCACAAAAATATTCTGATCTCATAGATATCAAACAATTGCAACACAACACCGATTTATCAAAAAAAAAAATCTTTGTAAAATTTGTGAGCAACAATTATTGGCACCCTTTTACTTTGTGCTACATCCCTTTGCCAAGATAACAGCTCTGAGTCTTCTCCTATAGTCCCTGATGAGGTTGGAGAATACATGGCGAGGGATCTGAGACCGTTCCTCCATACAGAATCTCTCCAGATCCTTTACATTTCGAGGTCTACGCTGGTGGACTCTCCTCTTCAGTTCACCCCACAGGTGTTCTATGGAGTTCAGGTCAGGGGAATGGAATGGTCATGACAGGACTTTGATTGAATGGTCAGTAAACCATTTTTGTGTTGATTTTGATGTATGTTTTGGATCATTGTCTTGCTGGAAGATCCAACCACGGCCCATTTGAATCTTTCTGGCAGAGGCGGTCAGGTTCTCATTTAATATCTGTTGATATTTGATAGAGTCCATGATGCCATGTATCCTAACAAAATGTCCAGGTCCTCTGGCAGAAAAACAGCCCCAGAACATTAAAGATCCACCTCCATATTTAACCGTTGACATGAGGAACTTTTCCATATGGCTACCTCTTTGTGTGCCAAAATCACCTCTGGTGTTTACTACCAAAAAGCTCTATTTTGGTTTCATCTGACCATAGAACTCAATCCCATTTGAAGGTCCAGTAGCGTCTGGCAAACTGAAGAAGCTCGAGTTTTTTGGATAAGAGCAGAGACTTTTTTTATTGAAATCCTTCCAAACAACTTGTGGTGATGTAGGTGACTTCAGATTGTAGATTTGGAGACTTTCTGACCCCAAGACACAACTAACTTCTGCAATTCTCCAGCTGTGATCCTTGGAGATTTTTTGTCCACTCGAACCATCCTCTTCACAGTGCGTTGAGACGATATAGACACACGTTCAATTCCAGGTCGAGTCATAACATTTCCAGTCAACTGGAACTTCTTCATTATTGCCCTGATGGTGGAAATGGGCATTTTCAATGCTTCTGCTATTTTCTTATAGACACTTCCCACTGTATGAAGCTCAACAACCTGTTTGTCACACATCACAGCTATATTCCTTGCTCTTACCCATTGTTATTAATGACTAATTGAATTTGTATTACCTCATAGTTCTAGTGAAACAGGAAGTCATGGTTGAACAATTTCCTATTCCTAGTCACCCAGGTGTACTTAAAAAAGTAAAATATCAATAGGAATATACTTCAAATATTTTTCTCATATGAATTCATAGGGATGCCAATAATTGATTTACATGTCTTGATCGTCTTGAACCTTAAAGGCAAACCGTTTTTGAAAAAAAAAAATCCCACTTTGAGTTCATTATATTAATTACCTCAAAACGATTATAGTCTTCACCCAGGAAACCAGTATAGCGTTTTCTCAGAAACTGGCCCAGCTCCAAGTGCTGCCGCATACCTTCCTGTACATTCACACAAGACAAACAGGTTTCCAAGCACATGCAGCATCATTACTTTATTAGTATGGGTTTTGCAGTAATTCTAAACAGTATACTGGGGTCTGTTCAATGGTCTTTGCTCTCAAAAGATTGGGTACAGTGCTGTGAAAAAGTATTTGCCCAACCCTAATTTCTTCGTTTTTTTGCGTCTCATACTAAATAGTTTTAGATCTTCAAACAAACATAAAACAAAGGCAACATGAGTAAACACACAATACAGTTTTTCTTTATTGAAGCAAAAAAAAGATATACAACACCTATTGCCAATGTGAAAATCTAATTGCCCCCTTAAACTTAAAATCTGGTTGTGCCACCATTGGCAGCTATAACTGCAACCAAACACTTATAAACGAAGATCAGTATTTCACTTAGTTCTAGGTCATAGGCCAGGTTTTCACATATTCTGTTTGCAGTGCGTATGTGGTGCGATTTTTTCCCCATATGCCCATGTTAACAGGTTAGCACATTCACAAAGTGTTGCAGGAGCGGTGCGTTGCAGAAGTGCAGTGATCGTTTCTACACCAAGTCTATTTTTGCTGTGCTGCATGCACTGAATTAAAGTGGTCATGCATTGTTCGTGGTCAAAATGAACATGGAATGACACAAAAATTTTGTAATTTCACCATAAATGCATAGAATTAAAGTATACTACTGTTTTTCACAGTCATCCTATTACTTTAAGTCCGGGTAAAGCAAAAAAAAAAAAACACTTACCAGAAAGCAGCAAAAATAACTAATGCGGTCAAAATTATATCTAAAGTATATATTTTAATGGAAAATACACTACACAGCTTGTTATATTGTGTGAGGGTGAGGGGGTTAGCAGAAGGCGGCAATCACGTGACATGCTGATTGTCGGAGAAAGATGTGTATGACCCACGGGATGTCATGTATAAAGATTTAAATGTAAAAAAGACATTGGAGGCAGTTTCCTCGGCTGTTTGTGTGGATGGTAAGCTTTCATTTAAAATGTTTGTGATGCTACCTTTTCATGTAAGAAAAGTACCTTGATTAAAAGTTGTGCCACTTGCTTGGGCAACATAATCTATATGGAAGTAATGAATGGACCATTACGTTGTTTATATTTATTGTGTATAAACATGAATATCTGTGAAAGATTGTATTAGGCTGTACTGTGTTGCTCTAAACTTCATTCAAAGTCCTCACCCACCACCTTCACCGTCGTGTTCTGAATGTGTTCAGCAGCGGATCAGATGTGCACTGCAAATGTGTCTTATGTGAAAGCACAATGGTGCGTGCTGCTTCAATACCGCATATATATATATATTATATATATATATATATTGCAATAAGCACTGCATATATACTGCAAATGGAGTATGTGTGAACCAGACTTTACTCCTATGCTATGGATCATTGTCTTGCTGCACAATCCAGCTCCACTTGAGGTTCAACTTACAGACTGAAGACCAGACACTCTCCTTTCAAGCATGCGCCAATCCTGGATCATAAACAGCCCATCATATGCCTTAATAAAGGAGCGTGCTACGAGTGACAATCAATCAAACAGCCAATAACAAGTTGCGCATCTGTGGAGCTCAGTTGCACCATTGCCATGTGACATCAGAACACACAAGCACATGCAAAAATACCAAGGAGACTGTGAATAATTTTTTTTTTTTTTTAAGTATGTCAGCTCACCAGTGCGGCTGTTTTTTTTTGGTTTCTTTTCATCTAACCAACATCAGAACACTGTTGAGTGTAAGCTTTGCAAAAAAAAACCCCGCCCTGACCAATTACGGAGAAACAAGCTGTGAGAGACTTGTAGTGCGCGTGCACAGTGCTCCCCAAATGTACAGTGTGTGTGACTCTGAAATATATATATATATATATATATTATTATTATTATTACTACGTTACTATAATAAAATACTAAGTCGTAGAGTAAGGTCTCCTCCCTCCAGAAACATCACCTCTGCCTCGGAATCAATACATATTTTTCATCACTATTTACCTCAGAAACTTAATCCCTCGTTCATTCACAGAGTACATTCTTGTAGCACATACTGAAGCAAGTATTTTTGTATTACTCAGCCATTTTGACATAATTCACCTTCCAACAGTTAGTCACACTTAAGTACACTTTTCACCTTTTATGTTGGATGCACAAAACACTTGGCTTTACGCAAATGTTGAAACCTCCCACTAAAGCAGCATATCGTTTTTCAGAATTTCATTGGCTATACGATGTGCCAGTAATCCACACAAGGCTCAAGCTTTTCACAAAGGAAAAGAGGAAGGCACTACATTTCAACACAGATTCTCATTGGATATTGAAGGATATGGACAGGACACGGAAGCTCTTATTGGCTCAAATAAGGTGTCAATCTAAAGATGAGTAATGTTTACATGTGAACTAAAGTTATAATGGAGAATATGTGAAAGATTTGGCACATCTGTCTGCAATTTGAATAAATAAGGTTAAAAGGAACTATGTAAGAGCCAAATATCATCAAAGGCATTAGTTATCGGAGACTATCGCTGGTCCCCGATATCATCGTCTATCTGCGCAACAATAATTGCGGGCAATACATTTTCACACAGGCACAGGTGGATTTGGATAAATTTTCTGTTTAAATTAATTAAATTATCATTAAAAAATGTTTATCAGGTTACCTTTGTTTTATCTTAGATTTTGTTTCCATTTCTGAAACAATTTAGTATGCAATATACACAAAAACATAATAAATCATTTGCTTTTTCACAGTACTGTATGCATGTATTTAAGCAGAGTTGTACTGTGTGTGTGTGTGTGTGTGTGTGTGTGTAAAAGGTACCTGAGAAAGCTGTCCGAAACCTTGTGGCCATGCACTCTCTTGGTACGGGTCTGTTGGATAGGCTTTGACTGGAGAACGGTCTCCATGGCGATATAACTAAAGGAACAAAGACAATGGTTCCAATTTATGATAAAACACCTAATAGGATTTACACCAAAAACAATTTCATGATCATCTATTACTATAGTGTCCTCCAAAAATATTGAAAGGGCCGAGGCTATTCTTGTATTTTTGCTATACGGTGAAGACATTTGGGCTTGAGATAAAAATGCTGAATATGAAATGACAGATCAGAATTTCAACATTTTTTTGCTGATATTTACATATAAATGTGTTCAACAACGTAGAACATGGCACCTTTGGTGGCAAACACACAATTTCTGGCAAAAGTATTGCAAACAACTTGGTGGCATTCTTCTTGTGTGATGCTTGTCGTCCTTCTTGTGTGAAGAGGTCGTCCGACTGATTGGTTTTGCTAATCAATCAGCACCGATGAACTTTTGCTGGAACTATCGGTTATCTACAACAATCCACACTGATATTATAGATATCTGATAGCTCAGCTTTGCGTCCAGGACGCATTATACCACCTCGGGGTAAGCATTATTTTCTAATAATTCAACGGTCCGTCGTCAATTATTCCTTCTGTAATGCAATAATGCTAAACTAATAAGACGGTACGTGTCTTCATGTAATTAAAAAACGCATTTTCAATGTATGATATGATCTTTTTAGCTTTCCATGCGCTGCTCCGCCTCGCGTACATTTCAGGAACTGACAGATTCTCCGTGTGTGAGATCTCGAGATCGATATTGTAGCTTGAGCACGTGATCACACAAAACAATCTAATCAGCACTTTTCACCCCACAGATAAGTAAACGAACTGTTAGGTTTTTAATCATGTGTAATTAAGTGGCAAGTAGTAAATAAACTAGCCAGTTAAATACGTAAACTTTAATAATACTTAAGCGCCACTAACTAGTGTTCTTACTCATCGACACTGTACTTTACCACTGGACAGGAAACGTCACTGAAAGCTAGGCTTTACATTCTATTTTCCTATTCATAGAAATAGATTTATTTTGAATAAACCAGGCCAAAAAATGATGCATTAAGAAAAACACCCCAAAAAACCCCTGAAAAATAACCCAGAGATGAAGGAGTGAGAGATTTGGTGCTGTATTGTCGCTGGTTTGGGAGCTACATTAATCTACATTAATCTACATTACACTATGTTACGCATTATTTCGTCAAGCGTTATAGAACAACACTGGGTGATTATAAAGACAGCTATGTAACACAGATTAAGCAGTATTATACTCACCACTGTGACAAATCTAAGCTTCCATTCACCAGCCGAATAAAAGACAAACAACGACAAGATGATGAAAACACACGATTCCATGTTTGTAATCACAGGCGCAGTTTATATGCGATATAAACGCCTTTCTGGAAGCTTAAAGAAGACTTAACAAGAAAGATATACAGCCAGTGATAAGGGGTGGTGTTTAGACTGGCCACATAGTCGAAGATTTTAACCCCGATTCGCACCCTCCCCTACGATCGGGGGGCGTGGCCTGATTCGCGGCTGATCACTACCGACTTTTTGTCCAAACAATCCTCAGTTGTGTCATTACGATTATTTCACTGCGCTGGACCGAGTCGGAGCCTCCCCGAGCCCCCATCCTGAATATCAAACATGTTTAACTCTTGATCGGGCTGCAGGAAGTGGGATACCGGCAATAGCCAATGAGAGCGAGCAAACGTCACCAACCGGATGTTGTGTGCTCTTATAGCGGAAACATGACAGCCAGAAACAAGCCACGGAAGTGGAGCATGATTCCGCAACAGAGAAAATCGAAGAATTGCTTAATAGTGAGTTGAGCTTAGGACGCTGCACTCTCTGTTCGAGAGAGAGAGAGAGAAATAATTTTCTGCTGTGTGAATGAGGCAGCGGATATAAGGCTAATAAACCAAATGAAGTGTGAGTGATATTGTCTGCTGAAGGCATGTTTGATTAAACGGGAGTTTCTGTGAGATCTCGTGTCTGTGAAATCGTTACTACAATCGACAGGTGTGTGGTCTTGCGGTCTGACCGAATCATGTGTGCGTTCAGAGGATTATAATGTTAAAAATCGGTTGAAACTGTCCTTAAAATCGGTTAAGATAATTCCGGCCCGCAGGATGAATTCTGAAAGGGGAAAAAATGCATAAAAGACACGAACTAGAATTTTTTTATCAAATGTTATTCCCAGATTATCCGTCAGGGGCGCACTGTTTTAGTCAAAGTAGAAGACGGCACAAATATGGGGCTTAAAGTCCCAGTCTTATATAATTGGACACATTGTATTAATTGACCCTTCTGCAACAGCACATCCTGCCAGAGTTGAAAGTGATTATTGTCTTCAGGAATTGTTTCTGTTGGCTAGAACAACATCATTAGTAATTTGCACTGTAGGAAGATGAAGAGACCACCTCTGCAGTGACCGAGGTATAAAATGAAGATGCTGGGTATCCCACAGCAGTTTAACATTTAATGCATTTTTTTTTATTTAATGTAATTATTCAAACTTCAGCATTATCCCCTTAAAGAGTATGGCAATTCTTGTACAGACAGAATCTGGGAAGTGTAAAAATAGTTTGCAGTTGTCCTAATTAAAAATATTTGGTCTGTTTATGTATTAGACATTTATAATATCAGTTATATTGAATTATAGTTTTGTCTTCCTGTAAATGTGTTGAATAAGGTCAATCTCTCACTGGCAAATTAGAAAAAGTGACCCAGAGATGGACTGAAAGGAAGTTCTTTCAGTATCATGTACTCTCTTATATTATGAACTGCAATTAAGATACCTTTAGATATGGGGAATACTGGGTTATAGTGTCTGTTTGTGTGTCTCTGTGCTATCAAATACCTATGATTTAATATATTCATTTAAATTACCTCTTTGAATAAGCTGATCAACTGCCATCCTTTATTATAGCTGACAAATATTTTCTATATCTTGAAAAGACTTATTTTCTTAGCACAGACCTTTGGCATTTTTAAAGACACACTTTTTAAACATGGATTTGACTGTTGATGTTCACTATTATTATTATTATTATTATTATTATCATTATTATCTTTTTATAATGTTTAATTTTTTCTGTGTACTGCTTTTTTTGGTGGTTTAGTGGTGAGCACGTTCGCCTCACATCTGCAGCGTCCGGGTTGCGATTCCTACCGGGGCCATGTGGGCGGAGTTTGCATGTTCTCCCCGTGCTGCAGGGGTTTCCTCCGGGTACTCTGGTTTCCTCCCCCAGTCCTAAGACATGCATGGTAGGCTGATTGGCATGTCTAAAGTGTCCGTAGTGTATGAATGGGGGTGTGTGTGTGAGATTGTGCCCTGCAATGGACTGGCACCCTGTCCAGGGTGTACCCCGCCTTGTGCCTGATGCTCCCTGGGATAGGCTCCATGTTCCTGAAAAGGAGTAAGCAGTAGAGGATGGATGCATGCTTATTTTGCGTACAGAGTTTTGAGAAAGGCGCTTTATAAAATAAAGTTTATTATTATTATTATTATTATTATTATTAATGAGTGTTATGCAGTGCCGCCTGAGGGCCGGAAGATCACAGGCATGCAATACTGATTTTCACCCTCGTCCCTTACACACAAAGATTTCTCCAGATTCTCTTAACTCTTTTGATATTATGTACTGTAGATGATGAGAGATTCATAATTTGTAGACGCAGTTTTTTACAAATTGGTGAACCTTTGCCCATCTTTACTTCTGAAAGGCTCACTTATTTTTTATACCCAATCATGTTACTGACCTATTGCCAATTAACCTCCAGCTGTTTGTTTTTAGTAACGCTTATTTTTCCAGCCTTTTGTTGCCCTGCCCCAACTTTTTTGAGATGTGTTACCGCCATCAAATTCAAAATGACTTTATTTTTTCCTTAAAATGGTATTTTAGTAATGGTAATTTTCCTCAGTTTAAACGTTGTATATATTTCCCATGTTCCTCTAAATCCACAATTCAGACCAAAACATGAGTAATTTGAACCATTATTTTTCCTTACAACATGTCTACACCAGATGTGATAGTTGCACAGCAGCATACAAACAGCACTTCAAGTGTGTCAGACAAGTACTGCTACACTTATTACATTTTTTACACATCAGACATGTCCTGCACTTTATTCTCATTCATACATACAGTAGCTGTAACATGTCAATAACTTTAAGGAGTCCTGTGGATATATTTACATACCACTATAAACAATATAGCAAAATCTTCATTGGTAGAGACTTTATATTGTCACCACGTTATATATCATCATACCGCCCAACCCTAAACTAGCTTGTGGGGGCCGGTGACCACTCACTGTCTCAGCAAGCTTCAAATTGGGACAATTGGCCCGCTTGAGATGGATTAACTCAAATATGCTGAGTTAAATGCAAGCTTTAACGTTCTAAAGCAGATTTTGAGCTACTCTCCTTCATCCTGCTGCCAACTCACCACAACCCATGGGTGCATCAGCTGTGGAAAGTGCAAGCCAAATGTTGTGTGAGAAAAGTGCAAGCCAAATGTTGAGCTCTTCTCCACCTTTCACCACCAAACCTCTTCCCACATTTAGACAAAGTAATGAATTGTTTAGCAGACTGTTCTATATGAATGCATTATTTATTAGGGCTGCAACCAGGGATTATTTTAATAATCTGATTATTTCTCAGATTCATTGGATAAACGGTCACATTTTATGTTCTGTATATATTTGAAAAGCAAGTTATTCCACATCATTCCAAGTGTTCAAATAGTAGGCTTTGAGAACAAATAGTTTGAAGTATAGGATGTACAATACACCCTGAAAAAAGAGGTTTTAAATAATTTCTAAATGATAAATTATTAAACATCTGTATGTCAAGAGTTGTAAAGCATTGAAATGTAGGTTTAATATTCTACATGTTGTATTTATTAGAGCAGTAACTATAAAGGACTTGTAATAATTACTACACATAATTACTACAATTATATGACATGTTTTATTTACTATGTTCAACCCATCTTATTTTTCCTTCTTCATTAGAGCAGAGTATTTGTCTCATTGCTTACCTGATGAACCCAATCACCTTTTATTATTCATTTGAGCTGAGTACTCCCTCTAGTGTTGCATACCGGTCACTGCACGTGGATAATACCTGTAGGGTCCTGTTTAAAAGGATGCGATGGACGTCAAAGACCAGACTGCCTGTCAGCAAAAGCAAACTGTTTTCAGCCGCATGGCATGTGGATGTTTCACTTGATTTATTGTTTTATTACTAATGATGTAAAACTTCATGAAGACTTGTGGATCTTGTGTTTGTCAAAAAGGAATTATACTTCTGTTGGAAGATGAAAAAATGTAAAATAATCTACATGAAGCGAGTTGACTGGATACTGGCTATCTCATATTATATTCATTTACTATATTAAGATAAGTTAATGTGCGTGTTCCTCATACCAGTTAACATTTAGTCTGTGCTTTTGTGGTTCTTTGTTATTTTTAATAGTTATTTTAATTTATGCTTTAAAACAGTGGGCAAACAGTTTTTGTTTTAGAATGTAATGTTTTTGGCGCAATAACGTTATGATAGTCGGAGTTCCAGAGGGCGCTGACACCTGTACTACCGCTGATGGAGGCGTTTGGTCTGGAGAAGGAGCCGGTTTTGGACCGGTCCAACCGGACCCTTCCGCCGAAGCCGAAGTCTGGTGAACGACCACGAGCTATTGTGTGCAGATTCCATTATCACATGGACAGCAGATTAAAGTGAGGGATCTGACCATCTCCGTTTTCCCTGACTACACAGTCCAGACAGTCCGGGCCCGGGCCGTGTTTAACGAGGTTCGGCGTCAACTTCGTGATATTGAGGGCGATCGCTATGGAATACTTCATCCAGCTCGGCTTCGCATTACATATAACGGTGTCCAGAAGGACTTTATTTCAGCAGAGGAAGCAGCAGACTAGTTAAACTCTTAATACCGGAGTGAACCGCATCACCTACACAGTGTAGTGTTCGTTATTTATTTTTGTTTATTTAGCTTTGGATTTATTTTATTTATGTATTAATTATTATTATTATTATTATTATTAATTTTTATTTATTTTCTTTGATAATATTCTTTATTCTTCTTTGCACTCGGCCATTCAGCTCTATAGAATTCGAATTCTTATTGTGGATATTGTGCATTACTTCGTTTAGAATTTGTTTAATTATTTATTTATTTATTTGTATTTTTTTTATCATCTATTTATTATTATAATTTTTTTTATTTATTCATTCATTCATTCTTATTTGCACTCACCATCCAGCTCTATAGAATTCGAATTCTTTGGGGGTGGGGGGGGGGGGGGGCTCTCATTGGCTATTCACATTCCTAAGGTTTACTTTATTTAAATGGTCAGTAGAAACATGGATCCCAGCATAACTGGGACAGGCACACCTTTAATATTTATTAGTTGGACTGTCAGAGGTATGAGTAATCTTGTTAAGAGATCTAAGGTTTTTACACATTTGAAACGATTAAACTCCAATATAGTATTTCTACAGGAGACGCACCTACGTATTAAAGACCATCAAAGGTTACATTGCCCTTGGGTGAATCAAGTCTTTCACTCGAACTTTAATTCGAAAGCAAGAGGGGTCGCTATTTTAATTGACAAAAGGTTACAGTTTTCGTACACTAATGTTATTGCTGATGTGAACGGTAGATATATTATAGTTGCTGGTACTTTAATGCAAAGACAGGTATTGTTGGTTAATGTGTATGCTCCAAACTTTGCTGTAGAATTTTCTAATAGATTGTTGAGCAATCTCCCTTTCTTAAACACTCACCTGTTGATTTTCGGGGGGAGATTTAAATTGTGTATTTGACCCAAACTTGGATTGATCTAATCCCCGTACTCTGAATCAATCTGCAATGTCCAAAACATTTTCCGATTTTATTTGTCAGAACGGTCTCGTTGATCCCTGGAGATCCCGTAACCCCTCTCTTAAAAAGTTTTCTTTCTTCTCCCAGGTTCATAATTCTTATTCGAGGATTGAGTCGAGATTGTCTCTGATGTATCCGAATTTAGAGGACAAGTGTGATAAATGCCATGGCTCCCTCCTGTCAGCTTGCCCATATGTTTCTCTTCTGCCCTGAACTCCATGGTTTTTGGTCGGGTTTTTTGCCATCATGTCCACTACTGTCAGGGTACATTTAAAGCCTTGTCCATTGATTGCGATATTTGGGATTCCTCAAGCTTCGATTCATTTGAGCTCGATACAAAAGGATGTTATTGTTTTCACATCCCTTATAGCAAGACGC
Organism: Ameiurus melas; assembly: GCA_012411365.1. Taxonomy (NCBI): domain Eukaryota; kingdom Metazoa; phylum Chordata; class Actinopteri; order Siluriformes; family Ictaluridae; genus Ameiurus; species Ameiurus melas. Next base: position 41,760,414 of record CM022752.1, read on the forward strand.
TCCCTACTGTTACACTGGAAGTCTGCTAAATACCCATATATCTCCCAGTGGATAAAGGACGTGATGTTTTTTCTGAAACTCGAGAAAATAAGATATACGATGAATGGTTGTACAGATAACTTTTTTTCATAAATGGCATCCCTTTATTGCCTACTTTATGGAGTTACAGACACTACCCACTTAAAGGTTAGTGCCTGTTGTTGAATTTTATAATATCTTTATAACCAGCGACAGTTAATGGGTAGCCATGATGAGCCGGAGGGGTGGGTTGTGGGTTCAATTTTGTTTTCCTTTATATAAAAAGAAAAAAAACCTGTGAATATTTACTACTGTTGCTCAATTTGTTTTTATTTTTGCGAAGGGTGGGGAGGACAGAACAGAAAAGGCAATTTAGATAGGCTTAGCAGAAATGTTCAACAGAAATGTTTAGCAGAAAGGTTATAAGAAATGTTAACAGAAATGGTTCATCAGAAGGTCAGCAAAAATATTCAATAAAAATGAAACATTCAGTAGAAATGTAAAAATGTTCAGCAGAAATGTTCAATAAAAATGAAACTTTAATAATAAAACACATTAAAGTACAGACTTCTGAATATATCCCCTCTTTTATTAATAATTAATAATTCAATTCAATTCAATTTTATTTGTATAGCGCTTTTTACAATAGTCATTGTCTCAAAGCAGCTTTACAGAAATAAAAAACGGGTATAAACAGTCAGAAACATCTAAAGAGAGACAAACAGGAAAAGATAAACAGAGACAAACAGGTAGAAAACAAATGGAATTTATCCCAACTGAGCAAGCCACTGAGTGCCGACGGTGGCAAGGAAAAACTCCCTAAGATGATTTTTGAGGAAGAAACCTTGAGAGGAACCCGACTCAGAAGGGAAACCCATCCTCATCTGGGTAACACAGAATGTGAAGGTAACACAGATAATGTGAAAAATGAGAAGTATGGCCTTAGGAGCAGCCGTAGTCCCAGCAGAAGATTTGGGCTCATCCAGAGGCAGAGGGGATCTGGATCTCCAATATCTCCATAAATTCGTGTGGGGCTCGGCAAAAAGAGAGAGAGAGGGAGAAAACGATTAGAACTGTGAATTGGTGAGATAGAATCTAGTCAGGGTAGGCTTGAGTAAACAAATACGTTTTAAGCCTAGATTTAAACACTGAGACTGTGTCTGAGTCCCGAACACTAATAGGAATACTGTTCCTATAACTGTGGGACTCTATAAGCGAAGGCTCTTCCCCCTGCTGTAGACTTCACTATTCTAGGTAATATCAAATAGCCTGCATCTTTTGATCTGAGTAAGTGTGGCGGATCATATAAAACTAGGAAGGTCGCTTAGATACTGTGGTGCAAGACCGTGTAGTGCTTTATAGGTTATTAGAAGTATTTTAAACTTAATGCGAAATTTTACAGGGAATAATAACATCTTACATCTTTACGTTATATTAGGAATTGAGTGTGTGTGTGTGTGTGTGTGTGTGTGTGTGTGTGTGTGGTTGTCTGAGAGTGAGAAAACACACACCATTTGGTGTGGGATGGGCACACCAAATTGTTGAGGCCCCCCGAGCGCCCCCTGGCGGCCCCCACTTTGAAAACCACTGTCATAGGGTGCCAAGATTTACAATATTAGTGTTTGTGATGTTGGTAAACACAAATTCAACACTCACAGAGTAGTCTGTCTGAGAGGACGTTTGAGAAACTAGAAGATAAAATGCAGGAAAATGTCCATTTCAGAAGGCGCTTCATAGTAATTCTGTGAACTGATTGTATTCTTGATGTCAGCGTTCTTACCTGCATGCCTTCTCTTACATAAGAGGAAGGCAGCCGTTGGTGCAATCACACACATAGAAATAGTATACTGGTGATGATGACAGTAATGTTTGGACCGGGTTTGTCATCTGTGAGCAGCATTTCTGCAAAAAAATAACTACCTTTTTACAGCATAGACTGATCTAGTTAATGAGGAAATGACGGCTACTGAACAGAATGATGTTGCCGTACCCCAGTAAATATCCATCTTGTTCTCCCGGCTGAGGTGTGTAGCCGTGCAGGTGTAGTTATGTTTCTGCTGGAGCTCTTCCTCGCTGATCTCAACAGTCTTCCTCATTTGATAAGTTCCATCTGCATTGGGCAAAAGATCATCCACAGTGAAGAGGTGCTCGGGCATGCCCTGGCCGTCCTTCAGCAGCGTCATGTTAATGTGTCGTGGGTAAAATCCAGTGGCCAGGCAGGTCAAGACGAGCCCCTCCGGAGTGCGAGCTGAGTTGCTGCTTCATAATTCTCACTCTGGGCTTCACTTGTAGGTAAGAGAAAAAGAAATCCTGATAATAACATGTCATTTTTAAAGGTAGTGAGTAATGAAACTCATAAAGGTGGATAGGGGTAAAAAAGCACAGATTAAACAAACAGAATTCCTGAATGTGAATTTACATTTCCTCAGTGCATAATTCCTCAAATCTACAGTGGTGTGAAAAAGTGTTTGCCCCCTTCCTCATTTCCTGTTCCTTTGCATGTTTGTCACACTTAAGTGTTTTGGAACATCAAACCAATTTAAACAATAGTCAAGGACAACACAAGTAAACACAAAATGCAATTTGTAAATGAAGGTGTTTATTATTAAAGGTGAAAAAAAATCCAAACCATCATGGCCCTGTGTGAAAAAGTGATTGCCCCCCTTGTTAAAACATACTATAACTGTGGTTGTCCACACCTGAGTTCAATTTCTCTAGCCACACCCAGGCCTGATTATTGCCACACCTGTTCACAATCAAGGCATCACTTAAATAGGAGCTGCTTGACACAGTAAGGTCCACCAGAAGATCCTTAAAAGCTACACATCATGCCGAGACCCAAAGAAATTCAGGAACAATTGAGAAAGAAAGTAATTAAGATCTATCAGTCTGGAAAGGGTTATAAAGCCATTTCCAAAGCTTTGGGAATCCAGCGAACCACAGTGAGAGCCATTATCCACAAATGGCGAAGACATGGAACAGTGGTGAACCTTCCCAGGAGTGGCCTGCCGCCCAAAATTACCCCAAGAGCGCAGCGACGACTCATCCAAGAGGTCACAAAAGACCCCACAAAAACGTCCAAAGAACTGCAGGCCTCACTTGCCTCAGTTAAGGTCAGCGCTCATGCCTCCACCATCAGGAAAAGACTGGGCAAAAATGGCCTGCATGGCAGAGTTCCAAGGAGAAAACCACTGCTGAGCAAAAAGAACATCAAAGCTCGTCTCAATTTCTCCACAACACATCTTGATGATCCCCAAGACTTTTGGGACATCATTCTGTGGACCGATGAGACAAAAGTGGAACTCTTTGGAAGGTGTGTGTCCAAGTATATCTGGCGTAGAAGGAACACTGCATTTCATAAAAAGAACATTATACCAACAGTAAAATATGGTGGTGGTAGTGTGATGGTCTGGGGCTGTTTTGCTGCTTCAGGACCTGGAAGACTCGCCGTGATAAAAGGAACTATGAATTCTGCTGTCTACCAAGAGATCCTGAAGGAGAATGTCCGACCATCTGTTCGTGTACTCAAGCTGAAACGAACTTGGGTTCTGCAGTGGCCTAGCCAAAGTCCTGACCTGAATCCTATTGAGATGTTGTGGTATGACCTTAAAAAGGCCGTTCATGCTCGAAAACCCTCTAAAGTAACTGAATTAGGACAATTCTGCAAAGATGAGTGGGCCAAAATTCCTCCAGGACGCTGTAAAAGCCTCATTGCACGTTATCGCAAACACTTGGTTGCAGTTGTTGCTGCTAAGGGTGGCCCAACCAGTTATTAGGTTTAGGGGGCAATCACTTTTTCACACAGGGCCATGATGGTTTGGATTTTTTTTCACCTTTAATAATAAACACCTTCATTTACAAATTGCATTTTGTGTTTACTTGTGTTGTCCTTGACTATTGTTTAAATTGGTTTGATGTTCCGAAACACTTAAGTGTGACAAACATGCAAAGGAACAGGAAATGAGGAAGGGGGCAAACACTTTTTCACACCACTGTATATGATCCACCACGCCTACTCGGACCAGAAGGTGCAGGCTATTTGACATTACCTAGAATAGTGAAGTCTACAGCAGGGGGAAGGGCCTTCGCTTATAGAGCCCCACAGTTATGGAACAGTCTTCCTATTAGTGTTCGGGACTCAGACACAGTCTCAGTGTTTAAATCTAGGCTTAAAACGTATTTGTTTACTCAAGCCTATCCTGACTAGATTATATCTCACTACTTCACAGTCCTAATAGTTTTTTTTCCTCTCTCTCTTTTTGCTGAGCCCAACACGAATTTATGGAGATATTGGAGATCCAGATCCCCTCTGCCTCTGGATGAGCCCAAATCTTCTGCTGGGACTACGGCTGCTCCTAAGGCCATACTTCTCATTTTCACATTCTGTGTTACCCAGATGAAGATGGGTTTCCCTTCTAAGTCGGGTTCCTCTCAAGGATTCTTCCTCAAAAAACATCTTAGGGAGTTTTTCCTTGCCACCGTCACCACTCAGTGGCTTGCTCAGTTGGGATAAATTCCATTTGTTTTATATCTGTTTGTCTCTGTTTATCTGTTCCTGTTTGTCTCTGTTTATCTGTTCCTGTTTGTCTCTCTTTATCTGTTTCTGACTGTTTATACCTGTTTTTTATTTATGTAAAGCTACTTTGAGACAATGACTATTGTAAAAAAACGCTATGCAAATAAAATTGAATTGAATTTTAACCCACTCTTTGGGTATTGCATTTTTATGACATCATATTTGTTTATTATTTCTTGTCTGTTATAATCCTCTTTTGCCTTCTCCATTGCATCTACTGTACAATGTACAGGTAAATACCCTTCTTTAAATTCATATAAAACATCTCTAACCCTTGTGATTCCCACATCCCACAATTCCTTATAGAAAATCCCTTTTCCTTGATGTAAAATGCTGTTGTTTAAAAATAGCAGCAGATTCAAAATGTTTCCTCGTCCTTGGGGATTATAAAGTACATTGGATAAGAATTTCCCCCAGGCGCTCATAATTTCCTTATAAAAATCTGGTAACCCTTCCATCATCCAGTTCTTTGTTTTCATCCATAAAATATTATCCCCCAAATTAAAATTCCCACATTTGTTTATAAAATAATCCATTGTGTTTTTTTTTGTTTGTTTGTTTTTTGCTTTCATCATCCATATACTTTATTAGTTTCACTCTCAAACTGTTCTTCCTTTGCTCAGCATCCATTAAGCCCAAACCCCCCGCTTCCACTGCACCTATTAGAGTATTGTACGCGATTCTTGGTGGCTTACTGTCCCATAAAATATTAAAACATCTTTTTCAGCCTTCGTTCTACCCACAATGGCATAGACGACACATATAAAGTATACCATAACCTTAGTCACCATTAACACATTTAAGATTAAAACCTTCCCTTTCAAATTAAGAGTCCTTAGTTTCCAAAAGTTCAGTCTTCTTTGAATACCTCCTAAGATATCTTCCCACATGGTTTTGCTTGATTTCTTTTCATCCTTCCCAATTTAAACACCTAAGATCTTTATTTCTGTAGTTTATTTGAAAGAAAAATGATTTGTTAAATTTGTCACATCTTCGAATCTCTCATAAACTGTTTTTTCTTTGTTTACCTTACCTCCTGATCCCTTACAAAACATCTGTACAATTTCCATGACTTTTTTAACACTTTCCATTTCTCTTACTATCACTGTAAGTATCATCCGCATATTGAAATATTGTCCTTTTCTCTACTTCCTTCAACACCTATTCCATTTATTATATTTTTTCTTCTTGCTTTATGGCGAGTCCTAGTGGTTCGGAAACTTGTGAATATGAAAGAGCTGATAGTGGACATCCTTGTCTTATGGATCTTTTTATTTTAAAACACTGTGTTAAAAACCCGTTACACTTTATTCTCGTTATTGCACCTCCTATATAAAATTTTAATCCATTCTATAAAATTCTCTCCGAATCCAAAACTCTTTAAAATTCCAAATAAATAATCATGTTCCACCCTGTCAATAGCTTTTTCAAAGTCTTACATAGCCTTCTCTGTTTTTGATTTTCATGTACCTGATCAAATCATTTATGCTCATTGTTGTGTCTGCTATGTCTTTTCCTTTTACACCGTACACTTGATTTGTTTTAATTATACTCGGCATTACTTCTTTTAATCTGTTGGCTAAAATTTTTGCCAAAATCTTTAAATCTGTGTTGAGCATTGTGATCGGTCTGTAATTCTGTAGGTCTACCCTTTCTCCTTTTTATTTATTTATTTTTTTTATATATATATCAATTTCATCAAACCATTCCCATTCTTTGATTCATCTCTCTTTTCTTAAAAACCTGTTCATATACTTCTTTTAAGATGCTAGTTATAAAATCCTTAAAAACGATATAAAACTCACTCCCCAAACCATCTATACCTGGACTTTTGTTTCTATTTAATTCGGTTATATCTTTTTTTTAATCTCTTCCTCTCATGTCTTTATCACAATCTTTTTTATCTTCCTCTCCTAATTTTGTTTTTATCTGCTTCAATAGCGATACTTTTCTTCTTCTTTTACTCCCTCTGTATTAAATAGCTTTTCACTGAATTTGGGTTATTGTCTCTCTGCATTGTGTTCCTGCTTGGGGCTCAAAAAAAGATGAAAAAACTCAATGCTGTTATGAAAGTAAAGTATACCTCTACCTGGTCTGAACTACACTGCATTCATCTTTCATTTGCTCAAATTGCCCTTTTTAAACACTCATTCCCTTTTCCTTTTTTTTTTTTTTTTTTTTTTTTTAGACCTGTTTTTAGGTGTTTGGATTAAACCCATTAAAGTCAGCTGTTAAACAGATCAACCTGGTTATGGTGCTTGGATCTTAGTTTTGGAAGCACTGAGATAATTTATGGGTATTTATGAATACAATATACAGTGGTGTGAAAAAGTGTTTGCCCCCTTCCTCATTTCCTGTTCCTTTGCATGTTTGTCACACTTAAGTGTTTCGGAACATCAAACCAATTTAAACAATAGTCAAGGACAACACAAGTAAACACAAAATGCAATTTGTAAATGAAGGTGTTTATTATTAAAGGTGAAAAAAACCAAACCATCATGGCCCGGTGTGAAAAAGTGATTGCCCCTAAACCTAATAACTGGTTGGGCGCCCTTAGCAGCAACAACTGCAACCAAGCATTTGCCGATAACGTGCAATGAGGCTTTTACAGCGTCCTGGAGGAATTTTTGGCCCACTAATCCTTGCAGAATAGTCCTAATTCAGTTACATTAGAGGGTTTTCGAGCATGAACGGCCTTTTTTAAGGTCATAACACAACATCTCAATAGGATTCAGGTCAGGACTTTGGCTAGGCCACTCCAAAGTCTTCATTTTGTTTTTCTTCAGCCATTCGTTGGTGGACTTGCTGGTGTGTTTAGGATCATTGTCCTGCTGCAGAACCCAAGTTTCCTTGCAGCGTACCACGATAAGATGGTCGGACATTCTCCTTCAGGATCTCTTGGTAGACAGCAGAATTCATAGTTCCTTTTATCACGGCAAGTCTTCCAGGTCCTGAAGCAGCAAAACAGCCCCAGACCATCACACTACCACCACCATATTTTACTGTTGGTATAATGTTCTTTTTATGAAATGCAGTGTTCCTTCTACGCCAGATATACTTGGACACACACCTTCCAAAGAGTTCCACTTTTGTCTCATCGGTCCACAGAATGTTGTCCCAAAAGTCTTGGGGATCATCAAGATGTGTTGTGGAGAAATTGAGACGAGTTTTGATGTTCTTTTTGCTCAGCAGTGGTTTTCTCCTTGGAACTCTGCCATGCAGGCCATTTTTGCCCAGTCTTTTCCTGATGGTGGAGGCATGAACGCTGACCTTAAGTGAGGCAAGTGAGGCCTGCAGTTCTTTGGACGTTGTTGTGGGGTCTTTTGTGACCTCTTGGATGAGTCGTCGCTGCGCTCTTGGGGTAATTTTGGGCAGCCGGCCACTCCTGGGAAGGTTCACCACTGTTCCATGTCTTCGCCATTTGTGGATAATGGCTCTCACTGTGGTTCGCTGGATTCCCAAAGCTTTGGAAATGGCTTTATAACCCTTTCCAGACTGATAGATCTCAATTACTTTCTTTCTCAATTGTTCCTGAATTTCTTTGGGTCTCGGCATGATGTGTAGCTTTTAAGGATCTTCTGGTGGACCTTACTGTGTCAAGCAGCTCCTATTTAAGGTGATGCCTTGATTGTGAACAGGTGTGGCAATAATCAGGCCTGGGTGTGGCTAGAGAAATTGAACTCAGGTGTGGACAACCACAGTTATAGTATGTTTTAACAAGGGGGGCAATCACTTTTTCACACAGGGCCATGATGGTTTGGATTTTTTTTCACCTTTAATAATAAACACCTTCATTTACAAATTGCATTTTGTGTTTACTTGTGTTGTCCTTGACTATTGTTTAAATTGGTTTGATGTTCTGAAACACTTAAGTGTGACAAACATGCAAAGGAACAGGAAATGAGGAAGGGGGCAAACACTTTTTCACACCACTGTATTGAAGTGGGAGCTTACTGGAAAAACGGGCTGTATTCACATAGACTTTTGTCATGCAACTAAAAGTGGCACTAAAATGATTCACTTTATAATTTTTTCTTACAAACTATTTACAGTGCCACTGAGGATTTTTTTTTTTTTTACTGAGGATTTCTTAAGCTAGGAGAAAGGGGTGAAATCATGGCTGCAGAGATGGCATATTTCATGAATGAATAGTGATAGTAATTGGCCAGTGAGGCAGCAGGGCACAGTAAACTCATTCCAATGCAAAATGTCATTTAATAAATTTTAATGTTACCAATTACCTACTGTTCTCACATGTCAAATACATTTTCAGCAAACTTGGCATAAAGTGCTGTGGAAAAAGTATTTGCTGATTTCTCTCCGATTTCTTCTGTTTTAGTGTGTGTATATCATACTAAATAGTTTTAGATCTTCAAACAAAATACAACATAAAACAAAGGCAACCTGAGTAAGCACACTCATGATGAGGTTTTATCAACAATGTCTTTGGTAAATGTTTGTATAATGTCAGCATGAAAATGTTATTCTTACATTGTTTGTGGAACGTTTTAAAAACATTACTGCATTTAAAAATATCATGAAATAAAATTAATTTAATCAAAATTTAAATTAATCAGATTTACAGCAGAGTAATGCAAGTGCTAAATAAAAAAATCTTATTTATTGTATAATTATTTGTACAATATGTAAAAAAAAAAAAAAAAGGAAACAAGGCTAAAGGAAAATATAAAATTAGGGGCGTTAAAAAGTATTTTAAAAACATCACAGTGAAGGAGAAAATATGGAATGAAAATATGGTCTTTTTTCAGATCATTCCCACACCCCTATTCAAATTAATTTCTACGGTTTAGTGTGATCAGATGAAAAAGTTGAAGACTGACTTGAAACATCTCCTTTCGAGTATACAAGGAGAATAAAAAGGCAGTGACTGACTCTTAACGATTTTTGTTAATTTCATTGGGTCAGCTTTCTTTATTCCTCCCTCTCCTTCAACTACATTTATTATACACTATTTCGTTATTTTCTCTCTTTCCTCACTTTCCAATTCTCCAATACTGGATGTTTCTTTTTTCTTTCTTTTTCGACCTTTTCCATTCTTCTTTTCCTACATTTAGTCACTTATTTATCCTTCTCTCTTCTTCCTCACTGTAAACCAAAGTGTCACTCTCAATGTCCATCTCTTTCCCTGCCATTTCCATTGGTTTCCAAGGAAATTCATGAAAGTATCATTCCAGACCTATACAGGATGTCTGTCGATAGTCCAAGTTCCTTCCAACCTCTAAATTCAACTCCTTAACTTCACAAACCTCAGTCTTCTCCCTATCCTTTGCTATTTTTGCCACGTTTTCAGTCAGAGAAAGTTAAAGTAAAATGAGCTAAACTGCGCTAGCAGTGATGTTGACAACCATTCTTCTTCTTCTGCTCTGTTTTATAAGCATTTGGCAAACCAGCTTAAGGTGCATTTTTGCCACCTACTAGGATGGAGTGTGAAATCAAGATCAAAGGCAAAAAATAAATGTCAAAAATTCTATTGATCAGACTGGGCCTCCTGAAAAAATATTGATGTGGGCCCCACCACCCTCCACCCATATCATATACGGTATAAGACATGGACATGGAGGCCCACATCTGCATATTTTAAAAGTTTAGTATTCATTTATTATATTACTTTGACACAATCTATTTACTTGTAACAGAACATGGTAATATTGTTGTAAACACACTGTTTAGATAAATATTGCATCAAAACAATGACATTAAGCCATTAATAACTTCTTATGAAACATTGTTTAAAGTCCTCAATCAATTATTCAAGACAACTTAATAAAATAAAAAAATACAAGAAATTAATAAAATAGTAAAAATAAATTAAAAAATTTATAAAAATTACCAGCAATATAATAGTCTTTCCATTCAAACTGGCATCTAACAGCTGAAGTAAACATTCATAAATTGAAAACAATGCAGTCGAATGTAAAATAAAACCCACTTAAATTAGTATTGTCTTCATTTTTGATGAATATAATATCCTACTGCATAATATATTATTAAATAAAGCTAATAAATGTATCCATCCAAGAGAAGTGAGTTGTATTTGCATTTTCTTGACACTATTGTCATCTTAAGCACATCACATCAGCAGCCGGAAGGTCTGTAGTCCTTGTGACACGCATATCCATTTTTCCCTGCGTGTTATACAAACCAACTTACTTAATAAACGAGATCAGCTTTTACAATACTCAGAATTGTTAAAAAAACAAAACTAAATTAACATTCCTGTGAAACCAAAAGATTATGCAATTATCTTGGATATAATCCCTAGTATTCGTTTCATTGCTATGAAATTCTGAATATTCCTCTGTTAATGTAGACCAGCAACCTCCCACTTGTATTGATACAATATTTATTGGTGATATTAACATTGAAAAAGATAAATACAGCAATAGATACATTAGAAATATATGAAAGAAGAATTACATGCTGTGTTCAACAATGTTCTGGTCATCTGAATTTGAAAACATTAAGTGGGGAAAAAAGTATGGTGAATAACAAATAAATGCCTAACAAAGTTGCTGGTGCAATAGATGGATGCCATGTCCAGATTCGCCCGCCTGCTGGATAATAGAAACAAAGGTATATAAATTCTGCAGCCATATGTGACAGTGACAGGAAATTCGTTGACATCTATGTAGGCAACCCAGAATCTGTGCATGATTCTCTGGTCCTATGAAGATACCTGATGTACCAGGAATCCCTTTTCCCTCCAAAAGGCTACTTTCTTTTTGGAGATGGGGGCCATCCATGTTTGTTGCATCCTGTGACCATAATCAAATTCATACAGACAGTCTGTGGCAGGCAAGAATGTCTGCTTAGTTATATCATTATTTTTAAAGTTTTATTTATTTTTAAATGATTAGAAATATAGTAGTACATCTGTGACTTATTTAGTGTTATTGCATTATCACTAAGACAGCTTGACCTAAATTGACCTACTGTCACTGGCAATATTACCTTCTACCAAGTCGTGTTGAAGATTGCTTTAACAAGCACCACATCAAGGCTAGATGCATCATTAAAAAACCCACTGGAGGGCTATCTTTTTGGGGGCCCTGAAGATCTGCCCCTGTTTGCCCTAAAGGTGGTTGCCGCATGCTGCATGCTACATACTACACAACCTTTGTCAGTCCACTGATGACATCCTGGAGGAAGAAGATAATTTTCAGGATGAGGATGAGGAAAATATGGATTTACACCTTGAGAAAACTGGCAACAACACCTGGGCCAGACTTGCAGCACAACTGTCAGCCCCCAAGGAGCTGCCTGCATGTCTGCAATACTGTTATTAGAAATTCACTGAAAAGTTACCGTTGTGTCTGTAAGCAGCAGTATAAGCAACAGATCTAATGAATTCTAAGCCTTCTTTGAGTGTACGTGTACAATGCTGTGAAAAAGTATATGTATTCAGTTTTTTAATTGTTTCCGAAATTAAAACAAAGGCAGTCTGAGTAAACACAAAATACAGTTTTTAAATGATAATGCTAGAGAAAGGTTAAGTTTAGGGGTTTAGGAAGGTTTAAGGTTAGGTTTAGAGGTTTAGGAAGGTTTAAGGTTAGGTTTAGGGGTTAAGGAAGGGTTTAAGGTTAGGTTTAGGGGTTAAGGAAGGGTTTAAGGTTAGGTTTAGGGGTTAAGGAAGGGTTTAAGGTTAGGTTTAGGGGTTTAGGAAGGTTTAAGGTTAGGTTTAGGGGTTTAGGAAGTTTTAAGGTTTGGTTTAGGGTTTAGGAAGGGTTTAAGTTTAGGTTTAGGGGTTAAGGAAGGGTTTAAGGTTAGGTTTAGGGGTTAAGGAAGGGTTTAAGGTTAGGTTTAGGGGTTAATGAAGAGTTTAAGGTTTGGTTTAGGGTTTAGGAAGGGTTTAAGGTTAGGTTTAGGGGTTAAGGAAGGGTTTAATGTTAGGTTTAGGGGTTAAGGAAGGGTTTAAGGTTAGGTTTATGGGTTAATGAAGGGTTTAAGGTTGGTTTAGGGTTTAGGAAGGGTTTAAGGTTAGGTTTAGGGGTTAAGGAAGGGTTTAAGGTTAGGTTTAGGGGTTTAGGAAGTGTTTAAGATTAGATTTAGGGGTTTGGGAAAGATTAGATTTAGGGTGGGGTGTTAGGAGGGCGGGCGCTAACCTGCATGCACAGGCCATCAATGTCGTTCACTCAATTAGGTTCACTTCTCATTCAGGCCTAGTGGATGTATAGTGCCTAGTTTGTTAATCCAGATCTTTTCTGCTCTTTTCTTCTGGGGTACAGACCACAGCGGATTGGCCTGCAGGACCGTGACCCTGAATGAGTCCCATCCGTGCTCCAGAAAGTGTCAGACCAGGTGGGTATTTTTCTCTTTTCCTTTCAGGATGTTGTGTTTATGTTGGGTCATTCTGACAAGTATGGTGTTCCCTGTCTCACCCACATATTGGGCCGCACACTTTTTGCAGGTGATGAGGTAAACTGCATTTTTGCTGTGTACGGTGTCTGATCGGTGAGTGTGGAACACTTCCTTCGTGGTCCTATTTTGGACATATTCTTTGTTGTGAAAATATTTCCCTTGATGTTTGGGTTTTACGTGGTGAAGAGCACGGAGTTTCGCTCTGATCAGATGGTCCTGCAGATTCTTGTTCTTCCGGAACGCCGCGATGACTTTATGGTCTTTGAAAATCTGTGTCTGTCCCAACAGATTCCGGAAGTCGGATCTGACCTCCCTGGTCAGTTTCACCGAGGCCGACGAATACGTCAGGACGAAAGGCACGAAGCTGCCCTCCATCTGGGTCCCCTTAGTCAGGTACGATTTAAGGATTTTTCTAAGGAAGGACCTGTTGTATCCTCTCGGCCTGAGTGCTTTGAAGAGGATCTGTGTCGCTTCTCTGAAGTCCCGTTCCTGGGTGCATATGCGGCTGAACCTCAGGAGTTGCGACATCACCAGACCGGAATTAGTGTTTTTGCGACGTGCGTGTCGGTCTCTTTGAAGAATACTTTGATGTCCAGCTTGTGTGATGAATCGAAGGCTGGACCCTTGTATGTCGTGGTGTCGAGGAAGTCTACCGACTCGTGACTGACGGTGGATTTTAGTGTTATGGAAGGATTGTGGTTGTTTAGCGAGGCCTCGAATTCCCTAAACTCCTTTTTTGAGTGGGTCCACACTCCCCAGACATCATCCAGATATCTGAAGTAGTGGAGAGGCCTTTTGTGGCATCGGGCTAAGGCCGAAGCCTCCCACTCTGCCATAAAAATATTGGCGTAGCCAGGGGCGAATTTCTTGCCCATTGCCGTGCCTTTTATTTGCAAGAAAAATTCATCAGTCATTTCTGTTTAAGTTAATGTCTAATAGGCCTGGAGGCATCGGGGTGTTTTTTAAATATGTTTTTTATAGCCTATATACCCTCTTTGGATGTCAATGTTTGTGTATAGGCTGTCTATATCCATGGTGAAGAGGATGGCTTTTGGTGGGATTTTTAATCCTTTCACCTTGTGTACGAAATCGTACGTGTCTTTGATGTAGCTGGGGTGGCCGATAGATAGGGGATTTAGATAAGGATCTAAGAATTTGGCCGTGTAGTAGGTTTCGCTGCCACAATCCGACACTATAGGTCTCCCTGGAGGAATTTCATAGGGCCTGCTCCATTTCGCTCGGTCCTTATGTATTTTTGGGAGCATGTGGAACCTCCTGCTTCTCATTCCGCATCCCCTAGTAGGTAGGATTTTTGTTTTGCGTTGATGTATTTTTTGACATTTTTTGAAGTTTTGTGTTATTTTCTTCACCATAGCATTCGTGTCCATGTATATTGGCTTTTCCAATTTCCTGTAGTATTTGGGGTCATTTAGTTGTTTATAACCTTCCCAAAAGTATTGTTCCCGGTCCATGATTACTATGGAACTTCCCTTATCTGCAGGTTTCATGACGATCTGATAGGACTGGATGATATGGCCAAAATGTATATCACGCTATATTTCTTAATTTCAGTCGATACAATATAATTCCGATATCGATATGAACAATATAAATCCTCAGAAAAACTGCCAAGGACGCCCACAACAGATGTCTGTACCTTCAAACTTCTGTAAACTTCTCCTCCTATAAAACTATATAATAATTTAGAAATAAAAATAGCATAAATAAATGAACATTCACCTTTTATTTGAATTTAACCTTCATACAAACAAGAAATGTGAAATCACCATCAAATAAACATAAAACTCTCACCTTTGTCAATATTAATATCTTTCACTTTAAACTACAACATAGGCTGAATGTTACAATGTTGAATGTTACTACAACATAGACTGAAATTAAAGTGCTTCAGCAAGGATAAAAAAAAAGAAAAATGCTTAGAGTTGCTGAAGAAACAGAAAGTGTGAGCAATAACAACTACACATGTTGCTGGGGCAGGGACATTGTTGGGGGTTGATGACACCCTATGACAGGCTCTAGAGGTTTCTGGCAAGAAATACAAGCTGGTCTTCATTATCTGGCTTATAGATGCCCTTTTACATGTGACAATGTTGCCACCTGTACTAAAAACCCTCTCAGAGGGGGAGCTTGTGGCTTGAATACACAAGTAATGGTTTGCCAGTTGGCTTACTCTGGGGAAGTTCTTATGAAAGACTTTCCACCAATCCAGAGGATTTGAGTCATTGTCAGCATCTGGAGACAGAAGGTAGTTGCTGAGCTCCCTCTCAACTGCCTGCTGTACACTCAAGCCTTCTGTGTTGGTACTGGTGGACCTTTTTGGAAAAAAAGCTAGCCAGAGACCGCTTTGTTTTCTTGGCTGGTGTCACTGCTGCAGAAGCATCTCCCCTGGCTTCTTCTCTGGACTCCTCTTCACTTACCACAACACCTCTCTCTCCCTTCAGCATCTCCAACACAGCTTTCTCTTTGATGTATTCTCTCTTCTTCTCCTGAGTGTACTGAAGCTTGAATCTTGGGTCAACGAGGCATGCCATGTCAAGTAGATCATCCGTGGCTGGGTCATCATACTTTTCATTCAGGTATCCCATCACTGTTGTCTTTATGGTCCTGGTGAGGTCTGTGTCATCCTCTGCTTCCTTCAAGATGGAGGTGTTGAAGACATGCATCACTGGTTTTAGGAATGACACACTGACATAGGACTCACCGGACAAGGCATCGGTGAATTCAAGGAGTGGGCTTAGAGCCGCATCTATAGACTCTAAAACGTCCACATCTTGCCAAGTAGGAACTAGCGACCTGCTCTTCTTGTCTTTTGAGAGGACCTCTGTGATGGCCCTTTTATGCTCCAGAACCCGCCTCACCATTTGTTGACGGGAGCCCCATCTTGTTGGGGTTTCACTGATGAGCTTGTGCTGTGGCAAGTGACACTCCTCCTGAGCAGCTGCAAGGTCCCGTTTCTTCTTCCAGGAGTAGGTGAAGGCAGCCACCACCTTTTTACAGACCCCAACTGCTCTGTCCACTCGCTTGTCTTGGTGAACTTTCTCTGTACACAGAGAGAGGAAAAATATTGCAATATATAGTTCTCATTTGTATTTTAACTATAAAATTTGATTTATTTATATTATTCTTACAGCAAAATCACAATTCTTCTGCTTATGTAGACTTTGTTGTTTTTATTTCACACCTGATTTGGTGAAGTAAACATCTGTTTCCATGCCAGTAAAACACCTTTGAGTCTTATTAATATAACTGCTGTACGTATAAATCAAATGCACATTATAACACATGCTCAATGAACTTCTTATGACATGGCATGCAACAACCACATAGCAAGCATAAAACTGTGTGAATATAAACATACTATAAACAAATATAAAGAATATAAAAATAGCTATCAAAAACATACAAGCACTGATAAGCTACATTTATGTTAGGCCTATTTTGTGTTAAGCATTTGTTACTATTTGTTACTTCAATGATTGTAGTAATATATCCTCATTCCATGAGCAAAATAACTTAACATAATACTCAAATGTATATTAACTGTGTATTACTTACCAATAGCGGAGTTCAGTCGGTGCCCGAAGCATTGTAGCCTTCTCCATCTGTTCAACTCGGCAGCTTTGATGATATTGGTACCGCTATCTGTGGTGATACAGACCTGGCGCTCCTCGCCGAGTCCCCAGGAGGCGAACGCTTCCGTAATTCCGGTTGCAATTGATTCGCCCGTGTGATCCTCGGGAAAGTAAACCGTCTTCCGGCACATTTTGCAGTGCACTGAAACCTGAAGTTTATCAGAGCTTAGATAGCCAAACCACTTCCATACCACTGAATTAGTCTTTCCTCTCTTATTGACTATTTCTTTTGCTTTCTCTTCACTTGTGGAAGCTCGCTCAGTCGCATTTGTATTGCGGTCAGGGGTACTCATTTTATAGCTAAAACTTGCCGTGTTGGAGCTTAGCCTAACACTGCCGAGCACTGGCTGCGTGCATGTGGTTTACGTCATCACACACGTAGCTAATTGTGTTCTGCTCATTCTCCTCAGCTTGAATACAACGAACTGATTCCTGCGCCCTGAACGTCAGTCAGTGACAAATGTTTTAATGTATATCGGAAATGTGTGTAAAAATCATATCACCGTTATTGAGAAAATTTATATCACGATATATATATTGGTATTGAATTATTGTCCAGGCCTACGATCTGATTGTTATTCTGCAGTTGCCTGAGACCGTCCATTTCACCTGAAGTGAGGTTAGGCTCTTCTCGGGATGGTCTAAAATGTTTTTTAAAGAGATTTAGATCCGTCCGGACGAGCGTGTGGAGTTCAGCGGGCAATTTGTCTGTCGGTGGGGTCCAATCTGATTTGGGTGTGAAAGGAGGAGGGTGGTTTTCTGTGTCCTGGTGGAAATAAGCTGCCAATTTAAGTCTCCTGTGGTATTGTTGTAGGTCGAGTTGTGTTTGTATTACCTGTCGTTTCCTACCCGTTATGCCCGACGGAATGAATGTGAGACCTCTATCAAGAAGGCTGAGTTGAGAGGGCGTGATGTGGAATTTCTTAGACAGAATAATGACATTTCTATTCCCCTCCTGTGTATGCTGGCTCGTGGGGTATATTTATTTTGAATATTGCAGCCAGTGCCGGAGCATGTTGCAGGCCGTGTCAGCCGTCCAATGGATCTGATTGGGTTTGGTTTGAAATTCGGAGGCGCTGCAGTTTGGTCGTTTCTTCCACCAATGCATCTTCGAAGTGGTTTTTGAGAATCAGCATTGTGGTGTATGCCCAATTTTTTGCATTTCCCTCAATGAGGGAGCGTGTCGTGGCGTTTGGCAGAGCAGGTTTGATGACCTCTGACAAATGTCTTTCAATTTTGTCGATGGCAGGAGGCTGTTCCTGGCTGATATTATTTAATAATTTTGAACAGGAGACGGGTCTTGGTGACAAAGTCAGGGTCATCCGAGTGCTTAGGCCTCGTGTTGGGTTTGGGATGTGTGTTTTTGTTTTTTATGTATGGGCGCCCCGTGCGTGCTCCATCCTGTGCCCACTGACGTGATCCCTTGTTAAAGGCTTTAGGCCGAGACATGAACGTTACGGGTGCCCGGGAAGACCCGGGTTTCTAAAAATTGTGGTTTGCCAGACCGTTGTTGGAACTCACCGCGGTGCGTCTGCACTGCTCCATGGTGGCCACTGTATTTGACCATGTCCGCGTAGGAGAGCATTCCCTCTCCATGTGTGTAACGTGGGGCTTGGTAGCCACCGTATCTGCCCATGTTTCCATAGAAGGGTGCTCTCTCTACCCCTGCAGCATATGCTGTACAGGGTCGTGATATATGTGGGGTATGGGCCGACCATAACCCCGGACGGTATGTTTGCGTCCGCGTGTCTCTTTCTGGCCAAACCATGTTTTAGTAATTTTCTTTTTCAATTCTAAATGGACTGATTTGATGGACTCCGGTGAGTGTATTGTTTATTTCCTTTTTAGTGTCTGATTAGTAAAAATCCACATTAGTTTAAAACACCAAAAATTCATAATGTCCTATTTTAATGTTTTTATCCCTTTTAGGTGTTGGGGTGATAAAGTAAGGTGTATTTTTAATGAAATTATGAAACAAGGTCAGTGGAATATTTTCCTTAAATTTTAGTTAAATTTAGATTTTTACTGATATCCAATTTGAACCTTTTTATACCTTTTTATTTTGTACCTTTCAAAGTAATGTCTATTTTAGTCTAACAAAGAATATAAATTAATGGAATACTTTCCTTTAGTTTATTAGGCAAAGTTAAAAAAAAAGGGGGTGAAAAGAAAAGAGGAAAGAAAAGGAACAATGTTTGCATGCTGTGTGTCTTATTTTCTTTTGTGTCTCCCAGTGGGATTGAGCCTTTATTGGGCCTGTTAGGCTGTGATGGAGTGACACGGATTCCCCTTCGTGCGTCGGAACTGTGCCATTTGCGCTCCCCTCAGTCCCTGAACGGGATAGGGTCTTTTTCCTGTGTGGTACAGGATTTTGGGCGGACGCTACGAGCGCGTCGTTCTTCTGGGGAGGCCGGGAGGTCGGCCTCTGAGCTTTCAAACAGCGTCTCGAGGTTCAGTGGAGCTACCTTTACCTCTGCGAATTGTTTGGCCTCCTCAACCATTTGGCAACCATTTCCCTGAACGGCACGTTTGCGTCTGCGTGTGACCATAGTCCAACAGTCCTTCTCTGGCCAAACCATGGTTTAAGAGTCTTACTATTTTTAATACATATGTAAATGTGTGTTTGTAGACTTGGTGTGGATCTAAATGAATTAATTAAATTAATTTAATTAATTTAAGGGACCGTGTCGCATTAATTATAAAATACTTTTATTAACCTATAAAGCACTAAACGGTCTCGCGCCACAGGATATAAGCGACCTTTTGGTTTTCTATGATAAGCCACGCCTACTTGGATCAAAAGATGCAGGCTATCTGATCCTTCACCTGTACTGGAATAAATAAACGGATTATGCACAAGAACCTCAGTGTCGCTTATAGTTTTTCCCGTGTGGGCGTGGCCTACCCAGTGGTGGTGGTGTTCCACTCAAGACAATAAACACGTAGATGCCTTGAGGAGCGAGTTAGTTTAACACGGATTAAAACAAAGCACTCATTAGTGTGATTTACATCATGTGCTCCACTTCAGCTTCAGATTAGATTAGCAAAGCGATCTCTGCTACGTCCTGCAAATATTTATTTTTATTCCTAACAGTAATGTCTCCTTCCCAGAATTCCTTCCTCTGTACACATCGAATACCTGACGTTATCTCCTCTGATCTTCCACAAACTCTGTACAGACTCGGGATAAATAAACACCCACGCTATTTCAGTTCTTCAGACTTTAAACAGGTCTCACAGCTGCCACTTGAAATGTAGGAATATCACACATCTTATTTCACTCTTCAGGGTCACGGGGTCAAAGGTCGTGTCCAAGGTAACAATAACTCACACAGATAAAGCGGTTTTACAAAAGCATCATGAAGCTTTTAAGTGCTAATAAACACGTCACGTGTGTTAACATCACGTTTCTCTCGTTAGCTTAGATAATTAGCAGATAGACAATTCTGCTCCTCTCTCTCCCTCACTCACACACACACACACACACACACACACAAGAGGGATGTGGTGTTCAGTCGTCTCCCTCTGAAGACTCCTTGGTCTCCTCCAACCACTGGATGAACTTCAGCAGCTGCACACAGTCACCACACCAGATGTTTATTATTTCTCTCCTTATACAACATGTGTGTTACAGACTACATTATAATCTTCATATTATTATTATTATTAGTATTATTGTTATTAAATGGAGTAAAGACTACAGACAGTGTAACGTGGACTACATTTCCCAGTCAGTGTCTCACCCCCGGGTTCTTGCGCAGAGTTTTACTCCTCTCCGTCTGTGCTCCCTGAGAGAACCAGCGCATAATGGAGTCCTCATCCAGAATCTCCAACTGGTACACACTCAACACCTATATCACACACACACACACACACACACACACACACACACACACACACACACACACACACACACACACACACAAGGGCTAAACCACTGTACATGACTGCACTGCAGTGTACCAACAGAGCTTACATACACAATACAGGGGTGTGAGTGGGTGTGTCTTCTTTCTATTGGGTGTGGTTTTATGGGTGTGCTATTTGTAGTAGGTGTGACACACACACACACACACTTCATCTGTCTTCCTTTCTCACCAATAAACCATCACACAGACAGAGAGATAGAGAGACTCACGGGCAGTAGTAGAGAGGAGTACTGAGCTGCAGTGATGTACAGACAGAGAGACAGACCGACTCACGGGCAGTAGTAGAGAGGAGTACTGAGCTGCAGTGATTTACAGACAGAGAGACAGGTAGACAGACATACTCACAGGCAGTAGTAGAGAGAAGTACTGAGCTGCAGTGATGTACAGGTAGACAGAGAGACAGGTAGAATATTCTTCTTCAAATATACAGTCATGGACGAAATTATTGGCACCCCTGGAACTATTCCATAAAATGCACCATTTCTCCCAGAAAAGTGTTGCAATGACACGTTTTGGTATACACATGTTTTACCTTTAAGTGCATTGGAACAGCACAAAAAGGCAGAAGAAAAAAGGCAAATTTGACATCATTTTGCACAAAACTCCCAAAATGGACTGGTCAAAATCATTGGCACCCTGTTAAAACTGTGGGTAAATAATTTCATTTCAAGCATGTGATGTTCATTTAAACTCACCTGTGGCAAGTAACAGGTGCTGGCAATATAGAAATCAAAACTGAAGCCAGTTAGAGTGTATAAAAGTTGGCTCAACCTTTGTGGTGTGTGCCTGTGTGTGCCACACCAAGCATGGAGAAGAGAAAGAAGAGCCGGGAATTGTCTGAGGACTTAAGAAGCAAAATTGTGGAAAAATATCAACAATCTCAAGGTTACAAGTCAATCTCCAGAGATCTTAAAGTTCCTTTGTCCACTGTGCACAATATAATCAAGAAGGTTATAACCCATGGAACTGGGGCAAATCTCCCTGGACGTGGATGGAAGAGAACAATTGATGAAAGAATGCAACGCAGGATAGTTCGAATGGTGGATAAACAACCTCAGTCAACTTCCACACAAATTCAGGCTGTCCTGCAGACTCAGGGTGCATCAGTGTCAGCTCGAACCATACGTCATCATCTGAATGAGAAGAAGCGCTATGGCAAGAGATCGAGGAGAACCCCACTTCTGACACAGAGGCATAAAAAATCCAGACTGCAGTTTGCAAAAATGTACCTGAGAAAGCCTCAATCCTTCTGGGAGAACGGACAGATGAGACTAAAGTAGAGCTTTTTGGCAAAGCACATCATACTACTGTTTACAGAAAAAAAAAAAAACCCCCCCACCCCCCCCCCAAAAAAAACGTGGTTTTTTTTTTTTTTTTTTTTTTTTTTTTTTTTTTTTCCCCCCCTCCTCCGTGTTTTTTTTGTGTGCAGCCGAAATCTGGAGACTATCAAAAGATTTTTGGCCCATAATGTAGGGCATAGTGTCAGAAAGCTGGGTCTGTGTCAGAGGTCATGGGTGTTTCAGCAGGACAATGACCCGAAACATACCTCAAAAAGCACCCAGAAATGGTTGGAGACAAAGCGCTGGAGAATTCTGAAGTGGCCACCAATGAGTCCGGATCTAAATCCCATAGAACACCTATGGAGAGATCTCAAAATTGCTGTTGTGAGAAAGCACCCTTCAAATCTGAAAGACCTGGAGCAGTTTTCAAAAGAAGAGTGGTCCAAAACTCCAGTTGAGAGGTGTAGGAAGCTTGTTGATGGTCATAAGAAGCGATTGGTTTCAGTTATTTTCTCCAAAGGGTGTGCAACCAAATATTAAGTTGAGAGTACCAACAATTTTGTCCGACCTAATTTTTGAGTTTTGTGTAAAATTATGTCAAATTTGCCTTTTTTCTTCTGCTTTTTTGTGCTGTTCCAATGCACTTAAAGGTAAGAAACATGTGTATACCAAAACATTTGTCATTGCAACACTTTTCTGGGAGAAATGGTGCATTTTCTGGAAAGGTTCCAGGGGTGCCAATAATTTCGTCCATGACTGTATATAAATTATATATATACATAAATACTGTATATACAGCCACTGATCGAGTTGGGTGTATTCTGCATGTTTAACTGCAGACCACAACACTTTCACCCAGTTGTCCTCTGGTGGTCAGATGAGACCAAAATTGAGCTGTTTGGCATTAACTCAACTCGCTGCGTTTAGAGGAGGAGGAATGCTGTTTATGACCCCAAGAACACCATCCACACTGTCAAACACGGAGGTGGAAACATTATGCTTTGGGGGTGTTTTTCTGTCATGTTTTGCAGAGGGGTCAAATACTTATTTCCCAAAATCAATTTATAACATTTTTGACATGCGTTTTTCTGGATTTTTTTTGTTGTTATTCTGTCTCTCACTGTTCAAATACACCTACCATTAAAATTATAGACTGATCATTTCTTTGTCAGTGGGCAAACGTACAAAATCAGCAGGGGATCAAATACTTTTTCCCCTCACTGTATGTGTGTGTATATTGTAGCGGGCTGGGCGGTGCACAGAGACAGGAGGCGGAAGTAAGCAAAGAAACTCAGGCTTTATTCTGTGTGTAGGGGGGCGTGTGTGTAGGTCCGCGGGGCCGGGTTGGCGCCGTGACGCTCGCGGGGGCGTGTCGGGGGAATCCCGGAAGAAGCCTAGGGGTTCTCGGGCCATCCCTCAGCGCTGCGCTTCGTCTCGGCCGGCGCGGTCCTCTTCGGTGTCGGTGTCTTCCGCCGAAGTGTATACCGAGAGAGAGAGAGAGAGGGAGAGAGATTAGTCAGGTTACCGGGAGTACGGGTGAATACCTGTACGGGGGATCGCTTTTCCGGACGCCAACCGTTTCAGTATGTCGGTACTCGATCTTCCCGGGGCGGAAGGGCGCCCTTTTATTTCCGCCTTTCCGAGTTGCGAGTGGTGGAATTCCTCCGTCGGATCCTCCAATCCCCGGCAGGTACGGCATCGGCGGGTCCTCCCCGGCATGACGTCCTTTCCGGGTGCCGCAAGGCCCCCTGCGGGGCGCTGCTTCGTTGCCGGTACGGCAGTTGGAGAAGGGCGATTCTCTTCATCCTCGCACCCGTGTCCGTCCGTCCGCGACAGTACCCCCCAGCTCCGAAGCCGACTGCCGCCGGGTGGTGGGGCCCATAAGCGGCGTCCCTGCGAGAGCCCGTGTGCGTTTTCCGTGTAGGGCCCCCGCCCCGTGTTGGACCTGGAAACAGAAGTCCTGTAGGGCGAGAAACCACCGAGTTACCCTGGCATCAGTGTCCTTGGCCTTGGCCATCCATTGGAGGGGAGCATGGTCCATCACCAGGGTGAAGGGTCGGCCCGCCAGGTAGTACCTCAGCTCCTCAATGGCCCATTATATTGCCAGGGCCTCTCTTTCCACCGCGGCGTACCTTCTCTCTGCCGTTGACAGCTTCCGGCTGATGTAGAGTACCGGGTGCTCTTCCCCCTCGAAGGTTTGGGAGAGAACTGCACCAAGCCCGGTTTGGATGCGTCGGTGGGCACCGAGAAGGGGAGGGTAAAGTCCGGTTGCGTAGCAACCGGCTCGCTGGTGAGGGCCTCCTTCAGAGTCCGGAAGGCTCGCTTCGGCATCGGCTGTCCACCTCACCTGGTCCGGCTGGCCCTTTTTGTCAGGTCTGAAGAGGGGAGGCTATCGCCCGGAAGTTAGGGACAAATCTCCGATAATACCCCGCTAACCCCAAGAAGGCACGCACCTGTTTTTTGGACGTAGGGCGGGGTAGCTTTTCACCGCTTCAACCTTCTTTGCCTGGGGCTTTAGCATCCCGACCCAATGTGGATGCTGTTCCTCCCAGGCCTCGGGGCGACGTCCAGTAGTCCTCGGGCGCCCGGCCGAACAGCAGCTCGGGGTGAAGCGGTGGATGCCGCGGGGGCACTCCCGGACGGCAAAGTGTACGTACGGGGAGGAGGAGGTCCCAGTTCCTCCCTTCTTCGTCTACCACCCGCCGCAGCATTCGTTTTGAGCGTCTGGTTAAACCGTTCGACCAGCCCGTCAGTCTGGGGGTGGTAGACCGACGTCTTCAGGTGCTTCACCTGCAACAGCCGACACAGATCAGACATTAATTTGGAGACCAAAGGCGTACCTTGGTCTGTTAGGATGTCTTTGGGGATTCCCACGCGGCTGAACAAGAGTACCAGTTCCCTGGCGATGTTGGGGGAGGTGGCTTTGCATAGCGGTACCGCCTCCGGGTACCGGGTGGCGTAATCCACGATCACCAGGATGTACTCGTTGCCCCGGGCCGACTTGGGGAGGGGCCCCACGAGGTCCATGCCAACCCGCTCGAAGGGAATGCCGATGATGGGTAGAGGGATGAGAGGCGCCGGCGGGGGCCTCCGGGGAGCGGTGCGTTGGCACTGGGGACACTGCTGGCAGAACCTCTGGACCTCGGCACTCATCCCGGGCCACACGAATCGGTCCCTCAGTTTTTCCACCGTGTTCCGCGGTCCCAGGTGACCACCGCCCGAGGGTGGACATGGGCGAGATGCATGACGAGTGGTGCTTTCGTCGCGCTTAGCACCACCAGGAGATCTACCGGCTCCCCGCGGCGGCAGGCCCGCTGGTTGAGGAGGCCGCCCCGGACAAGGAAGTACAAGGTGGGAAGTCTCAGGTCGGGGTTTTGGTCGACCCCTCACAACCCGCACTTGGGCCCAGCAATGCTTTGGGTGGTCGTCCTCCCTTCTGTTCCCGACCGAAGCTCCCCTCTCGGTTTACCTGCTGGACAACAACAGATATAGGGTTAGTTGATATAGCGTACTCACCTTGGGGTGGCGTCCCCATTGTCCTGGGCCGAATGCGCGTTCTGGGCCCGGGTCCTCTGCTTCCGACGTCGTGGCTTCCCTGTCTCGGCGTCCCGGCCCGGCGGGCATCCCTGGCCAGTCCCCTCCCAGGAGTAATGGTACGGGGAGGTCAGGGATCACGCCTACGTGGAGAGAACAGCTCCCGGTCTCGCCCTGAATCGGCACCTCGGCTGTCGGGACTTCCGGGTGTCCCCATGAACGCAGGTCACGGTGAGGCTCCCCCTGGTCGAGGTCCGCGGGGAGGATGGATGGTCGGGGCGGGGTCACCGAACTCCCGGTGTCCAGCAGTGCGTGTCGGCCTCCCTTCAATCCATACCTTCTGGGTGGGCCCCTCTGGCAACTGAAGGATGCCCTCCTTCATGGAGCTGTAGTCCGCCCCGTCCTCCGCTCGAGACTGTAATAGGCCTCGCGGGCTTCTCCTGTGAGCAGGGGCCCTACAGCGCAGGGCCAGTCATCCTTGTCCCAGCCCTCGCGGCTGGCGGTGCTTCGAAGGTTTCCAGGTACGCCACCGGGTCGTCATCAGGAGCCGGGGGAGTAGGCGTCGGAGCTCACGTCCCGGGTCCGGGAGAGGCGTGGAGGCCGCGCGGACTGTAGCGCCACCAGAGTCTCTGTGCCGCCTGGAGGCTCTCCGTAAGTTGTTGGGTGCGGCCTGTTGCTGTACCGCGGTCTGCAACAGCTGCTGTAATGTCTGCTCCATAATAAACCCCTTTTTTTTTTTTTTTTTTTTTTTTTTGTCGGAGAAGGCAAGCAACAAAAAAAACAAAAAAAAAAAGTAATAGTCTCTTTCTCTCTCTCTTTTTTTTTTTTTTCTTCCGTCGGAGGAGAGGGCAAGAAACAAAAAAAACAAAAAAAAAGTAATAGTCTTTTTTTTTTTTTTTTTTTTTTTTTTTAGGTGAGGGCCGGTTCTGTGCTCATGCCTGCATCCTCCACCAGTGTAGCGGGCTGGGCGGTGCAGAGACAGGAGGGAAGTAAGCCCGCTGGCGTCGTCTCGCCGGCCGCGGTCCTCTTCGGTGTCTGTGTCTTCCGCCGAAGTGTATACCGAGAGGGAAAAAAAGAGAGAAAGAGAGATTAGTCAGGTTACCGGAGTACGGGTGAATACCTGTACGGGGATCGCTTTCCGGACGCCAACCGTTTCAGTATGTCGGTATTCGATCTTCCCCGGGCGGAAGGGCGCCCTTTATTTCCGCCTTTCCGAGTTGCGAGTGGTGGAATTCCTCTGCCGGATCCTCCAATCCCGCAGGTACGGCATCGGCGGGTCCTCCCCGGCATGACGTCCTTTCGGGTGCCGCCAAAAGCCCCTCGGGGGGCCTGCCTTTTCGTGCCGATACGGCAGTTGGAGAAGGGAGCGATTCTCTTCATCCTCGCAC
Source organism: Ameiurus melas (assembly GCA_012411365.1). NCBI lineage: Eukaryota > Metazoa > Chordata > Actinopteri > Siluriformes > Ictaluridae > Ameiurus > Ameiurus melas. The sequence continues at coordinate 41,787,171 of CM022752.1, forward strand.
GCGTGTCCGTCCGTCGCGACAGTACCCCCCAGCTCCGAACCCGACTGCCGGCCGGGTGGTGGGCCCATAGCGCGTCCCTCCGCGAGCCCGTCTGCGTTTCCGTGGCGGGCCCCCGCCCGGTGTTGGACCTGGAAACAGAAGTCCTGTAGGGCGAGAAACCACCGAGTTACCCTGGCATCAGTGTCCTTGGCCTTGGCCATCCATTGGAGGGGAGCATGGTCCATCACCAGGGTGAAGGGTCGGCCCGCCAGGTAGTACCTCAGCTCCTCAATGGCCCATTATATTGCCAGGGCCTCTCTTTCCACCGCGGCGTACCTTCTCTCTGCCGTTGACAGCTTCCGGCTGATGTAGAGTACTGGGTGCTCTTCCCCCTCGAAGGTTTGGGAGAGAACTGCACCAAGCCCGGTTTCGGATGCGTCGGTGGGCACCGAGAAGGGGAGGGTAAAGTCCGGGTTGCGTAGCACCGGCTCGCTGGTGAGGGCCTCCTTCAGAGTCCGGAAGGCCCGCTCGGCATCGGCTGTCCACCTCACCTGGTCCGGCTGGCCCTTTTTTGTCAGGTCTGAAAGAGGGGAGGCTATCGCCGAGAAGTTAGGGACAAATCTCCGATAATACCCCGCTAACCCCAAGAAGGCACGCACCTGTTTTTTGGACGTGGGCCGAGGGTAGCTTTTCACCGCTTCAACCTTCTTTGCCTGGGGCTTTAGCATCCCGCACCCAATGTGGATGCTGTTCCTCCCAGGCCTCGCGGGCGACGTCCAGTAGTCCTCGGGGGCGCCGGCCGAACAGCAGCTCGAAGGGGGTGAAGCCGGTGGATGCCTGGGGGCACTCCCGGACAGCAAAGAGTACGTACGGGAGGAGGAGGTCCCAGTTCCTCCCTTCTTCGTCTACCACCCGCCGCAGCATTCGTTTGAGCGTCTGGTTAAACCGTTCGACCAGCCCGTCAGTCTGGGGGTGGTAGACCGACGTCTTCGCGGGGCTGCCTGCTTCGTGCCGGTACGGCAGTTGGAGAAGGAGCGATTCTCTTCATCCTCGCACCGCGTGTCCGTCCGTCACGACATATATATATATATATATATATATATATATATATATATATATATATATATAAAAAAGATATATAATATATATATTAGATATGTCGAGGGATAATCGAAGCACAGACAGACACACCAGGCAGGCTGTAGTAGGGAAGAAGTCTTTCCAATTTATTGGACAGATCACACAACACCGACAGTGGGGAGGGGGAAAACGTGTGTGTGTCTGTGTGTGAGGAAAGGGGGGCCTGAACGAGCGAGTGAGAGAGAGAGGTGGCTGGAGTCAGCTTAGGTGCTCTCGGGGCGTCTCGGGGAATTCCCGGAAGCGCTGACGGGATTCCCGTGCCGTAGTCCACCATCTCTCCTGTTTCACCAATCCTGGCCCTCGCCTGAGGTGGAACCTTCGGGAAGAGAGAGAGAGAAGACAAAAAAAATGTTGGCCCTGGAAGGAAAAGTCTTGTAGGGCGAGGAACCAACGGGTTACCCTGGCGTTTGTATCTTTGGCCGGCCAGGTAATACCGCAGCTCCTCGATGGCCCATTTTATTGCCAGGGCCTCTTGCTCCACAGCTGCATACTTCCTTTCATTGGGGGACAGCTTCCGGCTGATATAGAGTCTATCGAAGGACTGTGAGAGCACCCCGCTGAGCCCGGTTTCTGATGCATCCGTGTGCCCGGTGAAAGGTAGCATGAAGTCTGGGTTGCGCAGTACCGGTGCCGCAGTGAGGGCCCTTTTTAACGCCTGGAACGCTTTCTCTACCTCAGCGGACCACTTTACGTGGTCTGGCTGGCCCTTCTTAGTAAGATCAGAGAGGGGGGACGCTACCGCCGATAGTACCCCGCCAACCCCAAGAATGCCCGTACCGATTTTTTTGAGGTGGGACGAGGGTATTCTCTCACGGCTTCGATTTTCTTCGATTGGGGTTTCAGCATCCCTCGGCCAATGCGATACCCCAGATACTGGGCCTCGGTTAACCCTAGGTGGCATTTCCTGGGGTTGGCTGTCAGGCCGACTTTCCGGAGAGCTTTCAGGATCTCCCCAGAGATGGAACAGGTGATCTGACCAGGTGGAGGAGTGCATGACCACGTCATCCAGGTAGGCAGCCACAAAGCTGCGATGGGGCCGTAGGACGATGTCCATTAGTTGTTGGCTGGTGCCCCGTGTAGCCGAAAGGGGAGCACCCGGTACGGCCAGTGGCCGGAGGCTGTGCTAAAGGCAGTTTTCGGCCTCGCGTTCGGTGCTAGGGCCACTTGCCAGTGCCTTTTTGTCAGGTCCAGGGTGGATATAAATCGGGCTCTCCCCAGTCGTTCCACAAGATCATCTACTCGGTGGAGGGGATAGCCATCAAACTCCGACATCTGGTTGAGCTTCCGGAAGTCATTGCACAGCCGGAGGCTCCCATCCAGCTTCGGTACTATGACTATGGGGCTGGACCAGGGGCCACTGGACTCCTCGATGATGCCATCCCGTAGCATATACGGCGGAGCTCACACCCCCTCTCTGTAAAATATATTATTTTTATATATCTCTCTCTATATCTATCTATCTATCTATCTATCTATCTATCTATCTATCTATCTATCTATCTATCTATCTATCTATCTATCTATATATATATATATATATATATATATATATATATATATATATATATATATATATATATAATTTAAGGAATCATACTGCAGTCAACATGCTGCATGTCTACATGTCTACAGTAGGACACTAATATACACTAACATGTTTAAGTAAATAATACAGAAATAAATACATGTTTAGTATGATCGCTTCTATAATACAGTAGTAGTATATAATAGTTTTAGTATTTTATTTTTTTTTTTTGAAATGTATGTTCTGGAAAATGGTGTGCTCTATGTTCTGTCTGAGGTGTCAAAGGACTTGTTGTGTTGACGATCTCTCATTTTACACCTTGCACATACCATACCTTGGTCAGGACACGTAGCATACCAGAAAATATACCATAGAATCAGTTCCCATTTTTTTGGCCTTCCATATATACAGATGTCTTTACATATTGCTCCACATGCCCTATCTGTCAGAAAACAAGTGCTGTTTGCAGGTTGGCCAGAGCACCGCTGTATGCTTTATCTGTAATCTCCATGCCATATTGGAGGATTGCCATGGATATAGTGGGACCACTGGAGAGAAGCATTGCTAGCAACTAATACAATCAGCGCAATTGACTTGGCCTAACATGTCAACCTTCTCAAAGAATGGCAAGATAGGACGCCTGATGGAAAGAAGGCCTTGGTAGCATGTAACGTAGTCTTTTGTAAGGAGTATTAAGAAGATGGGGTGGATGACGAGGCTGTGAAATGTCCACAGTCTGCAGTGAACCTGGAACATCTGGAAGGTAAACAGAGGGAGAAATTGATATATACCTCTGATATATACTGATACATACCTTTGCAGACTACTCTGAATTTCTCAGACCAGAACCTTGAACAACTAGTGTGATGGAGCACACCATTAACTTGACTGACCCAACTCCTATTCTTCAAAGGCAGTATCAAATACTAGAGAAGTCTAATAACTTCATTGTAGAAGGAACTTACCGTGATGAGAGACATGGGTAATCATCAACCAGCAAACGGAGTAGTCCAATTGTCCTGGTCTAGAAGAAAGTTGGGTCGTTGAGGCTCTGCATTGACTTTAGGAAACTCAGTGCGGTGTCCCAGTTTGATACCTACCCAAGGAATTGGAAGAGACCGATACATCTCCACATTGGACCAAGGGTTATGGGCAGGTTCCACAGGAGAAGAAGTCCAGGGAGTACACCACTTTCAGGACACCTATGGGCCTATTCCAGTTCACAACTATGACATTTGGACAAACCTATGTTCAAACAATGCCACAACTCTACCATTCCAACATCATGCAGCCCTTTCAGTTTCAGACCAGTCACCTGGCAGGGAAGTATAACATCCCAGACTTTGTCTTGATTGCTGAGCCTATAAACTAGACAGAAGTTTTGTATAAGTGTATAAGTAAAGTGTATACATTTGTACACTGAAGAAATTAAACTTTGGTACAATGTAAAGTAATGAGTGTACAGCTTTGTGAAACATTGTAAATATCCTGAACCCAACACACAACCACTCTTACTATTTGTGTGTGTGTGAAGGTGTTTCTAGGTCTGGGCTGTGGGTGTGACTATGGGCTGGGCTCTCACTGTGAGAGTGAATATATAGGATGAGAATGCCATTCCATTGTTACTCAGATTCTTTTTCAGCAGCAGACTTGTCCGTTGCTGAAGATTTTGAGATTGCTTTTGAGATTGCTCCTGATTTCCAAGATGCTCCTATCTGTTTTGTTTTTATTCTTATTCTGTTCCTGCATTTGATTGATTGATTTGCTTGGTGATTCTAACATTTTGTGTACATAACTGTATTTGCTTCTGTTACTGTTGTTATCTTCTCTGTATCCCCTAGACTTTCCCCTAGATTTTCAGCACCGTCCTTCCTGCATCGTCCGGATACATCTGCATTACTGAACAATGGATCCCCTTCCGTAAGTGAAGTTACATTAATTTGCTTTTATTTATTTTTACTGACGGTAAAAATCCTCCCTTTTCCCAGGGCTTGGAAAAACGTTTCGCTGAATAAGCTTTAAAAGAAGTGTCTTTTTTTCTCATTTACAGTGCATTTAAAAGGAACTACCTTCTCTGCCCTGTCTGTAAGAAGACCTGGGACTGCCTCTCAGTGCATCTGCGCAGAGTCTGCATGAAGACCCACGACGAAGATGCGATTGAAGCAGCAGTTGAGCGGGCAAAGGCGGAAATGCGTGTGCTTCTGGCAACAGGGAGGGTGTTTAAGTACGGCCGGCTGTGTCAGATTGTGGCTGCTGCTGACCCAGTCAGCAGGTAGGTGGAAGATCTTTCCAGTCCTTTAAAAACTTCTGGTCTCTTTCTCTCTGAAATGTATTTACAGCAATCTAAACCTTCTTTTCTGTGTTGGAAAGGCTGATAGAGGAACTGGAGAGTCGCTTTCTGGTGGTGACCGATGTGCCCCCACCCCTACCTACTACCATTGAGAGGTCAGGGCCATCCTCATCCAGAGCCACACAGGCAACAGGGTTGGAAGGCGAACCGTCAGAGAGCTCCTCCGTCGGCAGCGGAAGAAGCAATGAGAGCAGTGGAGAGACCTTTCAAAGGTGAGAATCTCAGTCTAGCTTTACTGAATGTGTCTAAGCTTTACTGTAGTGAATATCTGATATTAGGGTTAGGGTATTAGGGCAATACACGTTATGTCCTTTCGTGTGTTTATTTTTTGAACAACAGAAGAGGAAAGATCGAATGAACAGCGATTGTCCAATGTAAATCCAACTGTAACACGGTGCGTCCTCGATTTACAAAACGATTTGATTCAAGATTCGATTGATTTAAGATCACGAACTGTCAGAGTGAAAATATCAGAAATTCACTGCAGTACCATCACCGTCCACTGGGGCAGCCATGGCAGTGAGCATGAGCTTCATTTGGGGGGGTGGGGGAGGGGGATAAAAAAAAATATATATATATATATATATATATATATATATATATATATATATATATATATATATATATATATATATAAACTGTATTTTATATTATTATGATACTATTTTTTATAGAATGAATATTTCCAATCCTTCATCCCCCCGACCCCCCAATTTCTCCTGCCTAGCTACATCTCATGCTTTTCATAATGGAGTCAGACATATTCAGTTTTATAACCAAACAACTTTTTCTCACTGCAGTTACCGTGATGTGCAGTGGAAGAATCCAGCAAGAAAGCTGATGACAGAGAAGGGGCTTTACAAGAAGCACTCTATCGACCATGCTTTGCTGAGGGTTTTTTTTTTATTTTTGCAGACAGACCTTTCTAAATGAGAATCCTAAACAGGAGGTGAGCACCATCATAAAACCACTTGCTTTGAGTTTGATATCCAAGAAAAATATTTTCACACAGAGAACTAGTCATGATGTCCAGGTCATCTAACGTGTCCTTTTTTTTCAGGTTGAAAACGTTGCACGTTTTCTTTGTTACATGGACAGAGAGAAGACGCAGCAGTTTTTCAGGGTGCTGACCGGTTTGGGGCTATCGAAGCAAACTCAACTCAATTACATGAAAAGTTTGAAAAACTTGGTAGAATTTGGTGGGATTTTTTTTCGTATTAAAACTTGTGCGCACAAAACTTCATTGTGCTTGAATACATGTACATACTTATTCTTTCTATACAGATTCCTCACATACCAGACCATCAAAACCAACCTGAGGCATGATGACAAGGACCTGCATACAGACTGTAGGGAGTTCATAGACTACCTCGGACTGCTGCAGAAGAGCTGCTGTAAGAAGGTCAGCAAGGAGATTACCCAGAAGAGGTAAGTTTCTTTTTGCACCCATTTTTTTTTTATTACAGCAAATATATGCGAGCAATGTGACAAATAATATTATGATCTTAATACGTTTTATCTTTTTCATAGGCACGAGATATTGACAGCGGAAGCAGAACTGACAATGCACGACTGCACAGCTGTGCTCAGGGCCGCCAAAGAAGACTTCCTAGCCATCAGTCAGAAGATGCTGTCAGAGAAAGAGGTGACCACTGACGAGTGCTTGGATTACATGTATATACACACTGGTCATACTGAAGCACCTCCAACGACCAGGCGTGGTGTCGCACATGACTGTGAGTACTGTTGTTTTCCTCAATTTCACAGTGAATCATCTGATGTTTTTGCTTTTACCAACATTAATTGTCCTGATACTCTTGTTTTGTGTAGGTTCCAGAGTGGCTGAACAAGAAGAAAACTACAACGGGATAAACAGTAGTGGGTGTCAAGGAGCACAAGACGAGTGCTCAACAAGTAGCCACGTTTGCCCTATCCCAGGAGGAAGATACTGTATGTTGAAAATTATTTTTCTGTCAGAAACAGGATGCATTAATTTATGTCAATGTTATCAACGAGTGAATGTAATTAATTTTCATTTTTCTTCTGCAAACAGTGGTTTGAGCTGTACTACACATGTGTGCGGCCTCAACTTCAGTCCTGCATCAGGAAGCGGAGGAGGGAAGTTATGGATGGGACCGAAGAGAGATTTTTTTATCTCGTCCGCGAGTGGAAGAATACACAATCCCCCCAATGACCTCCAACGGCTGCACATAAGGTAAGAATACACAATCCCTCCAATGACCTCCAACGGCTGCACATAAGGTAAGCTGACCATCATGATTCATTTCACATACACTATGCCTGGCATCTGAGGGTAGATGTGTTTTATATGTATATAAATAATGCCCGCAGCATTGCTCGCAGCGCCGCCCAGCAGAAAGCAGAGACAACAGATCTGCAAATGGATTTAGAGGCAGCATACAACCGACTTGTCGAACGGCGCCCGGTGACACTGGAGGGTGAGGCGCCAGATATGGCTCTGTGCACCGACATCTCACCTAACTTTCAGCGAAGGCTGTACGAGCGATGGGTGAAAGCCCAGATGAAACTGCGCAAGCTGCATATTCACTGTAAGCATTAAAAAGAAAAAAAAAACTATATGTAAAAAATATTTACCAAGTAACATGCTATGTTCATAGCTGTGAGGTATTGTCTCAACTAACAAAATCTTTCCATGTTTTCCTGACAGTGCACTTTGGCCCTCTTCTACCCAGTGAGGAAAAGGTCAGCAAGTGGATCTCCGATCAGGGATGGAGGAGCAACACACCCAGTGCAGCCCAGTTCATAACAGAATGGAAGCCCCACGGATCCGTGGACACAGCATTGGACGCTAAACAGATCCGGAGACTGACAAGGACCCAGAGGTGGAAAGGACTCGTTGTGACGGAAGATGGAGGGAAGGGCAAGGGCGTCGTTGCCACCCGAAGATTTCTGGCTGGTGAGGTGGTGTGTGACTACCACGGGCAGGTCGTCACAGCCTCAGAGGGGCACAGCACTCGCAGCACTGTAGGTGTGGAGGACGGCATTCACATGTTCTTTTTCGAAAACATGAACGGAAAGGCTATGTGCATTGACACACATTCGCCTTGCTGCAAGTGCCATCCAGGGCGACAGACTTTTGGGCGGTTAATCAACCACTCAAGAAAACGTTGCAACCTGAGGCCCAGAGCATACACTCTGCAAAACGAGGAGGACATTATTATTTTCCTGGCCACAAAGAACATTAAAGAAAATGAAGAACTTTTGTTTGTTTACGGCGTTGAACGAAGATCTTTTGTAGGGAAGGCTTTAGACCTCCTTTGGGTATGAATGTATAAATGCATGTGAAAATTTGTGTAAATACTCCCGGAAAAAAATAAATGTGTAAAATGAGCATAAATACAGCCCACATTACTTGTAATCTTCCTTTTTTAATGAATGAGTTTTGCACTGTAAATAAACTTGCCTTGCCTAATGACCAGTTTGTATTATTATGCTCTGATCATGTACAGTGCCTTGCGAAAGTATTCGGCCCCCTTGAACTTTTCAACCTTTTGCCACATTTCAGGCTTCAAACATAAAGATATAAAATTTTTATTTTTTGTGAAGAATCGGCAACAAGTGGGACACAATTGTGAAGTGGAGTGAAATGTATCGAATTTTTGAAACTTTTTTAACTAATAAAAAAATGAAAAGTGGGGCGTGCAAAATTATTCGGCCCCCTTTACTTTCAGTGCAGCAAACTCACTCCAGAAGTTCAGCGAGGATTTCTGAATGATCCAATGTTGTCCTAAATGACTGATGGTGATAAATAGAATCCACCTGTGTGTAATCAAGTCTCTGTATAAATGCACCTGCTCTGTGATAGTCTCAGGGTTCTGTTGAAAGCGCAGAGAGCATCATGAAGACCAAGGAACACACCAGGCAGGTCCGTAATACTGTTGTGGAGAAGTTTAAAGCCAGATTTGGATACAAAAAGATTTCCCAAGCTTTAAACATCCCAAGGAGCACTGTGCAAGCGATCATTTTGAAATGGAAGGAGTATCAGACCACTGCAAATCTACCAAGACCTGGTCGTCCCTCTAAACATTCAGCTCAGACAAGGAGAAGACTGATCAGAGATGCAGCCAAGAGGCCCATGATCACTCTGGATGAACTGCAGAGAACTACAGCTGAGGTGGGAGAGTCTGTCCATAGGACAACAATCAGTCGTACACTGCACAAATCTGGCCTTTATGGAAGAGTGGCAAGAAGAAAGCCATTTCTCAAAGATATCCATAAAAAGTCACGTCTAAAGTTTGCCACAAGCCACCTGGGAGACACACCAAACGTGCTCTGGTCAGATGAAACCAAAATCGAACTTTTTGCCCACAATGCAAAACGATATGTTTGGCATAAAAGCAACACAGCTCATCACCCTCAACACACCATCCCCACTGTCAAACATGGTGGTGGCAGCATCATGGTTTGGGCCTGCTTTTCTTCAGCAGGGACAGGGAAGATGTTTAAAATTGAGGGGAAGATGGTTGCAGCCAAATACAGGACCATTCTGGATGAAAACCTGTTGGAACCTGAAACTGGGACGGATATTTATCTTCCAACAAGACAATGATCCCAAACATACAGCAAAATCTACAAAGGAATGGTTCACAAATAAACGTATCCAGGTGTTAGAATGGCCAAGTCAAAGTCCAGACCTGAATCCAATCGAGAATCTGTGGAAAGAGCTGAAAACTGCTGTTCACAAATGCTCTCCATCCAACCTCATCCAAGCTCGAGCTGTTTTGCATGGAAGAATGGGCAAGAATTTCAGTCTCTCGATGTGCAAAACTGATAGAGACATACCCCAAGCGACTTGCAGCTGTAATCGCAGCAAAAGGTGGCTCTACAAAGTATTAACGCAAGGGGGCCGAATAATTTTGCATGCCTCACGTTTAATTTTTTTATTAGTTAAAAAAGTAAAAAAAAAAATCCGATTGATTTCGTTCCACTTCACAATTGTGTCCCACTTGTTGGTGATTCTTCACAAAAATAAAAATTTTATATCTTTCTGTTTGAAGCCTGAAATGTGGCAAAAGGTTGAAAAGTTCAAGGGGGCCGAATACTTTCGCAAGGCACTGTAAATGTGTGTAAAGGCGTAAATGTGTAAATATTCCTGTGTAAATGTGTAAAATTTTGTATGAGAGTATAAATCAGTTTTGGAGCAAGAATTCAAATTTACCACCAAGGTTTCGTGTACATTGGTGTATTTCCTATAAAAGCATCATTCCTTGTAGACTTTCACCCATCACTTAGCTGTCTGTTTTGAACTAATGTGTTGTACAGTATAAATAAACTTGCTTTCACAAACTTGCCCTTCGTTCTGACTAGTTCTGCTGTATAACGGAAAAAACACAATAGGACGTCCAGTAAAGATTTAAGCAGAGTAATTCAGGCAGTAAGCTAGTATTTCATCACAGTCTGCTAGCTGTCTGTCTGGCTGTAATTAACTTTTTTAAGAGACATTGTCTGTAAGGAAGAGAGTGTCACTCTGTTCTTTCCTATATTCTCACTAAATCTTCATTCTCCATATTTTATTACCCTTGTGTTTTATTTCTATCAAAAATCTTATCCAACAGGTTCCATGTGAACAGCAGTTGAACATGGGTCAGTCAGTCCTAAGGCATTCACTGTTACACAAATAAAAGTTGAGTGAAACCTCAATGAAAACACTAGAGTCGGTTTATATCATGAACTCAACTCCACTTCTGCTTAAAGATGTGAAATCATCCCGGCAGGCACATCACTATGATTACATGACAGTTGGCATACATATATATATATAAATGTTTTTAAGATATTGTTTATGTAGAATGTGCATATTTTATATTACATATGGTGGACAGTTGTGCAATTGGATCTACCACCTTTTTAAATCTTATGGAAAGTTTCTAACGACCGCAAACTTGTGTTTAAAATTACTATGTGCAGTGAGACACAATGTCTATATTATCATATTTTTATAATACTGTTACAATATATATATATATATATATATATATATATATATATATATATATATATATATATATATATATATATATATATATATATATATACATATATATATATATATATATATATATACTCATAAAAAAACACAATCACAAATTGGACAAAGATCTTGCAAGCAGGACGTAGATGGTACTACAGTGAATTTCCAACACCTCAGTTGGTGTATATATCCAAAACTCAACTCAACTTCAGTTTAACGATGTGAAATCACCCTGGCAGAAAAATAACAATTAAGTTGGCGTATATATCCAAAACAATATAATAAAAATAAACAATTATATAAAAATATAATAAACAATTATATTTCGTATCATTTGAGGTGAGATACATGTCCTAGTATTATATTATGCCAGTGATATCATTGAGGAGGATGTCACGCACATGATTATATGAGTTTGTTAGAAAAAACACTTTCCTAAGCTCCCAGTCGCTTGAGAATCGCTGTGTAGTGCTTTAACAGCCTGAAGAGCAACAGTGTACATGGACACACTGGACGAATGTAAACATGCTTAGTTAGAGCACTTTTGAAAAAAAGTGACTGTCTGCACTTAAAATGTCACTTTTTTCACATTACCATACTTCATTGAGAACTTGTACATTTTAATGTAAACATATTTCGTATCATTTGAGGTCAGATACATGTCCTATATCAAACACGGCGAGTTGAGGTGATGCCAAAGAGCTCCATTTTGTTCTCATCTGACCACCAGAGGACAACTGGGTGAAAGTGTTGTGGTCAGATGAGACCAAAATGGAGCTCTTTGGCATCGACTCAACTCGCCATGTTTGGAGGAGCTGGAATGCTGCCTATGACCCCAAGAACACCATCCCCACCGTCAAACATGGAGGTGGAAACATTATGCTTTGGGGGTATTTTTCTGCTAAGGGGACAGGACAACTTCACCGCATCAAAGGGACGATGGACGAGGCCATGTACCGTCAAATCTTGGGTGAGAACCTCCTTCCCTCAGCCAGGGCATTAAAAATTAATTACTAAGTAATTAATTAAAAAGTAATTACTAAGTTATTACCAAGTACTAAGTCATGTTTTGCAGAGGGGTCAAATACTTATTTCCCTCATTAAAATGCAAATCGATTTATAACATTTTTGACATGCGTTTTTCTGGATTTTTTTGTTGTTATTCTGTCTCTCACTGTTCAAATAAACCTACCATTAAAATTATAGACTGATCATTTCTTTGTTAGTGGGCAAACGTAGAAAATCAGCAGGGGATCAAATACTTTTTCCCCCACTGTATATACACACAAATATATATAATTTTCTTCTCCCATTACTATATATACACACTCTTCTCCATATAACGACAATTTCACAAATGCTGAAACAAATGAACTCTTTATTAAAATGGCCAAGTTTACCCTACACAACAACACAGAGCAATGCCCTGCATATTAATGATTTTTTTTTCCCCACAATGACAGGGCTAGAACCTTGACAAAAAAAATTGACAATGGAGATCTCTTCAGATTGAGTTTAAGGTACAATAACAGGTACTGGCTATCCTGAACAAGCTAGTCCCTGTCTATAATATCACTGGAACGTGAGTGAGGGCACAACAGCACAGTCCAGCCACCCTCACTGGCTTGTGACAATAGATGATTGATGGAAAATCCACTACCAGTTGGATGGTATTTGGAGACAATTTCCCCTTCACTTGAATGAGAAAATGTGTCCAAACTTTTGAATGGTAGTGTACAGACTGGTAAATTGAGAGCTGAAGAACTGAGAGATAGAAATGATACAAATATACTTGAGTTTTGCAGTATGCTACACCCCCATGGTTTTGAGTGTGAAATAGGAGGCCCAAGCTTGTTCAAATTAATACAAAAAAAAAACAATCACAATGTAGTATTTTAGTTAGCTGTGTAATAACAGGTTAAAACTTGTAAGACAGCAAGAACTTGTCCCATACATCATTTATAAAATCTGAACTATAAATGTGCATCTTCTCACTATGACTATGTATTTAGAACAGTGTTCACCACAGTTGTACTACATACAAAATTTGTCAACTTTGAGGTCCTCATGCAACATTTGTATGTGAGGATTTTTTCAACAAATGTCCATCCATCTGGTGTGAAACATTCAAGAATTTATAGAGTCTTTGTGGCCTTCATGCGGCATTTGTTTATCAAGGCTTTTTTGACCTTAGCTTTCTCAACTGGTGTCCATCTATCCATCCAGTGTGCCACACCGCATGATGTAGGCTGCAAGAATAAAAGAAAGCACAAATTATAGATGAATCCTCCTTACACAGAGTAACAGTGGTGGTGGAAAATCATTACCACATTTCACAGTAAGAATTGCACTTAACTTCAAATAAAAATAATAATAAAATAATAATAACAAAGGTGTTCTCTGCAAAGGGGACACCCTCAGGTACCCATGCAACCCATTTTCACCGATTTGAAAATCACAATGATCATTACTATATTACTATATTATTATTATTACTATATTACTTTGAAATTATGCAGGAAAAAAAAACTGATTAATGAAGTTACTGCTGTGTAATTTCAAAGAAATATATCTAGATGTGATTGTTCATTGTTCACTAAGATTGATTTTTATTTCATTTTCTACGGGAATACAAAATATCTTGCATACAAAACTGCACATATGAAACCAAACCGTACGAAACTAAGCGCGCGCATGCGCACATATAGTCCCAAAACCACGTTGGATTTGATTGTATTGGCTTTATCTTGAACTGGTATGTTTGTGTTATATATGAATGGATTGTTAAGTAGATTATGCTCAAGGCATTTCCATGACTTGTAAAAATGTTTATTTTATATACCTGAATAAAAGATTCTGAAGTCACAATCCCTTCCTTGCTAATATGTGGTCGAAATCGCATTTAATAAACCCGTGTAGTGAAGAGCTGAGAGTGGCCAAAACAACATCTTCCCTTCCCGATGGAGTTCATTCTGTCACAGCCTCATCTGAGTGGAGTTCATTCTCTCACAGCCTCATCTGAGTGGAGTTCATTCTCTCACAGCCTCATCTGAGTGGAGTGGCAGAGCTGGGCAATAACTCAAGGCAAGTCATGTTTTTTCTCTTTATCTTTACACATAGTTATAAATCTGTTATGTAGTTTAATTAAATTAAATCATTAAACAGAGCTTCAGCTATACAGTTTAAAGAGAAGGCAGCTAACTAGCGCTTAGCCCTAAGATGAACTCTACTCTAAAATAGTTTAAACTGATGTAGAGAGTAGATACTTCTGTTGAGTCAAATCTAACATGTGAAAGTTCAAGGCTCAAGCTTTACTTCTTCCTGTGGACCTTTTTGGTTTTTGGTTTTTTTACAACCATTTCCCCACAAAAATGTTAGCTTTCCAGCTAACATGCTACTGAACAGATTAGTTTAGCACAGCATGAATTTTAGCAAACACGAGCTTAAAACGGACATTTCGTCTTTAAATCACAGCATTGTGTCCGAAATTGTAAATAGCTGATTTTTTGAATGCTTTTTGTATGCTTATGTTAATAAGTTATCAGTGAACATATTAACACTAGCTTGCTGCTAGCTGAAGTTCAGTTGGTTAGTTACATAAGATGGCCGATAGTTACATAAGATGGCAATGTCAGTCTTACATCTGAGCTGTCTTATTACAAAATGAAACTTTTTGAAAATGAAGCAAAGACTTACCTTACCTTCTTTTACGAGCTGGTGTTTCTCTCATGCGTTCCTTCTGGCCGCTTTTGCGCTCTGTGTTCCTCGTACATTAATCAGCCCACCTTTTAAATTAACCAATCACAATGCAGCATGTGTAATGGACAGCGCTCTTGTCCAATGAAATGTCCTAATGCTGAGTCACAGTTCATAGTTCTTTTTGCGGTAATTTGTGCAACCTCTGAGAGCAGTGAGTGGATAAACATGTAGTGGATTACTTTTACCAAAGAGTTAATAATTCATTAAAAGCAATCAAATGTAGTTATGCTGATTGTACTCAGTATGAAAAATATATTATTGTGAAGATTAAATTAGTGAAAATATGATTATATGAATCAGCTATTTACCCCAATAAAACTGTTAATAGTTAATAAAAGGTTAATATAGTTAACTAATAATGGTGCTTTTGTTCTATACTCTATATGTTATATTAGGTTTATCAAAATTGTTTATTCACACTGTCAGAGGTGTTCAGCCAGGAATTCTTCATTCTCAAAATACCACTTTGGTTTAATAAACTTCCTCTTGTGGGTTTTTGGCAGGTAAATTATTGATAATGATATGACTGTAACATTTCTAATGCTGTTTTTCTGTGTTTTTTACGTGAAATCAGTGCACACTTCCAGTGTTGAAGTATGCCAAACATCTATTATCATAAATGTTACAACTGATTTAAAAAAAAAAAAAAGATTATATACTTCATCTTCATCATCAGTTTTTTAAATAGGAAAAGTTGGACAAATGTATAATTGTCCAATTACTGTAACACTAGTATATGCAAAAAGTTGTAAATCCAACTGGTATGTATTAATTGTGTAAGAGTGTGTCATTTCTGTCACCATCGTTGCAGCTCCATTTCTGACACCAGTCCAGCGTAAATATTGCTCTTCCATAGAAGTTACATGTGTGTTCGATGGTAGTAGGGTAAGTCTTTATTACACAACCTAGCTAATTTAAGGAAAAAACAACATTTTGTGTCTTATTGAGGTTTTGGGCAACACAGGCCACCAGAACGGTTTCAATGGGCCATGGCATAGATTCTCCAATCCTCTGAAGTGAAGAGATGAAAACCAAAAGATATGTATAGAGAGTGATAGAATGACACTAAGATGTGGAAAAAAGTAATACGGTCAGATGAGCCATCCCTCTCCATATTCTCAAGTGGTTGAGGTCATCTGTGGCATACACCAAGAGAAAAGGAGAGGCATGAATGCTGCACCCCAATAACAGGGTCCGCTGGCTCTGGGGAGTTAGAATGTTTTGGGTCCTCTTGTCCCCTTAGAGGAAGAAGCTACTGCAAATCAATACAAAGTTGGTCAGAGTGATCACCTTTATCCTACGATGAAACATTTCTCTCCTGATGGGAGTGGTCTCGTCCAGGATGACAATGCCCCTATTGCCCTCACTGAATGGTTTGATGAGTTCACAGACACCAGATCCCGACCCAGTTGAACACCTATGGAGATTTTGAACTGATGTGTTAGACAGTGCTCTCCGTCTACATCATCACAATCAAAACACTTGGAAGAATGGTGTTCATCCCTCCAATTGAGTTCAGAGATTGGAGAATCAATGTCAAGGAGCACTGAAGCTGTTCTAGCAGCATGTGGTTGCCCAACACCGTACTGAAACACTTTAAGCTGGTTTTTCCTTTGTAGCCTGTCTGTATGTGAAAATAGGATTAAATCATATACTGTAGTATGGTCCATGAAGTAGTTGCAGTTGGAAATATATTGTAACTGAATGAGAGAGAGGCATATTGATTTTGATTATATTATTGATGCATACAAAAGCCATTTTAATGTAAATAATCATATTTCATAGCATTTGAGGTCAGATACTAACAAACTAAGTATGGTATGGTATGGGAAGTATGGTAATATGAAAAAAGTGACATTTGAAGTGCAGACAGTCACTTTTTTTCAAAACTGCTCTAACTAAGCGTGTTTACATTTGTCCAGTGTGTCCATGTACACCGGTCCTCTTCAGGCTGTTAAAGCGCTACACAGCGATTTTAAAGCGGCTGGGAGCTTAGGAAAGTGGTTTTTCTAACAAACGCATATAATCATGTGCGTGACATCTTCCAAAATGATATCACAGCCATAATATTATACTAGGACATGTATCTGACCTCCAATGATACGAAATATAATTGTTTACATTAAAATGTACAAGTTCCCAATGAAGTATGGTAATGTGAAAAAAAAGACATTTTAAGTGCAGACAATCACTTTTTTTTCAAAACTGCTCTAACTAAGTTTGTTTACATTCGTCCAGTGTGTCCATGTACACTACTGCTCTTCAAACTGTTACAACGCTATAAAGAAATTCTCAAGCGGCTGGGAGTTTAGGAAAGTGTTTTTTTCTAACAAACTCATATAATCATGTGCGTGACATCTTCCAAAATGATATCACAGCCATAATATTATACTGTTGCGATTCATCCTGTTAAAACGCAATACAGCGATTTTCAAGCGGCTGGGAGCTTAGGAAAGTGGTTTTTCTAACAAACTCATATAATCATGTGCGTGACATCCTCCAAAATGATATCACAGCCATAATATTATACTAGGACATGTATCTGACCTCCAATGATACGAAATATAATTGTTTACATTAAAATGTACAAGTTCCCAATGAAGTGCAGACAGTCATTTTTTTTCAAAACTGCTCTAACTAAGTTTGTTTACATTCGCCCAGTGTGCCCATGTACACTACTGCTCTTCATCCTGTTACAACGCTATACAGCGATTTTCAAGTGGCTGGGAGCTTAGGAAAGTGTTTTTTCTAACAAACTCATATAATCATGTGCGTGACATCTTCCAAAATGATATCACAGCCATAATATTATACTAGGAAATGTATCTGACCTCCAATGATGCGAAATATAATTGTTTACATTAAAATGTACAAGTTCCCAATGAAGAATGGTAATGGGAAAAAAAGTGACATTTGAAGTGCAGACGGTCACTTTTTTTCAAAACTGCTCTAACTAAGTTTGTTTACATTCGTCCAGTGTGCCCATGTACACTACTGCTCTTCATCCTGTTAAAACGCTATACACCAATTTTCAAGCGGCTGGGAGCTTAGGAAAGTGTTTTATCTAACAAAGTCATATAATCATGTGCGTGACATCTTCCAAAATGATATCACAGCCATAATATTATACTAGGACATGTATCTGACCTCAAATGATATGAAATATAGTTGTTTACATTAAAACTGCTCTAACTAAGTTTGTTTACATTCGTCCAGTGTTCCAGTGTACACTGTTACGCTTGATCCTGTTAGAACGCTATACAGCGATTTTCAAGCGGCTGGGAGCTTAGGAAAGTGGTTTATCTAACAAACTCATATAATCATGTGCGTGACATCTTACAAAATGATATCACAGCCATAATATTATACTAGGACATGTATCTGACCTCAAATGATACGAAATATAATTGTTTACATTAAAATGTACAAGTTCCCAATGAAATATGGTAATGTGAAAAAAGTGACATTTGAAGTGCAGACAGTCACTTTTTTTTCAAAAGTGCTCTAACTAAGTTTGTTTACATTCGTCCAGTGTGCCAATGTACACTGTTGCTCTTCATCCTGTTAGAACGCTATACAGCGATTTTCAAGCGGCTGGGAGCTTAGGAAAGTGGTTTTTCTAACAAACTCATATAATCATGTGCGTGACATCTTCCAAATGATATCACAGCCATAATATTATACTAGGACATGTATCTGACCTCAAATGATACGAAATATAATTGTTTACATTAAAATGTACAAGTTCCCAATGAAAAATGGTAATGTGAAAAAAGTGACATTTGAAGTGCAGACAGTCACTTTTTTTCAAAACTGCTCTAACTAAGTTTGTTTACATTTGTGCAGTGTGCCCATGTACAGTGTTGCGCTTCGTCCTGTTAGAACGCTATACAGCGATTTTCAAGCGGCTGGGAGCTTAGGAAAGTGGTTTTTCTAACAAACTCATATAATCATGTGCGTGACATCTTCCAAAATGATATCACAGACATAATATTATACTAGGACATGTATCTGACCTCAAATGATACGAAATATAATTGTTTACATTAAAATGTACAAGTTCCCAATGAAATACGGTAATGTGGAAAAAGTGACATTTGAAGTGCAGACAGTCACTTTTTTTTCAAAAGTGCTCTAACTAAGTTTGTTTACATTCGTCCAGTGTGCCAATGTACACTGTTGCGCTTGATCCTGTTAGAACGCTATACAGCGATTTTCTAACAAACTCATATAATCATGTGCGTGACATCTTCCAAAATTATATCACAGCCATAATATTATACTAGGACATGTATCTGACCTCAAATGATACGAAATATAATTGTTTACATTAAAATGTACAAGTTCCCAATGAAATATGGTAATGTGAAAAAAAGTGACATTTGAAGTGCAGACAGTCACTTTTTTTCAAAACTGCTCTAACTAAGTTTGTTTACATTCGTCCAGTGTGCCAATGTACACTGTTGCTCTTGAACCTGTTAGAACGCTATACAGCGATTTTCAAGCGGCTGGGAGCTTAGGAAAGTGGTTTTTCTAACAAACTCATATAATCATGTGCGTGACATCTTCCAAAATGATATCACAGACATAATATTATACTAGGACATGTATCTGACCTCAAATGATACGAAATATAATTGTTTACATTAAAATGTACAAGTTCCCAATGAAATATGGTAATGTGAAAAAAGTGACATTTGAAGTGCAGACAGTCACTTTTTTTCAAAACTGCTCTAACTAAGTTTGTTTACATTCGTTCAGTGTGCCAATGTACACTGTTGCTCTTGAACCTGTTAGAACGCTATACAGCGATTTTCAAGCGGCTGGGAGCTTAGGAAAGTGTTTTTTCTAACAAACTCATATAATCGTGTGCGTGACATCTTCCAAAATGATATCACAGACATAATATTATACTAGGACATGTATCTGACCTCAAATGATACGAAATATAATTGTTTACATTAAAATGTACAAGTTCCCAATGAAATATGGTAATGTGAAAAAAGTGACTTATTTTGAAGTACACACAGTTTTTTTCAAAAGTGCTCTAACTAAGTTTGTTTACATTCGTTCAGTGTGCCGATGTACACTGTTGGCCTTTGATCCTGTTAGAACGCTACAGCGATTTTCTAACAAACTAATATAATCGATGCGTGACATCTTCCAAAATGATATCACAGACATAATATTATACTAGGACATGTATCTGACCTCAAATGATACGAAATATAATTGTTTACATTAAAATGTACAAGTTCCCAATGAAATATGGTAATGTGAAAAAAGTGACATTTGAAGTGCAGACAGTCACATTTTTCATAACTGCTCTAACTAAGTTTGTTTACATTTGTGCAGTGTGCCCATGTACACTGTTGCGCTTCGTTCCTGTTAGAAGCGCTATACAGCAATTTTCAAGCGGCTGGGAGCTTAGGAAAGTGGTTTTTCTAACAAACTCATATAATCATGTGCGTGACTTCTTCCAAAATGATATCACAGCCATAATATTATACTAGGACATGTATCTGACCTCAAATGATTACAGAAATATAATTGTTTACATTAAAATGTACAAGTTCCCAATGAAATATGGTAATGTGAAAAAAGTGACGATTCGAAGGCACAGACAGCCACTTTTTTTTTTAAAAGTGCTCTAACTAAGTTTGTTTACATTCGTTGCCAATGTCGCGCAATGTACACTGTCTGCTCGCTTAGTACGGCCTATACAGCGATTTTCACGCGGCTGGGAGCTTAGGAAAATGGTTTTTTCTAACAAAAGCATATAATCATGTCGGCAGTTATCCAAAATGATATCACAGCCATAATATTATACTAGGACATGTATCTGACCTCAAATGATACGAAATATAATTGTTTACATTAAATGCAGGTACCAAGTACCCAATGGTATATGGTATGTGAATAAAGTGACATTTGAAGTGCAGACAGTCACTTTTTTTCAAAAGTGCTCTAACTAAGTTTGTTTACATTCGTTCAGTATGCCAATGTACACTGTTGCTCTCGAACCTGTTAGAACGCTATACAGCAAATTTCCAGGCGGCGGGGAGCTTAGGAGAAGTGGTTTTTCTAACAAACACATATAGTCGTATGCGGACATCTTCCAAAATGATATCACAGCCATAATATTATACTAGGACATGTATCTGACCTCAAATGATACGAAATATAATTGTTTACATTAAAATGTACAAGTTACCAATGAAGTATGGTAATGTGAAAAAAGTGACATTTGAAGTGCGGGACCTTTACTTTTTTAAAAAGTGCTCTAACTAAGTTTGTTTACATTCGTCCAGTGTGCCAATGTACACTGTTGCTCTTGATCCTGTTAGAGCGCGCATACATCGATTTTCTAACAAACTCATATAATCATGTGCGTGACATCTTCCAAAATGATATCACAGCCATAATATTATACTAGGACATGTATCTGACCTCAAATGATACGAAATATAATTGTTTACATTAAAATGTACAAGTTCCCAATGAAATATGGTAATGTGAAAAAGTGACATTTGAAGTGCAGACAGTACCTTTTTTCAAAAAGTGCTCTAACTAAGTTTGTTTACATTCTTCCAGTGTCCCAATGTACACTGTTGCTCTTGATCCTGTTAGAACGCTATACAGCGATTTTCAAGCGGCTGGGAGCTTAGGAAAGTGGTTTTTCTAACAAACACATATAATCATGTGCGTGACATCTTCCAAAATGATATCACAGACATAATATAGGACATGTATCTGACCTCAAATGATACGAAATATAATTGTTTACATTAAAATGTACAAGTTCCCAATGAAATATGGTAATGTGAAAAAAAGTGACATTTGAAGTGCAGACAGTCACTTTTTTTTTCAAAAGTGCTCTAACTAAGTTTGTTTACATTCGTCCAGTGTGCCAATGTACACTGTTGCGCTTGATCCTGTTAGAACGCTATACAGCGATTTTCTAACAAACTCATATAATCATGTGCGTGACATCTTCCAAAAATATATCACAGCCATAATATTATACTAGGACATGTATCTGACCTCAAATGATACGAAATATAATTGTTTACATTAAAATGTATAGGTTCCCAATGAAATATGGTAATGTGAAAAAAGTGACATTTGAAGTGCAGACAGTCACTTTTTTTTCAAAAGTGCTCTAACTGAGTATGTTTACATTCGTCCAGTCTGCCAAATAACTGTTGCGGCGCTTGGATCCTGTTAGGAACGTATACAGCGATTTTTCAAGCGGTTGGGAGCTTAGGAAAGTGGTTTTTCTAACAAACACATATAATCATGTGCGTGACATCTTCCAAAATTATATCACAGCCATAATATAGGACATGTATCTGACCTCAAATGATACGAAATATAATTGTTTACATTAAAATGTACAAGTTACCAATGAAGTATGGTAATGTGAAAAAAGTGACATTTGAAGTGCAGACAGTCACTTTTTTTCAAAACTGCTCTAACTAAGTTTGTTTACATTTTGTGCAGTGTGCCCATGAACAGTGTGGCGTCCGTCCTGTTAGAACGGTATACAGCGATTTTCAAGCGGCTGGGAGCTTAGGAAAGTGGTTTTTCTAACAAACACACATAATCATGTGCGTGACATCTTCCAAAATGATATCACAGCCATAATATTATACTAGGACATGTATCTGACCTCAAATGGTACCGAATATAATTGTTTACATTAAAATGTACAAGTTCCCAATGAAATATGGTAATGTGAAAAAAGTGACATTTGAAGTGCAGACAGTCACTTTTTTTTCAAAAGTGCTCTAACTAAGTTTGTTTACATTCGTCCAGTGTGCCAATGTACACTGTTGCGCTTCGTCCTGTTAGAACGCTATACAGCGATTTTCAAGCGGCTGGGAGCTTAGGAAAGTGGTTTTTCTAACAAACTCATATAATCATGTGCGTGACTTCTTCCAAAATGATATCACAGCCATAATATTATACTAGGACATGTATCTGACCTCAAATGATACGAAATATTGTTGTTTACATTAAAATGTACAAGTTCCCAAAGAAATATGGTAATGTGAAAAAAGTGACATTTGAAGTGCACACAGTCACTTTTTTTTCAAAAGTGCTCTAACTAAGTTTGTTTACATTCGTCCACTGTGCCAATGTACACTGTTGCTCATGATCCTGTTAGAACGCTATACAGCGATTTTCAAGCGGCTGGGAGCTTAGGAAAGTGGTTTTTCTAACAAACACATATAATCATGTGCGTGACATCTTCCAAAATTATATCACAGCCATAATATAGGACATGTATCTGAACTCAAATGATACGAAATATAATTGTTTACATTAAAATGTACAAGTTCCCAATGAAATATGGTAATGTGAAAAAAGTGACATTTGAACGCTATACAGCGATTTTCTAACAAACTCATATAATCATGTGCGTGACATCTTCCAAAAATATATCACAGCCATAATATTATACTAGGACATGTATCTGACCTCAAATGATACGAAATATTGTTGTTTACATTAAAATGTACAAGTTCCCAATGAAATATGGTAATGTGAAAAAAGTGACATTTGAAGTGCAGACACTCACTTGTTTTCAAAACTGCTCTAACTAAGTTTGTTTACATTCGTCCAGTGTGCCAATGTACACTGTTGCGCTTGATCCTGTTAGAACGCTATACAGCGATTTTCAAGCGGCTGGGAGCTTAGGAAAGTGGTTTTTCTAACAAACTCATATAATCATGTACGTGACATCTTCCAAAATGATATCACAGCCATAATATTATACTAGGACATGTATCTGACCTCAAATGATACGAAATATAATTGTTTACATTAAAATGTACAAGTACCCAATGAAATATGGTAATGTGAATAAAGTGACATTTGAAGTGCACACAGTCACTTTTTTTCAAAAGTGCTCTAACTAAGTTTGTTTACATTCGTCCAGTGTGCCAATGTACACTGTTGCTCTCGAACCTGTTAGAACGCTATACAGCGATTTTCAAGCGGCTGGGAGCTTAGGAAAGTGGTTTTTCTAACAAACTCATATAATCATGTACGTGACATCTTCCAAAATGATATCACAGCCATAATATTATACTAGGACATGTATCTGACCTCAAATGATACGAAATATAATTGTTTACATTAAAATGTACAAGTACCCAATGAAATATGGTAATGTGAATAAAGTGACATTTGAAGTGCAGACAGTCACTTTTTTTTCAAAAGTGCTCTAACTAAGTTTGTTTACATTCGTCCAGTGTGCCAATGTACACTGTTGCGCTTGAACCTGTTAGAACGCTATACAGCGATTTTCAAGCGGCTGGGAGCTTAGGAAAGTGGTTTTTCTAACAAACTCATATAATCATGTGAGTGACTTCTTCCAAAATGATATCACAGCCATAATATTATACTAGGACATGTATCTGACCTCAAATGATACGAATTATAATTGTTTACATTAAAATGTACAAGTATACACTGTTGCGCTTGATCCTGTTAGAACGCTATACAGCGATTTTCTAACAAACTCATATAATCATGTGCGTGACATCTTCCAAAATGATATCACAGCCATAATATTATTCTAGGACATGTATCTGACCTCAAATGATACGAATTATAATTGTTTACATTAAAATGTACAAGTATACACTGTTGCGCTTGATCCTGTTAGAACGCAATACAGCGATTTTCTAACAAACTCATATAATCATGTGCGTGACTTCTTCCAAAATGATATCACAGCCATAATATTATACTAGGACATGTATCTGACCTCAAATGATACGAAATATAATTGTTTACATTAAAATGTACAAGTTCCCAATGAAATATGGTAATGTGAAAAAAAGTGACATTTGAAGTGCAGACAGTCACTTTTTTTCAAAACTGCTCTAACTAAGTTTGTTTACATTTGTGCAGTGTGCCCGTGTACAGTGTTGCGCTTCGTCCTGTTAGAACGCTATACAGCGATTTTCAAGCGGCTGGGAGCTTAGGAAAGTGGTTTTTCTAACAAACTCATATAATCATGTGCGTGACATCTTCCAAAATGATATCACAGACATAATATTATACTAGGACATGTATCTGACCTCAAATGATACGAAATATAATTGTTTACATTAAAATGTACAAGTTCCCAATGAAATATGGTAATGTGAAAAAAGTGACGTTTGAAGTGCAGACAGTCACTTTTTTTTTCAAAAGTGCTCTAACTAAGTTTGTTTACATTCGTCCAGTGTGCCAATGTACACTTTTGCGCTTGATCCTGTTAGAACGCTATACAGCGATTTTCTAACAAACTCATATAATCATGTGCGTGACATCTTCCAAAAATATATCACAGCCATAATATTATACTAGGACATGTATCTGACCTCAAATGATACGAAATATTGTTGTTTACATTAAAATGTACAAGTTCCCAATGAAATATGGTAATGTGAAAAAAGTGACATTTGAAGTGCAGACAGTCACTTGTTTTCAAAACTGCTCTAACTAAGTTTGTTTACATTCGTCCAGTGTGCCAATGTACACTGTTGCGCTTGATCCTGTTAGAACGCTATACAGCGATTTTCAAGCGGCTGGGAGCTTAGGAAAGTGGTTTTTCTAACAAACTCATATAATCATGTGCGTGACATCTTCCAAAATGATATCACAGCCATAATATTACACTAGGACATGTATCTGACCTCAAATGATACGAAATATTGTTGTTTACATTAAAATGTACAAATTCCCAATGAAATATGGTAATGTGGAAAAAGTGACATTTGAAGTGCACACAGTCACTTTTTTTTCAAAAGTGCTCTAACTAAGTTTGTTTACATTCGTCCACTGTGCCAATGTACACTGTTGCTCTCGAACCTGTTAGAACGCTATACAGCGATTTTCAAGCGGCTGGGAGCTTAGGAAAGTGGTTTTTCTAACAAACTCATATAATCATGTACGTGACATCTTCCAAAATGATATCACAGCCATAATATTATACTAGGACATGTATCTGACCTCAAATGATACGAAATATAATTGTTTACATTAAAATGTACAAGTACCCAATGAAATATGGTAATGTGAATAAAGTGACATTTGAAGTGCAGACAGTCACTTTTTTTTCAAAAGTGCTCTAACTAAGTTTGTTTACATTCGGTCCAGTGTGCCAATGTACACTGTTGCGCTTGAACCTGTTAGAACGCAATACAGCGATTTTCTAACAAACTCATATAATCATGTGCGTGACGTCTTCCAAAAATATATCACAGCCATAATATTATACTAGGACATGTATCTGACCTCAAATGATACGAAATATAATTGTTTACATTAAAATGTACAAGTACCCAATGAAATATGGTAATGTGAATAAAGTGACATTTGAAGTGCACACAGTCACTTTTTTTTCAAAAGTGCTCTAACTAAGTTTGTTTACATTCGTCCAGTGTGCCAATGTACACTGTTGCTCTCGAACCTGTTAGAACGCTATACAGCGATTTTCAAGCGGCTGGGAGCTTAGGAAAGTGGTTTTTCTAACAAACTCATATAATCATGTACGTGACATCTTCCAAAATGATATCACAGCCATAATATTATACTAGGACATGTATCTGACCTCAAATGATACGAAATATAATTGTTTACATTAAAATGTACAAGTACCCAATGAAATATGGTAATGTGAATAAAGTGACATTTGAAGTGCAGACAGTCACTTTTTTTTCAAAAGTGCTCTAACTAAGTTTGTTTACATTCGTCCAGTGTGCCCATGTACACTGTTGCGCTTGAACCTGTTAGAACGCTATACAGCGATTTTCAAGCGGCTGGGAGCTTAGGAAAGTGGTTTTTCTAACAAACTCATATAATCATGTGAGTGACTTCTTCCAAAATGATATCCCAGCCATAATATTATACTAGGACATGTATCTGACCTCAAATGATACGAATTATAATTGTTTACATTAAAATGTACAAGTATACACTGTTGCGCTTGATCCTGTTAGAACGCTATACAGCGATTTTCTAACAAACTCATATAATCATGTGCGTGACATCTTCCAAAATGATATCACAGCCATAATATTATTCTAGGACATGTATCTGACCTCAAATGATACGAATTATAATTGTTTACATTAAAATGTACAAGTATACACTGTTGCGCTTGATCCTGTTAGAACGCAATACAGCGATTTTCTAACAAACTCATATAATCATGTGCGTGACTTCTTCCAAAATGATATCACAGCCATAATATTATACTAGGACATGTATCTGACCTCAAATGATACGAAATATAATTGTTTACATTAAAATGTACAAGTTCCCAATGAAATATGGTAATGTGAAAAAAAGTGACATTTGAAGTGCAGACAGTCACTTTTTTTCAAAACTGCTCTAACTAAGTTTGTTTACATTTGTGGAGTGTGTCCCGTGTACAGTGTTGCGCTCGTCCTGTTAGAGAGCGCTATACAGCGATTTTCAAGCGGCTGGGAGCTTAGGAAAGTGGTTTTTCTAACAAACTCATATAATCATGTGCGTGACATCTTCCAAAATGATATCACAGACATAATATTATACTAGGACATGTATCTGACCTCAAATGATACGAAATATAATTGTTTACATTAAAATGTACAAGTTCCCAATGAAATATGGTAATGTGAAAAAAGTGACGTTTGAAGTGCAGACAGTCACTTTTTTTTTCAATAGTGCTCTAACTAAGTTTGTTTACATTCGTCCAGTGTGCCAATGTACACTTTTGCGCTTGATCCTGTTAGAACGCTATACAGCGATTTTCTAACAAACTCATATAATCATGTGCGTGACATCTTCCAAAAATATATCACAGCCATAATATTATACTAGGACATGTATCTGACCTCAAATGATACGAAATATTGTTGTTTACATTAAAATGTACAAGTTCCCAATGAAATATGGTAATGTGAAAAAAGTGACATTTGAAGTGCAGACAGTCACTTGTTTTCAAAACTGCTCTAACTAAGTTTGTTTACATTCGTCCAGTGTGCCAATGTACACTGTTGCGCTTGATCCTGTTAGAACGCTATACAGCGATTTTCAAGCGGCTGGGAGCTTAGGAAAGTGGTTTTTCTAACAAACTCATATAATCATGTGCGTGACATCTTCCAAAATGATATCACAGCCATAATATTACACTAGGACATGTATCTGACCTCAAATGATACGAAATATTGTTGTTTACATTAAAATGTACAAATTCCCAATGAAATATGGTAATGTGGAAAAAGTGACATTTGAAGTGCACACAGTCACTTTTTTTTCAAAAGTGCTCTAACTAAGTTTGTTTACATTCGTCCACTGTGCCAATGTACACTGTTGCTCATGATCCTGTTAGAACGCTATACAGCGATTTTCGCCGCTGTGAGCTTAGGAAAGTGGTTTTTCTAACAAACACATATAATCGTATGCGTGACATCTTCCAAAATTATATCACAGCCATAATATAGGACATGTATCTGACCTCAAATGATACGAAATATAATTGTTTACATTAAAATGTACAAGTTCCCAATGAAATATGGTAATGTGAAAAAAGTGACATTTGAAGTGCACACAGTCACTTTTTTTTCAAAAGTGCTCTAACTAAGTTTGTTTACATTCGTCCAGTGTGCCAATGTACACTGTTGCTCTTGAACCTGTTAGAACGCTATACAGCGATTTTCAAGCGGCTGGGAGCTTAGGAAAGTGGTTTTTCTAACAAACTCATATAATCATGTGCGTGACATCTTCCAAAATGATATCACAGCCATAATATTATACTAGGACATGTATCTGACCTCAAATGATACGAAATATAATTGTTTACATTAAAATGTACAAGTTCCCAATGAAATATGGTAATGTGAAAAAGTAGACGTTTGAAGTGCAGACAGTCACTTTTTTTCAAAAAGTGCTCTAACTAAGTTTGTTTACATTCGGTCAGTGTGCCAATGTACACTTTTGCGCTTGATCCTGTTGAGCACCGCTATACAGCGATTTTCTAACAAACTCATATAATCATGTGCGTGACATCTTCCAAAAATATATCACAGCCATAATATTATACTAGGACATGTATCTGACCTCAAATGATACGAAATATTGTTGTTTACATTAAAATGTACAAGTTCCCAATGAAATATGGTAATGTGAAAAAGTGACATTTGAAGTGCAGAAGATCACTTGTTTTCAAAACTGCTCTAACTAAGTTTGTTTACATCCGTCAAATGTGCCAATGTACACTGTTGCTCATAATCCTGTTAGAACGCTATACAGCGATTTTCAAGCGGCTGGGAGCTTAGGAAAGTGGTTTTTCTAACAAACACATATAATCATGTGCGTGACATCTTCCAAAATGATATCACAGCCATAATATTATACTAGGACATGTATCTGACCTCAAATGATACGAAATATAATTGTTTACATTAAAATGTACAAGTTCCCAATGAAATATGGTAATGTGAAAAAAGTGACATTTGAAGTGCACACAGTCACTTTTTTTTCAAAAGTGCTCTAACTAAGTTTGTTTACATTCGTCCAGTGTGCCCATGTACACTGTTGCTCTTGATCCTGTTAGAACGCTATACAGCGATTTTCAAGCGGCTGGGAGCTTAGGAAAGTGGTTTTTCTAACAAACACATATAATCATGTGCGTGACATCTCCCAAAATTATATCACAGCCATAATATTATACTAGGACATGTATCTGACCTCAAATGATACGAAATATAATTGTTTACATTAAAATGTACAAGTTCCAAATGAAATATGGTAATGTGGAAAAAGTGACATTTGAACTGCAGACAGTCACTTTTTTTTCAAAAGTGCTCTAACTAAGTTTGTTTACATTCGTCCAGTGTGCCAATGTACACTGTTGCGCTTGATCCTGTTAGAACGCTATACAGCGATTTTCTAACAAACTCACATAATCATGTGCCTGACATCTTCCAAAATGATATCACAGCCATAATATTATACTAGGACATGTATCTGACCTCAAATGATACGAAATATAATTGTTTACATTAAAAATATACAAGTACCCAATGAAATATGGTAATGTGAATAAAGTGACATTTGAAGTGCAGACAGTCACTTTTTTTTCAAAAGTGCTCTAACTAAGTTTGTTTACATTCGTCCAGTGTGCCAATGTACACTGTTGCGCTTGAACCTGTTAGAACGCTATACAGCGATTTTCTAACAAACTCATATAATCATGTGCGTGACATCTTCCAAAAATATATCACAGCCATAATATTATACTAGGACATGTATCTGACCTCAAATGATACGAAATATAATTGTTTACATTAAAATGTACAAGTACCCAATGAAATATGGTAATGTGAATAAAGTGACATTTGAAGTGCACACAGTCACTTTTTTTTCAAAAGTGCTCTAACTAAGTTTGTTTACATTCGTCCAGTGTGCCAATGTACACTGTTGCTCTCGAACCTGTTAGAACGCTATACAGCGATTTTCAAGCGGCTGGGAGCTTAGGAAAGTGGTTTTTCTAACAAACTCATATAATCATGTACGTGACATCTTCCAAAATGATATCACAGCCATAATATTATACTAGGACATGTATCTGACCTCAAATGATACGAAATATAATTGTTTACATTAAAATGTACAAGTACCCAATGAAATATGGTAATGTGAATAAAGTGACATTTGAAGTGCAGACAGTCACTTTTTTTCAAAAGTGCTCTAACTAAGTTTGTTTACATTCGTCCAGTGTGCCCATGTACACTGTTGGCGCTGAACCTGTTAGAACGCTTATACAGCGATTTTCAAGCGGCTGGGAGCTTAGGAAAGTGGTTTTTCTAACAAACTCATATAATCATGTGGTGACTTCTTCCAAAATGATATCACAGCCATAATATTATACTAGGACATGTATCTGACCTCAAATGATACGAATTATAATTGTTTACATTAAAATGTACAAGTATACACTGTTGCGCTTGATCCTGTTAGAACGCTATACAGCGATTTTCTAACAAACTCATATAATCATGTCGTGACATCTTCCAAAATGATATCACAGCCATAATATTATTCTAGGACATGTATCTGACCTCAAATGATACAATTATAATTGTTTACATTAAAATGTACAAGTATACACTGTTGTGCTGAGTCCTGTTAGAGCACGAATACAGCGATTTTCTAACAAACTCATATAATCATGTGCGTGACTTCTTCCAAATAGATATCACAGCCATAATATTATACTAGGACATGTATCTGACCTCAAATGATACGAATATAATTGTTTACATTAAAATGTACAAGTTCCCAATGAAATATGGTAATGTGAAAAAAGTGACATTTGAAGTGCAGACAGTCACTTTTTTTTCAAAACTGCTCTAACTAAGTTTGTTTATATGTGGTACGTGTGCCCGTGTACAGTGTTGCGCTTCGTCCTGTTAGAACACGCTATACAGCGATTTTCAAGCGGCTGGGAGCTTAGGAAAGTGGTTTTCTAACAAACTCATATAATCATGTGCGTGACATCTTCCAAAATGATATCACAGACATAATATTATACTAGGACATGTATCTGACCTCAAATGATACGAAATATAATTGTTTACATTAAAATGTACAAGTTCCCAATGAAATATGGTAATGTGAAAAAAGTGACGTTTGAAGTGCAGACAGTCACTTTTTTTTCAATAGTGCTCTAACTAAGTTTGTTTACATTTCCTCGGTGTGCCAATGTACACTTTTCTGCTGATCCTGTTAGAACGCTATACAGCGATTTTCTAACAAACTCATATAATCATGTGCGTGACATCTTCCCAAAAATATATCACAGCCATAATATTATACTAGGACATGTATCTGACCTCAAATGATACGAAATATTTTTGTTTACATTAAAATGTACAAGTTCCCAATGAAATATGGTAATGTGAAAAAAGTGACATTTGAAGTGCAGACAGTCACTTGTTTTCAAAACTGCTCTAACTAAGTTTTTTACATTCGTCCAGTGTGCCAATGTACACTGTTGCGCTTGATCCTGTTAGTACGCTATACAGCGATTTTCAAGCGGCTGGGAGCTTAGGAAAGTGGTTTTTCTAACAAACTCATATAATCGTAAGGCGTGACATCTTCCAAAATGATATCACAGCCATAATATTACACTAGGACATGTATCTGACCTCAAATGATACGAAATATTGTTGTTTACATTAAAATGTACAAATTCCCAATGAAATATGGTAATGTGGAAAAAGTGACATTTGAAGTGCACACAGTCACTTTTTTTTCAAAAGTGCTCTAACTAAGTTTGTTTACATTCGTCCACTGTGCCAATGTACACTGTTGCTCATGATCCTGTTAGAACGCTATACAGCGATTTTCAAGCGGCTGTGAGCTTAGGAAAGTGGTTTTTCTAACAAACACATATAATCATGTGCGTGACATCTTCCAAAATTATATCACAGCCATAATATAGGACATGTATCTGACCTCAAATGATACGAAATATAATTGTTTACATTAAAATGTACAAGTTCCCAATGAAATATGGTAATGTGAAAAAGTGACATTTGAAGTGCACACAGTCACTTTTTTCAAAAGGGCTCTAATATAAGTTTGTTTACATTCGTCCAGTGTGCCAATGTACACTGTTGCTCTTGAACCTGTTAGAACGCTATACAGCGATTTTCAAGCGGCTGGGAGCTTAGGAAAGTGGTTTTTCTAACAAACTCATATAATCATGTGCGTGACATCTTCCAAAATGATATCACAGCCATAATATTATACTAGGACATGTATCTGACCTCAAATGATACGAAATATAATTGTTTACATTAAAATGTACAAGTTCCCAATGAAATATGGTAATGTGAAAAAAGTGACGTTTGAAGTGCAGACAGTCACTTTTTTTTTCAAAAGTGCTCTAACTAAGTTTGTTTACATTCGTCCAGTGTGCCAATGTACACTTTTGCGTTTGATCCTGTTAGAACGCTATACAGCGATTTTCTAACAAACTCATATAATCATGTGCGTGACATCTTCCAAAAATATATCACAGCCATAATATTATACTAGGACATGTATCTGACCTCAAATGATACGAAATATTGTTGTTTACATTAAAATGTACAAGTTCCCAATGAAATATGGTAATGTGAAAAAAGTGACATTTGAAGTGCAGACAGTCACTTGTTTTCAAAACTGCTCTAACTAAGTTTGTTTACATTCGTCAAATGTGCCAATGTACACTGTTGCTCATAATCCTGTTAGAACGCTATACAGCGATTTTCAAGCGGCTGGGAGCTTAGGAAAGTGGTTTTTCTAACAAACACATATAATCATGTGCGTGACATCTTCCAAAATGATATCACAGCCATAATATTATACTAGGACATGTATCTGACCTCAAATGATACGAAATATAATTGTTTACATTAAAATGTACAAGTTCCCAATGAAATATGGTAATGTGAAAAAAGTGACATTTGAAGTGCACACAGTCACTTTTTTTTCAAAAGTGCTCTAACTAAGTTTGTTTACATTCGTCCAGTGTGCCCATGTACACTGTTGCTCTTGATCCTGTTAGAACGCTATACAGCGATTTTCAAGCGGCTGGGAGCTTAGGAAAGTGGTTTTTCTAACAAACACATATAATCATGTGCGTGACATCTCCCAAAATTATATCACAGCCATAATATTATACTAGGACATGTATCTGACCTCAAATGATACGAAATATAATTGTTTACATTAAAATGTACAAGTTCCAAATGAAATATGGTAATGTGGAAAAAGTGACATTTGAAGTGCAGACAGTCACTTTTTTTTCAAAAGTGCTCTAACTAAGTTTGTTTACATTCGTCCAGTGTGCCAATGTACACTGTTGCGCTTGATCCTGTTAGAACGCTATACAGCGATTTTCTAACAAACTCACATAATCATGTGCCTGACATCTTCCAAAATGATATCACAGCCATAATATTATACTAGGACATGTATCTGACCTCAAATGATACGAAATATAATTGTTTACATTAAAATGTATAAGTTCCCAATGAAATATGGTAATGTGAAAAAAGTGACATTTGAAGTGCAGACAGTCACTTTTTTTCCAAAAGTGCTCTAACTAAGTTTGTTTACATTCGTCCAGTGTGCCAATGTACACTGTTGCTCTTGATCCTGTTAGAACGCCATACAGCGATTTTCAAGCGGCTGGGAGGTTAGGAAAGTGGTTTTTCTAACAAACTCACATAATCATGTGCCTGACATCTTCAAAATGATATCACAGACATAATATTATACTAGGACATGTATCTGACCTCAAATGATACGAAATATAATTGTTTAAATTAAAATGTACAAGTTCCCAATGAAATATGGTAATGTGAAAAAAAGTGACATTTGAAGTGCAGACAGTCACTTTTTTCAAAACTGCTCTAAGTTTGTTTACATTTGTGCAGTGTGCCCATGTACAGTGTTGGCGCTTGCGTCCTGTTAGAACGCTATACAGCGATTTTCAAGCGGCTGGGAGCTTAGGAAAGAGGTTTTTCTAACAAACTCATATAATCATGTGCGTGACATCTTCCAAAATGATATCACAGACATAATATTATACTAGGACATGTATCTGACCTCAAATGATACGAAATATAATTGTTTAAATTAAAATGTACAAGATTCCCAATGAAATATGGTAATGTGAAAAAAAGTGACATTTGAAGTGCAGACAGTCACTTTTTTCAAAACTGCTCTAAGTTTGTTTACATTTGTGCAGTGTGCCCATGTACAGTGTTGCGCTTCGTGTCCTAGAATGCTATACAGCGATTTTCAAGCGGCTGGGAGCTTAGGAAAGTGGTTTTTTTCTAACAAACTCATATAATCGTGTGCGCGTGACATCTTCCAAAATGATATCACAGACATAATATTATACTAGGACATGTATCTGACCTCAAATGATACGAAATATAATTGTTTACA
>CM022752.1:41822428-42162428 GCA_012411365.1 Ameiurus melas
CCATATATCCCAAGGCGTGGACATCTTCCAAAATGATATCACAGACATAATAATATACTAGGACATGTATCTGACCTCAAATGATACTGAAATATAATTGTTTACATTTAAATGTACAAGTTACCAATGAATGTATGATGTAATGTGAAAAAAGTGAGATTTGAAGTGCAGGATAGTCACTTTTTTTCAAAACTGCTCTAACTAAGTTTGTTTACATTTGAGCAGTGTGCCCATGTACAGTGGTTGCGCTTCCTCGGTCCCTGTTAGAACGCTATACATCGATTTTCAAGCTGCTGGGAGCTTAGGAAAGGGGTTTTTCTAACAAACTCATATAATCATAAGCGTGACATCTTCCAAAATGATATCACAGACATAATATTATATACTAGGACATGTATCTGACCTCAAATGATAATGAAATATAATTGTTTACATTAAAATGTACAATTTGTGTTACCAATGAAATATGGTAATGTGAAAAAGTGACATTTGAAGTGCAGATAGTCACTTTTTTCAAGCACTGCTCTAACTAAGTTTGTTTACATTTGTGCAGGTGTGCCCATGTACACTGTTTCGCGGCTCTTCTGTTAGAACGCTTATACAGCGCATTTTCAAGCTGCTGGGAGCTAGAAAGTGGTTTTTCTAACAAACTCATATAATCAGTAAGCGTGACACTTCCAAAATGATATCACAGACATAATATTATACTAGGACATGTATCTGACCTCAAATGATACGAAATATAATTGTTTACATTAAAATGTACAAAGTTACCAATGAAGTATGTAGGTAATGTGAAAAAAGTGACATTAGTGCAGACAGTCACTTTTTTCAAAACTGCTCTAACTAAGTTTGTTTACATTTGGTGCAGTGTGCCCATGTACACTGTTGCGGCTCCGTCCTGTTAGAACGCTATACAGCGATTTTCGCTGCGGCTGGCGTTAGGAAAGTGGTTTTTCAATAAAACCATACATATCATGTGTGCTGACATCTTCCAAAATGATATCACAGACATAATATTATACTAGGACATGTATCTGACCTCAAATGATACGAAATATAATTGTTTACATTAAAATGTACAAGTTCCCAATGAAGTATGGGAATGTGAAAAAGTGACATTTGAAGTGCAGACAGTCACTTTTTTTCTCAACTAAACTGCTCTAACCAAGTTTGTTTACATTTGTGCAGTGTGCCCATGTACACACTGTTTGCGCTTCGTCCTGTTAGAAACGCTTTATACAAAGCGATTTTCACGCGGCTGGGAGCTTAGGAAAGTGGTTTTTCTTCAACACACTCATATAATCATGTGCGTGACATCTTCCAAAATGATATCACAGAACATAATATTATACTAGGACATGTATCTGACCTCAAATGATACGAAATATAATTGTTTACATTAAAATGTACAAGTTCCCAATGAGAAATGGTAATGTGAAAAAGTGACATTTGAAGTGCAGACAGTCACTTTTTTTCAAACTGCTCTAACTAAGTTTGTTTACATTTGTGCAGTGTGCCCATGCATACAGTGTTGCGCTTCGTCCTGTTATTAGAACGCTATGCAGCGATTTTCGCGGCTGGGAGTTAGGAAAGTGGTTTTTTTTAACAAACTCATATGAATCATATGTGCGGACATCTTCCAAAATGATATCACAGACATAATATTATACTAGGACATGTATCTGACCTCAAATGATATGAAATATAATTATTGTTACATTAAATGTACAAGTTCCAATGAAATATGGTAATGGGAAAAAGTGACATTTGAAGTGCAGACAGTCACTTTTTTTCAAACTGCTCTAACTAAGTTTGTTTACATTTGGCTGTTGCCCATGTACACTTTTGCTTCCCGGTTCTCTGTTAGAACGCTATACAGCGATTTTCAAGCGGCTGGGAGCTTAGGAAAGTGGTTTTTCTAACAAACTCATATAATGAATCATGTGCGTGACATCTTCCAAAATGATATCACACGACATAATATTATACTAGGACATGTATCTGGCACCTCAAATGATAAGAAATATAATTGTTTACATTAAAATGTACAAGTTCCCAATGAATATGGTACGGATGTGAAAAAGTAGATATTTGAAGTGGAGACAGTCACCTTTTTTTTCAAAACTGCTCTAACTAAGTTTGTTTACATTTGTGCAGTGTGCCCATGTACAGTGTTGCGCCTAGAACGCTATACAGCGTATGCTTTCGCGCGCTGCGGAGCTTAGGAAAGTGGTTTTTCTAACAAACTCATATAATCAAGGGCGTGGACATCTTCCAAAATGATATCACAGACATAATATTATACAAGGACATGTATCTGACCCCAAATGATACGAAATATAATTGTTTACATTAAAATGTACAAGTTCCCAATGAATATGGTAATGTGAAAAAGTGACATTTGAAGTGCAGACAGTCACTTTTTTCAAAACTGCTCTAACTAAGTTTGTTTACATTTGTGCAGTGTGCCCATGTACACTGTTGCGCTTTTCTCTGTTAGAACGCTATACAGCGATTTTCAAGCGGCTGGGAGCTTAGGAAAGTGGTTTTTCTAACAAACTCATATAATCGATGTGCGTGACATCTTCCAAAATGATATCACAGACATAATATTATACTAGGACATGTATCTGACCTCAAATGATCGAAATATAATTGTTTACATTAAAATGTACAAGTTACCAATGAAGTATGGTAATGTGAAAAAAGACATTTGAAGTGCAGACAGTCAACTTTTTTCCAAAACTGCTCTAACTATGTTTGTTTACATTTTTGGGCGTGTGCCCATGTACAGTGTTGGCGCCGTCCTGTTAGAACGCTATACAGCGATTTTCAAGCGGCTGGGAGCTTAGGAAAGTGGTTTTTCTAACAAACTCATATAATCATGTGCGTGACATCTTCCAAAATGATATCACAGACATAATATTATACTAGGACATGTATCTGACCTCAAATGATACGAAATATAATTGTTTACATTAAAATGTACAAGTTACCAATGAAGTATGGTAATGTGAAAAAAGTGACATTTGAAGTGCAGACAGTCACTTTTTTCAAAACTGCTCTAACTAAGTTTGTTTACATTTGTGCAGTGTGCCCATGTACACGAGCTGCGCTCCGTCCTGTTAGAACGTATACAGCGATTTTCAAGCGGCTGGGGAGCTTAGGAAAGTGGTTTTTCTTAACAAACTCATATAATCATGTGTGTGACATCTTCCCAAAATGATATCACAGACATAATATTATACTAGGACATGTATCTGACCTCAAATGATACGAAATATAATTGTTTACATTAAAATGTACAAGTTACCAATGAAATATGGTAATGTGAAAAAAGTGACATTTGAAGTGCAGACAGTCACTTTTTTTCAAAACTGCTCTAACTAAGTTTGTTTACATTTGTGCAGTGTGCCCATGTACACTGTTGCGTCTCGGTCCTGTTAGAACGCTATACAGCGATTTTCGCGGCTAAGGAGCTTAGGAAAGTGGTTTTTCCTAACAAACTCATATAATCATGTGCGTGACATCTTCCAAAATGATATCACAGACATAATATTATACTAGGACATGTATCTGACCTCAAATACGAAATATAATTGTTTACATTAAAATGTACAAGTTCCCAATGAAATATGGTAATGTGAAAAAAGTGACATTTGAAGTGCAGACAGTCACTTTTTTTCAAAACTGCTCTAACTAAGTTTGTTTACATTTGTGCAGTGTGCCCATGTACACTGTTGCGCTTCGTCCTGTTAGAACGCTATACAGCGATTTTCAAGCGGCTGGGAGCTTAGGAAAGTGGTTTTTCTAACAAA
The DNA here is from genome assembly GCA_012411365.1 of Ameiurus melas. Taxonomy (NCBI): domain Eukaryota; kingdom Metazoa; phylum Chordata; class Actinopteri; order Siluriformes; family Ictaluridae; genus Ameiurus; species Ameiurus melas. The sequence goes on from CM022752.1 coordinate 41,826,250, forward strand.
CTCATATAATCAAGTGCGTGACATCTTCCAAAATGATATCACAGACATAATATTATACTAGGACATGTATCTGACCTCAAATGATACGAAATATAATTGTTTACATTAAAATGTACAAGTTTCCAATGAGTAGTGGTAATGTGAAAAAAGTGACATTTGAAGTGCAGACAGTCACTTTTTTTCAAAACTGCTCTAACTAAGTTTGTTTACATTTGTGCAGTGTGCCCATGTACAGTGTTGCGCTTCGTCCTGTTAGAACGCTATACAGCGATTTTCAAGCGGCTGGGAGCTTAGGAAAGTGGTTTTTCTAACAAACTCATATAATCATGTGCGTGACATCTTCCAAAATGATATCACAGACATAATATTATACTAGGACATGTATCTGACCTCAAATGATACGAAATATAATTGTTTACATTAAAATGTACAAGTTACCAATGAAGTATGGTAATGTGAAAAAAATTTCCCCTGAAGTGCAGACAGTCACTTTTTTTCAAAACTGCTCTAACTAAGTTTGTTTACATTTGTGCAGTGTGCCCATGTACACTGTTGCGCTCCGTCCTGTTAGAACGCTATACAGCGATTTTCAAGCGGCTGGGAGCTTAGGAAAGTGGTTTTTCTAACAAACTCATATAATCATGTGCGTGACATCTTCCAAAATGATATCACAGACATAATATTATACTAGGACATGTATCTGACCTCAAATGATACGAAATATAATTGTTTACATTAAAATGTACAAGTTACCAATGAAGTATGGTAATGTGAAAAAAGTGACATTTGAAGTGCAGACAGTCACTTTTTTTCAAAACTGCTCTAACTAAGTTTGTTTACATTTGTGCAGTGTGCCCATGTACACTGTTGTGCCTGTCCTGGTTCTGTTAGAACGCTATACAGCGTTTTTCAAGCGGCTGGGAGCTTAGGAAAGTGGTTTTTCTAACAAACTCATATAATCATGTGCGTGACATCTTCCAAAATGATATCACAGACATAATATTATACTAGGACATGTATCTGACCTCAAATGATACGAAATATAATTGTTTACATTAAAATGTACAAGTTACCAATGAAGTATGGTAGTGTAAAAAAGTGACATTTGAAGTGCAGACAGTCACTTTTTTTCAAAAACTGCTCTAACTAAGTTTGTTTACATTTTGTGCAGTGTGCCCATGTACACTGTTGCGCTCGTCCTGTTAGAACGCTATACAGCGATTTTCAAGCGGCTGGGAGCTTAGGAAAGTGGTTTTTCTAACAAACTCATATAATCATGTGCGTGACATCTTCCAAAATGATATCACAGACATAATATTATACTAGGACATGTATCTGACCTGAAATGATACGAAATATAATTGTTTACATTAAAATGTACAAGTTCCCAATGAAATATGGTAATGTGAAAAAAGTGACATTTGAAGTGCAGACAGTCACTTTTTTTCAAAACTGCTCTAACTAAGTTTGTTTACATTTGTGCAGTGTGCCCATGTACAGTGTTGCGCTTCGTCCTGTTAGAACGCTATGCAGCGATTTTCAAGCGGCTGGGAGCTTAGGAAAGTGGTTTTTCTAACAAACTCATATAATCATGTGCGTGACATCTTCCAAAATGATATCACAGACATAATATTATACTAGGACATGTATCTGACCTCAAATGATACGAAATATAATTGTTTACATTAAAATGTACAAGTTCCCAATGAAATATGGTAATGTGAAAAAAAGTGACATTTGAAGTGCAGATAGTCTCTTTTTCAAAACTGCTCTAACAAGTTTGTTTACATTTGTGCAGTGTGCCCATGTACACTAGTGTTGCGCTCCGTCCTGTTAGAACGCTATACAGCGATTTTCAAGCGGCTGGGAGCTTAGGAAAGTGGTTTTTCTAACAAACTCATATAATCATGTGCGGGACACCTTCCAAAAATGATATCACAGACATAATATTATACTAGGACATGTATCTGACCTCAAATGATACGAAATATAATTGTTTACATTAAAATGTACAAGTTACCAATGAAGTATGGTAATGTGAAAAAAGTGACATTTGAAGTGCAGACAGTCACTTTTTTCCAAAACTGCTCTAACTATGTTTGTTTACATTTCTGCTGTGTGCCCATGTACAGTGTTGCGCTTCGGTCCTGTTAGAACGCTTATACAGCGATTTTTCAACGGCTGGGAGCTTAGGAAAGTGGTTTTTCTAACAAACTCATATAATCATGTATGCGTGACATCTTCCAAAATGATATCACAGACATAATATTATACTAGGACATGTATCTGACCTCAAATGATACAAATATAATTGTTTACATTAAAATGTACAAGTTACCAATGAAGTATGGTAATGTGAAAAAAGTGACATTTGAAGTGCAGACAGTCACTTTTTTCAAAACTGCTCTAACTAAGTTTGTTTACATTTGTGCAGTGTGCCCATGTACACTGTTGCGCTCCGGTCCTGTTAGAACGCTATACAGCGATTTTCAAGCTGGCTGGGAGCTTAGGAAAGTGGTTTTTCTAACAAACTCATATAATCATGTGCGTGACATCTTCCAAAATGATATCACAGACATAATATTATTATTATACACACATGTATCTGACCTCAAATGCGAAATATAATTGTTTACATTAAAATGTACAAGTTCCCAATGAAATATGGTAATGTGAAAAAGTGAATTTAAAAGAAAGTGCAGACAGTCACTTTTTTCAAAACTACTCTATCTAAGTTTGTTTACATTTGTGCAGTTGCTGCGCCCATGTACAGTGTTGCGCCTCGTCCTGTTAGAACGCTATACAGCGATTTTCAAGCGGCTGGGAGCTTAGGAAAGTGGTTTTTCTAACAAACTTATAATCATGTGCGTGACATCTTCCAAAAATATCACAGACATAATATTATACTAGGACATGTATCTGACCTCAAATGATACGAAATATAATTGTTTACATTAAAATGTACAAGTTCCCAATGAAATATGGTAATGTGAAAAAGTGAGCGACATTTGAAGTGCAGACAGTCCTTTTTTCAAAACTGCTCTAACTAAGTTTGTTTACATTTGTGCAGTGTGCCCATGTACACTGTTGCGCCTCGTCCTGTTAGAACGCAAACAGCGCGATTTTCAAGCGGCTGGGAGCTTAGGAAAGTAGTTTTTCTAACAAACTCATATAATCGTGCGTGACATCTTCCAAAATGATATCACAGACATAATATTATACTAGGACATGTATCTGACCTCAAATGATACGAAATATAATTGTTTACATTAAAATGTACAAGTTCCCAATGAAATATGGTAATGTGAAAAAGTGACATTTGAAGTGCAGACAGTCACTTTGTTTCAAAACTGCTCTAAGTAAGTTTGTTTACATTTGTGCAGTGTGCCCGTATACACTGTGCGTCCTGGTTGGAACGCGTTACAGCGATTTTCAAGCGGCTGGGAGCTTAGGAAAGTGGTTTTTCTAACAAACTCATATAATCATGTGGTGACATCTTCCAAAATGATATCACAGACATAATACTATACTAGGACATGTATCTGACCTCAAATGATACGAAATATAATTGTTTACATTAAAATGTACAAGTTCCCAATGAAGTATGGTAATGTGAACAAAGTGACATTTGAAGTGCAGACAGTCACTTTTTTCAAAACTGCTCTAACTAAGTTTGTTTACATTTGTGCAGTGTGCCCGTGTACACTGTTGCGCTCGTCCTGTTAGAAAGCTATGCAGCGATTTTCAAGCGGCTGGGAGCTTAGGAAAGTGGTGTTTCTAACAAACTCATATAATCAAGTGTGTGACATCTTCCAAAATGATATCACAGACATAATATTATACTAAGACATGTATCTGACCTCAAATGATACGAAATATAATTGTTTACATTAAAATGTACAAGTTCCCAATGAAATATGGTAATGTGTGAAAAAAGTGACATTTGAAGTGCAGACAGTCACTTTTTTCAAAACTGCTCTAACTAAGTTTGTTTACATTTGTGCGGTGTGCCCATGTACAGTGTTGCGCTTCGTTCTGTTAGAACGCTATACAGCGATTTTCAAGCGGCTGGGAGCTTAGGAAAGTGGTTTTTCTAACAAACTCGTATAATCATGTGCGTGACATCTTCTAAAATGATATCACAGACATAATATTATACTAGGACATGTATCTGACCTCAAATGATACGAAATATAATTGTTTACATTAAAATGTACAAGTTCCCAATGAAATATGGTAATGTGAAAAAAGTGACATTTGAAGTGCACACAGTCACTTTTTTCAAAACTGCTCTAACTAAGTTTGTTTACATTTGGGGGGTGTGCGTTGCATGTACAGTGCTGCGTCCTGTTTGTTAGAACGCTATACAGCGATTTTCAAGCGGCTGGGAGCTTAGGAAAGTGGTTTTTCTAACAAACTCATATAATCATGTGCGTGACATCTTCCAAAATGATATCACAGACATAATACTATACTAGGACATGTATCTGACCTCAAATGATACGAAATATAATTGTTTACATTAAAATGTACAAGTTTCCAATGAAATATAGTAATTGTGAAAAAAAGTGACATTTGAAGTGCACACAGTCACTTTTTTCAAAACTGCTCTAACTAAGTTTGTTTACATTTGTGCAGTGTGCCCATGTACAGTGTTGCGCGCTCGTCCTTGTTAGAACGCTATACAGCGATTTTCAAGCGGCTGGGAGCTTAGGAAAGTGGTTTTTCTAACAAACTCATATAATCATGTGTGTGACATCTTCTAAAATGATATCACAGACATAATATTATACTAGACATGTATCTGACCTCAAATGATACGAAATATAATTGTTTACATTAAAATGTACAAGTTCCCAATGAAATATGGTAATGTGAAAAAAAGTGACATTTGAAGTGCAGACAGTCACTTTTTTCAAAACTGCTCTAACTAAGTTTGTTTACATTTGTGCAGTGTGCCCCAATACACGTACACTGTTGCTGCGTCGTCCTGTTAGAACGCTATACAGCGTTTTTCAAGCGGCTGGGAGCTTAGGAAAGTGGTTTTTCTAACAAACTCATATAATCATGTGCGGACATCTTCCAAAATGATATCACAGCCATAATATTGTACTAGGACATGTATCTGACCTCAAATGATACGAAATATAATTGTTTACATTAAAATGTAGAAGTTCCCAATGAAATATGGTAATGTGAAAAAAGTGACATTTGAAGTGCAGACAGTCACTTTTTTTTTAAAAGTGCTCTAACTAAGTTTGTTTACATTCGTCCAGTGTTTTGTTTTCAGTTGAATTTATACGTAGAATTTGCTCTGGCTGGAGCTGCTGATCCCGATCCAGACTGACTGAGGTCTGGATGCTGTGGTGAACCTTTCACTGAAGACCATTTGAACACACAAGTCCATTTTGTCCTTGGCCAGATGGAGTGTGGTGGCGATTGTGGCTTCTGTTGAGCTCTTGGAATTTGGATACAGATTTTTTTTTTCTGATTATATGCCGTCATTATATGTTCTATACATTCTGGTTAAACACATGCTTTTTTTTTATTTCTCTTAAAAATCATTTTTTCAGCCTTCTTAGTGCAGTAGGTAGCGTGTTAGTCTCATAATCTGAAGGTTGTGAGTTCAATCCTCACACCGTGCATGGGTTTTGTTTTCAGATTACGTAGAATTTGCTCTGGCTGGAGGTGCTGGAGGTGCTGCTCCTGATCCAGACTTACTGAGGTCTCCTAGTCAGGATGTCTAGCGTCCAGTTTCAGAGGGCTGTCTACAGGCTCTGAATGGGTCACCGTTTCAATCAGGTGTTGAGGAATGATTGTGTTGTGTTCTGTGGTGAACTTTTCACTGAAGACCATTTGAACGCACGTGTCCATTTTGTCCTTGGCCGGATGGAAGGTGGTGGCGATTGGGTTATCTGTTGAGCTCGTGGAACTTGGATACAGATTTTTGTACTGATTATATCCCGTCATTATATGTTCTATACATTCTGGTTACACACATGCTTTTTTTTTATTTCTCTTAGAGGTCATGTTTTCAGCCTTGTTAGCGCAGTAGGTAGCGTGTCAGTCTCATAATCTGAAGGTCGTGAGTTCAATCCTCACACAGGGCATGGGTTTTGTTTTCAGACTAAGTAGGATATACTCTGGCTGGAGCTGCTGGAGGTGCTGCTCCTGATCCAGACTGAGTGAGGTCTCCTAGTCAGGAAGTCTAGCGTCCAGTTTCAGAGGGATGTCTACAGGCTCTGACTGGGTGCCCCTTTCAATCAGGTGCTAAGGAATGATTGTGTTGAATGCTGTGGTGAACTTTTCACTGCAGACCATTTGAACGCACGTGTCCATTTTGTCCTTGGCCAGATGGAGGGTGGTGGCGATTGGGTTATCTGTTGAGCTTCGTGGAACTTGGATACAGATTTTTGTACTGATTATATCCCATCATTATATGTTTTATACGTTATGGTCCCCACACACATGCTTTTTTTTTTCTCTCTTAGAGGTCGCTTCTCAGCCTGTGCTGGCGCAGTAGGTAGGGCGTCAATCTCATAATCTGAAGGTTGTGAGTTCAATCCTCCGCACAGGTGCTTTGTTTTCTTTTAGATTAAGTAGGATATGCTCTGGCTGGAGCTGCTGGAGGTGCTGCTCCTGATCCAGACTGAGTGAGGTCTCCTAGTCAGGAAGTCTAGCGTCCAGTTTCAGAGGGATGTCTACAGGCTCTGACTGGGTCACCTTTTCAATCAGGTGCTGAGGAATGATTGTGTTGAATGCTGTGGTGAACTTTTCACTGAAGATCATTTGAACACACAAGTCCTTCTTGCTCATGGCCAGTTGGAGTGTGGTGGCGATTGGGTTATCTGTTGAGCTCCTGGAACTTGGATACAGATTTTTGTACTGATTATATCCCGTCATTATATGTTTTATACGTTCTGGTTACACACATGCTTTTGTTTTGTTTCTCTTTAGGTGGTGTTTTCAGCCTTGTTAGCGCAGTAGGTAGCGCGTCAATCTCATAATCTGAAGGTTGTGAGTTCAATCCTCACACAGGGCATGGGTTTTGTTTTCAGATTAAGTAGGATATGCTCTGGCTGGAGCTGCTGGAGGTGCTACTCCTGATCCAGACTGAGTGAGGTCTCCTAGTCAGGAAGTCTAGCGTCCAGTTTCAGAGGGATGTCTACAGGCTCTGACTGGGTCACCTTTTCAATCACGTGCTAAGGAATGATTGTGTTGAATGCTGTGGTGAACTTTTCACTGAAGACCATTTGAACGCACGTGTCCATTTTGTCCTTGGCCAGATGGAGGGTGGTGGCGATTGGGTTATCTGCTGAGCTCGTGGAACTTGGATACAGATTTTTGTACTGATTATATCCCATCATTTTATGTTCAATACATTCTGGTTACACACATGCTTTTTTTTTATTTCTCTTAAAAATCATTTTTTCAGCGTTCTTAGTGCAGTAGGTAGCGTGTTAGTCTCATAATCTGAAGGTCGTGAGTTCAATCCTCACACAGGGCATGGGTTTTGTTTTCAGATTACATAGAATTTGCTCTGGCTGGAGGTGCTGCTCCTGATCCAGACTGAGTGAGGTCTCCTAGTCAGGAAGTCTAGCGTTCAGTTTCATAGGGATGTCTACAAGCTCTGACTGGTTCGCCTTTTCAATCAGGTGCTGAGGAATGATTGTGTTGAATGCTGTGGTGAACCTTTCACTGAAGACCATTTGAACACACAAGTCCATTTTGTCCTTGGCCAGATGGAGTGTGGTGGCGATTGTGGCTTCTGTTGAGCTCTTGGAATTTGGATACAGATTTTTTTTTTCTGATTATATGCCGTCATTATATGTTCTATACATTCTGGTTAAACACATGCTTTTTTTTTCTTTCTCTTAGAGGTCATGTTTTCAGCCTTGGTAGCGCAGTAGGTAGCGTGTCAGTCTCATAATCTGAAGGTCGTGAGTTCAATCCTCACACTGCGCATGGGTTTTGTTTTCAGATTACGTAGAATTTGCTCTGGCTGGAGGTGCTGCTCCTGATCCAGACTTTCTGAGGTCTCCTAGTCAGGATGTCTAGCGTCCAGTTTCAGAGGGCTGTCTACAGGCTCTGAATGGGTCACCGTTTCAATCAGGTGTTGAGGAATGATTGTGTTGTATTCTGTGGTGAACTTTTCACTGAAGACCATTTGAACGCACGTGTCCATTTTGTCCTTGGCCAGATGGAGGGTGGTGGCGATTGGGTTATCTGTTGAGCTCGTGGAACTTGGATACAGATTTTTGTACTGATTATATCCCGTCATTATATGTTCTATACATTCTGGTTACACACATGCTTTTTTTTATTTCTCTTAGAGGTCATGTTTTCAGCCTTGTTAGCGCAGTAGGTAGCGTGTCAGTCTCATAATCTGAAGGTTGTGAGTTCAATCCTCACACAGGGCATGGGTTTTGTTTTCAGACTAAGTAGGATATGCTCTGGCTGGAGCTGCTGGAGGTGCTGCTCCTGATCCAGACTGAGTGAGGTCTCCTGTCAGGAAGTCTAGCGTCCAGTTTCAGAGGGATGTCTACAGGCTCTGACTGGGTGCCCCTTTCAATCAGGTGCTAAGGAATGATTGTGTTGAATGCTGTAGTGAACTTTTCACTGAAGACCATTTGAACGCACGCGTGTCCATTTTGTCCTTGGCCAGATGGAGGGTGGCGGCGGTGGCGTTTGGGTTATCTGTTGAGCTCGTGGAACTTGGATACAGATTTTTGTACTGATTATATCCCATCATTATATGTTTTATACGTTCTGGTTACACACATGCTTTTTTTTTCTCTTAGATGTCATGTTCTCAGCCATGTTAGCGCAGTAGGTAGCGTGTCAGTCTCATAATCTGAAGGTCGGTGAGTTCAATCCTCACACAGGGGCATGGGTTTTGTTTTCAGATTACGTAGAATTTGCTCTGGCTGGAGCTGCTGATCCCGATCCAGACTGACTGAGGTCTCCTAGTCAGGAAGTCTAGCTCCAGTTTCAGAGGGATGTCTACAGGCTGTCTGACTGGGTCACCTTTTCAATCAGGTGCTAAGGAATGATTGTGTTGAATGCTGTGGTGAACTTTTCACTGAAGACCATTTGAACCACGTGCGTGTCCATTTTGTCCTTGGCCAGACGGAGGGTGGTGGCGATTGTGGCTTCTGTTGAGCTCGTGGAACTTGGATACAGATTTTTGTACTGATTATATCCCGTCATTATATGTTCTATACATTCTGGTTACACACATGCTTTTTTTTATTTCTCTTAGAGGTCATGCTTTCAGCCTTGTTAGTGCAGTAGGTACCTGGAAAGTCTCATAATCTGAAGGTCGTGAGCTCAATCCTCACACAGGGCATGGCTTTTGTTTTCAGATTTGCTAGAATTTGCTCGGGCTGGAGGTGCTGCTCCTGATCCAGACTGAGTGAGGTCTCCTTAGTCAGGAAGTCTAGCGCGCCAGTTTCAGAGGGATGTCTACAGGCTCTGACTGGTTCGCCTTTTCAATCAGGTGCTAAGGAATGATTGTGTTGAATGCTGTGGTGAACTTTTCACTGAAGACCATTTGAACGCACGTGTCCATTTTGTCCTTGGCCAGATGGAGGGTGGTGGCGGTTGGGTTATCTGTTGAGCTCTCGGAACTTGGATACAGATTTTTGTACTGATTATATATCCCGTCATTTTATGTTCTATACATTCTGGTTACACACATGCTTTTTTTTTTAAAATTTCTCTTAGAGATCATGTTTTCAGCCTTGTTAGCGCAGTAGGTGGCATGTCAGTCTCATAATCTGAAGGTCTTGAGTTCAATCCTCACACAGACCATGGGTTCTGTTTTCAGATTACGTAGAATTTGCTCTGGCTGGAGCTGCTGGAGGTGCTGATCCTGATCCAGACTGAGTGAGGTCTCCTTGTCTGGAAGTCTAGCGTCCATTTTCAGAGGGTTGTCTACAGGCTCTGACTGGGTCACCTTTTCAATCAGGTGCTGAGGAATGATTGTGTTGAATGCTGTGGTGAACTTTTCACTGAAGATCATTTGAACACACAAGTCCTTCTTGCTTACGGCCAGTTGGAGTGTGGTGGCGATTGGGTTATCTGTTGAGCTCCTGGAACATGGATACAGATTTTGTTACTGATTATATCCCGTCATTATATGTTTTATACGTTCTGGTTACACACATGCTTTTGTTTGGTTTCTCTTGGAGGTGGTGTTTTCAGCCTTGTTAGCGCAGTAGGTAGCGCGTCAATCTCATAATCTGAAGGTCGTGAGTTCAATCCTCACACAGGGCATGGGTTTTGTTTTCAGATTACGTAGAATTTGCTCTGGCTGGAGCTGCTGATCCCGATCCAGACTGAGTGAGGTCTCCTAGTCAGGAAGTCTAGCGTCCAGTTTCAGAGGGATGTCTACAGGCTCTGACTGGGTCACCTTTTCAATCAGGTGCTAAGGAATGATTGTGTTGAATGCTGTGGTGAACTTTTCACTGAAGACCATTTGAACGCACGTGTCCATTTTGTCCTTGGCCAGATGGAGGGTGGTGGCGATTGGGTTATCTGTTGAGCTCGTGGAACTTGGATACAGATTTTTGTACTGATTATATCCCGTCATTATATGTTCTATACATTCTGGTTACACACATGCTTTTTTTTTATTTCTCTTAGAGGTCATGTTTTCAGCCTTGTTAGCGCAGTAGGTAGCGTGTCAGTCTCATAATCTGAAGGTTGTGAGTTCAATCCTCACACAGGGCATGGGTTTTGTTTTCAGACTTAGTAGGATATGCTCTGGCTGGAGCTGCTGGAGGTGCTGCTCCTGATCCAGACTGAGTGAGGTCTCCTAGTCAGGAAGTCTAGCGTCCAGTTTCAGAGGGATGTCTACAGGCTCTGACTGGGTGCCCCTTTCAATCAGGTGCTAAGGAATGATTGTGTTGAATGCTGTAGTGAACTTTTCACTGAAGACCATTTGAACGACGTGTCCATTTTGTCCTTGGCCAGATGGAGGGTGGTGGCGATTGGGTTATCTGTTGAGCTCGTGGAACTTGGATACAGATTTTTGTACTGATTATATCCCATCATTATATGTTTTATACGTTCTGGTTACACACATGCTTTTTTTTTTTTTCTTAGAGGTCATGTTCTCAGCCATGTTAGCGCAGTAGGTAGCGTGTCAGTCTCATAATCTGAAGGTCGTGAGTTCAATCCTCACACAGGGCATGGGTTTTGTTTTCAGATTACGTGAATTTGCTCTGGCTGGAGCTGCTGATCCCGATCCAGACTGACTGAGGTCTCCTAGTCAGGAAGTCTAGCGTCCAGTTTCAGAGGGATGTCTACAGGCTCTGACTGGGTCACCTTTTCAATCAGGTGCTAAGGAATGATTGTGTTGAATGCTGTGGTGAACTTTTCACTGAAGACCATTTGAACGCACGTGTCCATTTTGTCCTTGGCCAGACGGAGGGTGGTGGCGATTGTGGCTTCTGTTGAGCTCGTGGAACTTGGATACAGATTTTTGTACTGATTATATCCCGTCATTATATGTTCTATACATTCTGGTTACACACATGCTTTTTTTTTCTTTCTCTTAGAGGTCATGCTTTCAGCCTTGTTAGTGCAGTAGGTAGCGTGAAAGTCTCATAATCTGAAGGTCGTGAGCTCAATCCTCACACAGGGCATGGGTTTTGTTTTCAGATTTCGTAGAATTTGCTCGGGGCTGGAGGTGCTGCTCCTGATCCAGACTGAGTGAGGTCTCTCTTAGTCAGGAAGTCTAGCGTCCAGTTTCAGAGGGATGTCTACAGGCTCTGACTGGTTCGCCTTTTCAATCAGGTGCTAAGGAATGATTGTGTTGAATGCTGTGGTGAACTTTTCACTGAAGACCATTTGAACGCACGCGTGTCCATTTTGTCCTTGGCCAGATGGAGGGTGGTGGCGATGGGTTATCTGTTGAGCTCGTGGAACTTGGATACAGATTTTTGTACTGATTATATCCCGTCATTTTATGTTCTATACATTCTGGTTACACACATGCTTTTTTTTAAAATTTCTCTTAGAGATCATGTATTCAGCCTTGTTAGCGCAGTGGGGCATGTCAGTCTCATAATCTGAAGGTCGTGAGTTCAATCCTCACACAGACCATGGGTTCTGTTTTCAGATTACGTAGAATTTGCTCTGGCTGGAGCTGCTGGAGGTGCTGATCCTGATCCAGACTGAGTGAGGTCTCCTTGTCAGGAAGTCTAGCGTCCATTTTCAGAGGGTTGTCTACAGGCTCTGACTGGGTCACCTTTTCAATCAGGTGCTGAGGAATGATTGTGTTGAATGCTGTGGTGAACTTTTCACTGAAGATCATTTGAACACACAAGTCCTTCTTGCTCATGGCCAGTTGGAGTGTGGTGGCGATTGGGTTATCTGTTGAGCTCCTGGAACATGGATACAGATTTTTGTACTGATTATATCCCGTCATTATATGTTTTATACGTTCTGGTTACACACATGCTTTTGTTTGGTTTCTCTTGGAGGTGGTGTTTTCAGCCTTGTTAGCCGCAGGTAGCGCGTCAATCTCATAATCTGAAGGTCGTGAGTTCAATCCTCACACAGGGCATGGGTTTTGTTTTCAGATTACGTAGAATTTGCTCTGGCTGGAGCTGCTGATCCCGATCCAGACTGACTGAGGTCTCCTAGTCAGGAAGTCTAGCGTCCAGTTTCAGAGGGATGTCTACAGGCTCTGACTGGGTCACCTTTTCAATCAGGTGCTAAGGAATGATTGTGTTGAATGCTGTGGTGAACTTTTCACTGAAGACCATTTGAACGCGCGTGTCCATTTTGTCCTTGGCCAGATGGAGGGTGGTGGCGATTGTGGCTTCTGTTGAGCTCGTGGAACTTGGATACAGATTTTTGTACTGATTATATTCCGTCATTATATGTTCTATACATTCTGGTTACACACATGCTTTTTTTTTCTTTCTCTTAGAGGTCATGCTTTCAGCCTTGTTAGTGCAGTAGGTAGCGTGAAAGTCTCATAATCTGAAGGTCGTGAGTTCAATCCTCACACAGGGCATGGGTTTTGTTTTCAGATTTCGTAGAATTTGCTCGGGCTGGAGGTGCTGCTCCTGATCCAGACTGAGTGAGGTCTCCTAGTCAGGAAGTCTAGCGTCCAGTTTCAGAGGGATGTCTACAGGCTCTGACTGGTTCGCCTTTTCAATCAGGTGCTAAGGAATGATTGTGTTGAATGCTGTGGTGAACTTTTCACTGAAGACCATTTGAACGCACGTGTCCATTTTGTCCTTGGCCAGATGGAGGGTGGTGGCGATTGGGTTATCTGTTGAGCTCGTGGAACTTGGATACAGATTTTTGTACTGATTATATTCCGTCATTTTATGTTCTATACATTCTGGTTACACACATGCTTTTTTTAAATTTCTCTTAGAGATCATGTTTTCAGCCTTGTTAGCGCAGTAGGTAGTGCGTCAATCTCATAATCTGAAGGTCGTGAGTTCAATCCTCACACAGAGCATGGGTTCTGTTTTCAGATTACGTAGAATTTGCTCTGGCTGGAGCTGCTGGAGGTGCTGCTCCTGATCCAGACTGAGTGAGGTCTCCTAGTCAGGAAGTCTAGCGTCCAGTTTCAGAGGGATGTCTACAGGCTCTGACTGGGTCACCTTTTCAATCAGGTGCTAAGGAATGATTGTGTTGAATGCTGTGGTGAACTTTTCACTGAAGACCATTTGAACGCACGTGTCCATTTTGTCCTTGGCCAGATGGAGGGTGGGGCGGATTGGGTTATCTGCTGAGCTCGTGGAACTTGGATACAGATTTTTGTACTGATTATATCCCGTCATTTTATGTTCTATACATTCTGGTTACACACATGCTTTTTTTTTATTTCTCTTAAAAATCATTTTTTTCAGCCTTCTTAGTGCAGTAGGTAGCGTGTTAGTCTCATAATCTGAAGGTCATGAGTTCAATCCTCATCACAGGGCATGGGTTTTGTTTTCAGATTAAGTAGGATATGCTCTGGCTGGAGCTGCTGGAGGTGCTGCTCCTGATCCAGACTGAGTGAGGTCTCCTAGTCAGGAAGTCTAGCGTCCAGTTTCAGAGGGATGTCTACAAGCTCTGACTGGTTCGCCTTTTCAATCAGGTGCTGAGGAATGATTGTGTTGAATGCTGTGGTGAACTTTTCACTGAAGATCATTTGAACACACAAGTCCTTCTTGCTCATGGTCAGTTGGAGTGTGGTGGCGATTGGGTTATCTGTTGAGCTCGTGGAACTTGGATACAGATTTTTGTACTGATTATATCCCGTCATTATATGTTTTATACGTTCTGGTTACAAACATGCTTTTTTTTTGTTTCTCTTGGAGGTCATGCTTTCAGCCTTGTTAGTGCAGTAGGTAGCGTGAAGTCTCATAATCTGAAGGTCGTGAGTTCAATCCTCACACAGGGCATGGGTTTTGTTTTCAGATTTCGTAGAATTTGCTCGGGCTGGAGGTGCTGCTCCTGATCCAGACTGAGTGAGGTCTCCTAGTCAGGAAGTCTAGCGTCCAGTCTCAGAGGGATGTCTACAGGCTCTGACTGGTTCGCCTTTTCAATCAGGTGCTAAGGAATGATTGTGTTGAATGCTGTGGTGAACTTTTCACTGAAGACCATTTGAACGCACGTGTCCATTTTGTCCTTGGCCAGATGGAGGGGTGGCGGTGGGTATTGGGTTACTATTGAGCTCGTGGAACTTGGATACAGATTTTTGTACTGATTATATTCCGTCATTTTATGTTCTATACATTCTGGTTACACACATGCTTTTTTTTAAATTTCTCTTAGAGATCATGTTTTCAGCCTTGTTAGCGCAGTAGGTAGCGCGTCAATCTCATAATCTGAAGGTCGTGAGTTCAATCCTCACACAGAGCATGGGTTCTGTTTTCAGATTACGGAATTTGCTTTGGCTGGAGCTGCTGGAGGTGCTGCTCCTGATCCAGACTGAGTGAGGTCTCTTAGTCAGGAAGTCTAGCGTCCAGTTTCAGAGGGATGTCTACAGGCTCTGACTGGGTCACCTTTTCAATCAGGTGCTAAGGAATGATTGTGTTGAATGCTGTGGTGAACTTTTCACTGAAGACCATTTGAACGCATGCGTGTCCATTTTGTCCTTGGCCAGATGGAGGGTGGTGGCGATTGGGTTATCTGCTGAGCTCGTGGAACTTGGATACAGATTTTTGTACTGATTATATCCCGTCATTTTATGTTCTATACATTCTGGTTACACACATGCTTTTTTTTATTTCTCTTAAAAATCATTTTTTCAGCCTTCTTAGTGCTTCTTAGTAGCGTGTTAGTCTCATAATCTGAAGGTCATGAGTTCAATCCTCACACAGGGCATGGGTTTTGTTTTCAGACTAAGTAGGATATGCTCTGGCTGGAGCTGCTGGAGGTGCGCTCCTGATCCAGACTGAGTGAGGTCTCCTAGTCAGGAAGTCTAGCGTCCAGTTTCAGAGGGATGTCTACAAGCTCTGACTGGTTCGCCTTTTCAATCAGGTGCTGAGGAATGATTGTGTTGAATGCTGTGGTGAACCTTTCACTGAAGATCATTTGAACACACAAGTCCTTCTTGCTCATGGTCAGTTGGAGTGTGGTGGCGATTGGGTTATCTGTTGAGCTCGTGGAACTTGGACACAGATTTTTGTACTGATTATATCCCGTCATTATATGTTCTATACATTCTGGTTACACACATGTTTTTTTTTATTTCTCTTAGAGGTCATGTTTTCAGCCTTGTTAGCGCAGTAGGTAGCGTGTCAGTCTCATAATCTGAAGGTTGTGAGTTCAATCCTCACACAGGGCATGGGTTTTGTTTTCAGACTTAGTAGGATATGCTCTGGCTGGAGCTGCTGGAGGTGCTGCTCCTGATCCAGACTGAGTGAGGTCTCCTAGTCAGGAAGTTTAGCGTCCAGTTTCAGAGGGATGTCTACAGGCTCTGACTGGGGGTGCCCCTTTCAATCAGGTGCTAAGGAATGATTGTGTTGAATGCTGTAGTGAACTTTTCACTGAAGACCATTTGAACGCACGTGTCCATTTTGTCCTTGGCCAGATGGAGGGTGGTGGCGATTGGGTTATCTGTTGAGCTCGTGGAACTTGGATACAGATTTTTGTACTGATTATATCCCATCATTATATGTTTTATACGTTCTGGTTACACACATGCTTTTTTTTTTCTCTTAGAGGTCATGTTCTCAGCCATGTTAGGCGCAGTGGTAGCGTGTCAGTCTCATAATCTGAAGGTCGTGAGTTCAATCCTCACACAGGGCATGGGTTTTGTTTTCAGATTACGTGAATTTGCTCTGGCTGGAGCTGCTGATCCCGATCCAGACTGACTGAGGTCTCCTAGTCAGGAAGTCTAGCGTCCAGTTTCAGAGGGATGTCTACAGGCTCTGACTGGGTCACCTTTTCAATCAGGTGCTAAGGAATGATTGTGTTGAATGCTGTGGTGAACTTTTCACTGAAGACCATTTGAACGCACGTGTCCATTTTGTCCTTGGCCAGACGGAGGGTGGTGGCGATTGTGGCTTCTGTTGAGCTCGTGGAACTTGGATACAGATTTTTGTACTGATTATATCCCGTCATTATATGTTCTATACATTCTGGTTACACACATGCTTTTTTTTTCTTTCTCTTAGAGGTCATGCTTTCAGCCTTGTTAGTGCAGTAGGTAGCGTGAAAGTCTTATAATCTGAAGGTCGTGAGCTCAATCCTCACACAGGGCATGGGTTTTGTTTTCAGATTTCGTAGAATTTGCTCTGGCTGGAGCTGCTGATCCCGATCCAGACTGACTGAGGTCTCCTAGTCAGGAAGTCTAGCGTCCAGTTTCAGAGGGATGTCTACAGGCTCTGACTGGGTCACCTTTTCAATCAGGTGCTAAGGAATGATTGTGTTGAATGCTGTGGTGAACTTTTCACTGAAGACCATTTGAACGTACGTGTCCATTTTGTCCTTGGCCAGACGGAGGGTGGTGGCGATTGTGGCTTCTGTTGAGCTCGTGGAACTTGGATACAGATTTTTGTACTGATTATATCCCGTCATTATATGTTCTATACATTCTGGTTACACACATGCTTTTTTTTTCTTTCTCTTAGAGGTCATGCTTTCAGCCTTGTTAGTGCAGTAGGTAGCGTGAAAGTCTCATAATCTGAAGGTCGTGAGCTCAATCCTCACACAGGGCATGGGTTTTGTTTTCAGATTTCGTAGAATTTGCTCGGGCTGGAGGTGCTGCTCCTGATCCAGACTGAGTGAGGTCTCCTAGTCAGGAAGTCTAGCGTCCAGTTTCAGAGGGATGTCTACAGGCTCTGACTGGTTCGCCTTTTCAATCAGGTGCTAAGGAATGATTGTGTTGAATGCTGTGGTGAACTTTTCACTGAAGACCATTTGAACGCACGTGTCCATTTTGTCCTTGGCCAGATGGAGGGTGGTGGCGATTGGGTTATCTGTTGAGCTCGTGGAACTTGGATACAGATTTTTGTACTGATTATATCCCGTCATTTTATGTTCTATACATTCTGGTTACACACATGCTTTTTTTTTAAAATTTCTCTTAGAGATCATGTTTTCAGCCTTGTTAGCGCAGTAGGTGGCATGTCAGTCTCATAATCTGAAGGTCGTGAGTTCAATCCTCACACAGACCATGGGTTCTGTTTTCAGATTACGTAGAATTTGCTCTGGCTGGAGCTGCTGGAGGTGCTGATCCTGATCCAGACTGAGTGAGGTCTCCTTGTCAGGAAGTCTAGCGTCCATTTTCAGAGGGTTGTCTACAGGCTCTGACTGGGTCACCTTTTCAATCAGGTGCTGAGGAATGATTGTGTTGAATGCTGTGGTGAACTTTTCACTGAAGATCATTTGAACACACAAGTCCTTCTTGCTCATGGCCAGTTGGAGTGTGGTGGCGATTGGGTTATCTGTTGAGCTCCTGGAACATGGATACAGATTTTTGTACTGATTATATCCGTCGTCATTATATGTTTTATACGTTTCTGGTTACACACATGCTTTTGTTTGGTTTCTCTTGGAGGTGGTGTTTTCAGCCTTGTTAGCGCAGTAGGTAGCGCGTCAATCTCATAATCTGAAGGTCGTGAGTTCAATCCTCACACAGGGCATGGGTTTTGTTTTCAGATTACGTAGAATTTGCTCTGGCTGGAGCTGCTGATCCCGATCCAGACTGACTGAGGTCTCCTAGTCAGGAAGTCTAGCGTCCAGTTTCAGAGGGATGTCTACAGGCTCTGACTGGGTCACCTTTTCAATCAGGTGCTAAGGAATGATTGTGTTGAATGCTGTGGTGAACTTTTCACTGAAGACCATTTGAACGCACGTGTCCATTTTGTCCTTGGCCAGATGGAGGGTGGTGGCGATTGTGGCTTCTGTTGAGCTCGTGGAACTTGGATACAGATTTTTGTACTGATTATATTCCGTCATTATATGTTCTATACATTCTGGT
This sequence comes from Ameiurus melas, assembly GCA_012411365.1. Classification (NCBI taxonomy): domain Eukaryota; kingdom Metazoa; phylum Chordata; class Actinopteri; order Siluriformes; family Ictaluridae; genus Ameiurus; species Ameiurus melas. The sequence goes on from CM022752.1 coordinate 41,844,695, forward strand.
TACACACATGCTTTTTTTCTTTCTCTTAGAGGTCATGCTTTCAGCCTTGTTAGTGCAGTAGGTAGCGTGAAAGTCTCATAATCTGAAGGTCGTGAGTTCAATCCTCACAAAGGGCATGGGTTTTGTTTTCAGATTTCGTAGAATTTGCTCGGGCTGGAGGTGCTGCTCCTGATCCAGACTGAGTGAGGTCTCCTAGTCAGGAAGTCTAGCGTCCAGTTTCAGAGGGATGTCTACAGGCTCTGACTGGTTCGCCTTTTCAATCAGGTGCTAAGGAATGATTGTGTTGAATGCTGTGGTGAACTTTTCACTGAAGACCATTTGAACGCACGTGTCCATTTTGTCCTTGGCCAGATGGAGGGTGGTGGCGATTGGGTTATCTGTTGAGCTCGTGGAACTTGGATACAGATTTTTGTACTGATTATATTCCGTCATTTTATGTTCTATACATTCTGGTTACACACATGCTTTTTTTTTAAATTTCTCTTAGAGATCATGTTTTCAGCCTTGTTAGCGCAGTAGGTGCTGTTCAATCTCATAATCTGAAGGTCGTGAGTTCAATCCTCACACAGAGCATGGGTTCTGTTTTCAGATTACGTAGAATTTGCTCTGGCTGGAGCTGCTGGAGGTGCTGCTCCTGATCCAGACTGAGTGAGGTCTCCTAGTCAGGAAGTCTAGCGTCCAGTTTCAGAGGGATGTCTACAGGCTCTGACTGGGTCACCTTTTCAATCAGGTGCTAAGGAATGATTGTGTTGAATGCTGTGGTGAACTTTTCACTGAAGACCATTTGAACGCACGTGTCCATTTTGTCCTTGGCCAGATGGAGGGTGGTGGCGATTGGGTTATCTGCTGAGCTCGTGGAACTTGGATACAGATTTTTGTACTGATTATATCCCGTCATTTTATGTTCTATACATTCTGGTTACACACATGCTTTTTTTTTTATTTCTCTAAAAATCATTTTTTCAGCCTTCTTAGTGCAGTAGGTAGCGTGTTAGTCTCATAATCTGAAGGTCATGAGTTCAATCCTCATCACAGGGCATGGGTTTTGTTTTCAGATTAAGTAGGATATGCTCTGGCTGGAGCTGCTGGAGGTGCTGCTCCTGATCCAGACTGAGTGAGGTCTCCTAGTCAGGAAGTCTAGCGTCCAGTTTCAGAGGGATGGCTACAAGCTCTGACTGGTTCGCCTTTTTCAATCAGGTGCTGAGGAATGATTGTGTTGAATGCTGTGGTGAACTTTTCACTGAAGATCATTTGAACACACAAGTCCTTCTTGCTCATGGTCAGTTGGAGTGTGGTGGCGATTGGGTTATCTGTTGAGCTCGTGGAACTTGGATACAGATTTTTGTACTGATTATATCCCGTCATTATATGTTTTATACGTTCTGGTTACAAACATGCTTTTTTTGTTTCTCTTGGAGGTCATGCTTTCAGCCTTGTTAGTGCAGTAGGTAGCGTGAAGTCTCATAATCTGAAGGTGTGAGTTCAATCCTCACACAGGGCATGGGTTTTGTTTTCAGATTTCGTAGAATTTGCTCGGGGCTGAAGGTGCTGCTCCTGATCCAGACTGAGTGAGGTCTCCTAGTCAGAAAGTCTAGCCCGTCCGTCTCAGAGGGATGTCTACAGGCTCTGACTGGTTCGCCTTTTCAATCAGGTGCTAAGGAATGATTGTGTTGAATGCTGTGGTGAACCTTTCACTGAAGACCATTTGAACGACGTGTCCATTTTGTCCTTGGCCAGATGGAGGGTGGGGGGCGATTGGGTTATCTGTTGAGCTCGTGGAACTTGGATACAGATTTTTGTACTGATTATATTCCGTCATTTTATGTTCTATACATTCTGGTTACACACCTTTTTTTTTAAATTTCTCTTAGAGATCATGTTTTCAGCCTTGTTAGCGCAGTAGGTGCGCGTCAATCTCATAATCTGAAGGTCGTGAGTTCAATCCTCACACAGCGCGGGTTCTGTTTTCAGATTACGGAATTTGCTTTGGCTGGAGCTGCTGGAGGTGCTGCTCCTGATCCAGACTGAGTGAGGTCTCCTAGTCAGGAAGTCTAGCGTCCAGTTTCAGAGGGATGTCTACAGGCTCTGACTGGGTCACCTTTTTCAATCAGGTGCTAAGGAATGATTGTGTTGAATGCTGTGGTGAACTTTTCACTGAAGACCATTTGAACGTACGTGTCCATTTTGTCCTTGGCCAGATGGAGGGTGGTGGCGATTGGGTTATCTGCTGAGCTCGTGGAACTTGGATACAGATTTTTGTACTGATTATATCCCGTAATTTTATGTTCTATACATTCTGGTTACACACATGCTTTTTTTTATTTCTCTTAAAAATCATTTTTTTCAGCCTTCTTAGTGCTTCTTAGTAGCGTGTTAGTCTCATAATCTGAAGGTCATGAGTTCAATCCTCACACAGGGCATGGGTTTTGTTTTCAGACTAAGTAGGATATGCTCTGGCTGGAGCTGCTGGAGGTGCTGCTCCTGATCCAGACTGAGTGAGGTCTCCTAGTCAGGAAGTCTAGCGTCCAGTTTCAGAGGGATGTCTACAAGCTCTGACTGGTTCGCCTTTTCAATCAGGTGCTGAGGAATGATTGTGTTGAATGCTGTGGTGAACCTTTCACTGAAGATCATTTGAACACACAAGTCCTTCTTGCTCATGGTCAGTTGGAGTGTGGTGGCGATTGGGTTATCTGTTGAGCTCGTGGAACTTGGACACAGATTTTTGTACTGATTATATCCCGTCATTATATGTTCTATACATTCTGGTTACACACATGCTTTTTTTTTATTTCTCTTAGAGGTCATGTTTTCAGCCTTGTTAGCGCAGTAGGTAGCGTGTCAGTCTCATAATCTGAAGGTTGTGAGTTCAATCCTCACACAGGGCATGGGTTTTGTTTTCAGACTTAGTAGGATATGCTCTGGCTGGAGCTGCTGGAGGTGCTGCTCCTGATCCAGACTGAGTGAGGTCTCCTAGTCAGGAAGTCTAGCGTCCAGTTTCAGAGGGATGTCTACAGGCTCTGACTGGGTGCCCCTTTCAATCAGGTGCTAAGGAATGATTGTGTTGAATGCTGTAGTGAACTTTTCACTGAAGACCATTTGAACGCACGTGTCCATTTTGTCCTTGGCCAGATGGAGGGTGGTGGCGATTGGGTTATCTGTTGAGCTCGTGGAACTTGGATACAGATTTTTGTACTGATTATATCCCATCATTATATGTTTTATACGTTCTGGTTACACACATGCTTTTTTTTTTTCTCTTAGAGGTCATGTTCTCAGCCATGTTAGCGCAGTAGGTAGCGTGTCAGTCTCATAATCTGAAGGTCGTGAGTTCAATCCTCACACAGGGCATGGGTTTTGTTTTCAGATTACGTAGAATTTGCTCTGGCTGGAGCTGCTGATCCCGATCCAGACTGACTGAGGTCTCCTAGTCAGGAAGTCTAGCGTCCAGTTTCAGAGGGATGTCTACAGGCTCTGACTGGGTCACCTTTTCAATCAGGTGCTAAGGAATGATTGTGTTGAATGCTGTGGTGAACTTTTCACTGAAGACCATTTGAACGCACGTGTCCATTTTGTCCTTGGCCAGACGGAGGGTGGTGGCGATTGTGGCTTCTGTTGAGCTCGTGGAACTTGGATACAGATTTTTGTACTGATTATATCCCGTCATTATATGTTCTATACATTCTGGTTACACACATGCTTTTTTTTTCTTTCTCTTAGAGGTCATGCTTTCAGCCTTGTTAGTGCAGTAGGTAGCGTGAAAGTCTCATAATCTGAAGGTCGTGAGCTCAATCCTCACACAGGGCATGGGTTTTGTTTTCAGATTTCGTAGAATTTGCTCGGGCTGGAGGTGCTGCTCCTGATCCAGACTGAGTGAGGTCTCCTAGTCAGGAAGTCTAGCGTCCAGTTTCAGAGGGATGTCTACAGGCTCTGACTGGTTCGCCTTTTCAATCAGGTGCTAAGGAATGATTGTGTTGAATGCTGTGGTGAACTTTTCACTGAAGACCATTTGAACGCACGTGTCCATTTTGTCCTTGGCCAGATGGAGGGTGGTGGCGATTGGGTTATCTGTTGAGCTCGTGGAACTTGGATACAGATTTTTGTACTGATTATATCCCGTCATTTTATGTTCTATACATTCTGGTTACACACATGCTTTTTTTTTAAAATTCTCTTTTAGAGATCATGTTTTCAGCCTTGTTAGCGCAGTAGGTGGCATGTCAGTCTCATAATCTGAAGGTCGTGAGTTCAATCCTCACACAGACCATGGGTTCTGTTTTCAGATTACGTAGAATTTGCTCTGGCTGGAGCTGCTGGAGGTGCTGATCCTGATCCAGACTGAGTGAGGTCTCCTTGTCAGGAAGTCTAGCGTCCATTTTCAGAGGGTTGTCTACAGGCTCTGACTGGGTCACCTTTTCAATCAGGTGCTGAGGAATGATTGTGTTGAATGCTGTGGTGAACTTTTCACTGAAGATCATTTGAACACACAAGTCCTTCTTGCTCATGGCCAGTTGGAGTGTGGTGGCGATTGGGTTATCTGTTGAGCTCCTGGAACATGGATACAGATTTTTGTACTGATTATATCCCGTCATTATATGTTTTATACGTTCTGGTTACACACATGCTTTTGTTTGGTTTCTCTTGGAGGTGGTGTTTTCAGCCTTGTTAGCGCAGTAGGTAGCGCGTCAATCTCATAATCTGAAGGTCGTGAGTTCAATCCTCACACAGGGCATGGGTTTTGTTTTCAGATTACGTAGAATTTGCTCTGGCTGGAGCTGCTGATCCCGATCCAGACTGACTGAGGTCTCCTAGTCAGGAAGTCTAGCGTCCAGTTTCAGAGGGATGTCTACAGGCTCTGACTGGGTCACCTTTTCAATCAGGTGCTAAGGAATGATTGTGTTGAATGCTGTGGTGAACTTTTCACTGAAGACCATTTGAACGCACGTGTCCATTTTGTCCTTGGCCAGATGGAGGGTGGTGGCGATTGTGGCTTCTGTTGAGCTCGTGGAACTTGGATACAGATTTTTGTACTGATTATATTCCGTCATTATATGTTCTATACATTCTGGTTACACACATGCTTTTTTTTCTTTCTCTTAGAGGTCATGCTTTCAGCCTTGTTAGTGCAGTAGGTAGCGGAAAGTCTCATAATCTGAAGGTCGTGAGTTCAATCCTCACACAGGGCATGGGTTTTGTTTTCAGATTTGCTAGAATTTGCTCGGGCTGGAGGTGCTGCTCCTGATCCAGACTGAGTGAGGTCTCCTAGTCCGGAAGTCTAGCGTCCAGTTTCAGAGGGATGTCTACAGGCTCTGACTGGTTCGCTTTTCAATCAGGTGCTAAGGAATGATTGTGTTGAATGCTGTGGTGAACTTTTCACTGAAGACCATTTGAACGCACATGTCCATTTTGTCCTTGGCCAGATGGAGGGTGGTGGCGATTGGGTTATCTGTTGAGCTCGTGGAACTTGGATACAGATTTTTGTACTGATTATATTCCGTCATTTTATGTTCTATACATTCTGGTTACACACATGCTTTTTTTAAATTTCTCTTAGAGATCATGTTTTCAGCCTTGTTAGCGCAGTAGGTAGTGCGTCAATCTCATAATCTGAAGGTCGTGGAGTTTCAATCCTCACACAGAGCATGGGTTCTGTTTTCAGATTACGTAGAATTTGCTCTGGCTGGAGCTGCTGGAGGTGCTGCTCCTGATCCAGACTGAGTGAGGTCTCCTAGTCAGGAAGTCTAGCGTCCAGTTTCAGAGGGATGTCTACAGGCTCTGACTGGGTCACCTTTTCAATCAGGTGCTAAGGAATGATTGTGTTGAATGCTGTGGTGAACTTTTCACTGAAGACCATTTGAACTACGTGTCCATTTTGTCCTTGGCCAGATGGAGGGTGGTGGCGATTGGGTTATCTGCTGAGCTCGTGGAACTTGGATACAGATTTTTGTACTGATTATATCCCGTCATTTTATGTTCTATACATTCTGGTTACACACATGCTTTTTTTATTTCTTGTAAAAAAAATTTTTTCAGCCTTCTTAGTGCAGTAGGTAGCGTGTTAGTCTCATAATCTGAAGGTCATGAGTTCAATCCTCATCACAGGGCATGGGTTTTGTTTTTCAGATTAAGTAGGATATGCTCTGGCTGGAGCTGCTGGAGGTGCTGCTCCTGATCCAGACTGAGTGAGGTCTCCTAGTCAGGAAGTCTAGCGTCCAGTTTCAGAGGGATGTCTACAAGCTCTGACTGGTTCGCCTTTTCAATCAGGTGCTGAGGAATGATGTGTGTTGAATGCTGTGGTGAACTTTTCACTGAAGATCATTTGAACACACAAGTCCTTCTTGCTCATGGTCAGTTGGAGTGTGGTGGCGATTGGGTTATCTGTTGAGCTTGTGGAACTTGGATACAGATTTTTGTACTGATTATATCCCGTCATTATATGTTTTATACGTTCTGGTTACAAACATGCTTTTTTTTTTTTCTCTTGGAGGTCATGCTTTCAGCCTTGTTAGTGCAGTAGGTAGCGTGAAGTCTCATAATCTGAAGGTCGTGAGTTCAATCCTCACACAGGGCATGGGTTTTGTTTTCAGATTTCGTGAATTTGCTCGGGCTGGAGGTGCTGCTCCTGATCCAGACTGAGTGAGGTCTCCCTAGTCAGGAAGTCTAGCTCCAGTCTCAGAGGGATGTCTACAGGCTCTGACTGGTTCGCCTTTTCAATCAGGTGCTAAGGAATGATTGTGTTGAATGCTGTGGTGAACTTTTCACTGAAGACCATTTGAACGCACGTGTCCATTTTGTCCTTGGCCAGATGGAGGGTGGTGGCGATTGGGTTATCTGTTGAGCTCGTGGAACTTGGATACAGATTTTTGTACTGATTATATTCCGTCATTTTATGTTCTATACATTCTGGTTACACACATGCTTTTTTTTTAAATTTCTCTTAGAGATCATGTTTTCAGCCTTGTTAGCGCAGTAGGTAGCGCGTCAATCTCATAATCTGAAGGTCGTGAGTTCAATCCTCACACAGAGCATGGGTTCTGTTTTCAGATTACGTGAATTTGCTTTGGCTGGAGCTGCTGGAGGTGCTGCTCCTGATCCAGACTGAGTGAGGTCTCCTAGTCAGGAAGTCTAGCGTCCAGTTTCAGAGGGATGTCTACAGGCTCTGACTGGGTCACCTTTTCAATCAGGTGCTAAGGAATGATTGTGTTGAATGCTGTGGTGAACTTTTCACTGAAGACCATTTGAACGACGTGTCCATTTTGTCCTTGGGCCAGATGGAGGGTGGTGGCGATTGGGTTATCTGCTGAGCTCGTGGAACTTGGATACAGATTTTTGTACTGATTATATCCCGTCATTTTATGTTCTATACATTCTGGTTACACACATGCTTTTTTTTTATTTCTCTTAAAAATCATTTTTTTCAGCCTTCTTAGTGCAGTAGGTAGCGTGTTAGTCTCATAATCTGAAGGTCATGAGTTCAATCCTCACACAGGGCATGGGTTTTGTTTTCAGACTAAGTAGGATATGCTCTGGCTGGAGCTGCTGGAGGTGCTGCTCCTGATCCAGACTGAGTGAGGTCTCCTAGTCAGGAAGTCTAGCGTCCAGTTTCAGAGGGATGTCTACAAGCTCTGACTGGTTCGCCTTTTCAATCAGGTGCTGAGGAATGATTGTGTTGAATGCTGTGGTGAACCTTTCACTGAAGATCATTTGAACACACAAGTCCTTCTTGCTCATGGTCAGTTGGAGTGTGGTGGCGATTGGGTTATCTGTTGAGCTCGTGGAACTTGGACACAGATTTTTGTACTGATTATATCCCGTCATTATATGTTTTTTACGTTCTGGTTACAAACATGCTTTTTTTTTGTTTCTCTTGGAGGTCATGCTTTCAGCCTTGTTAGTGCAGTAAGTAGCGTGAAAGTCTCATAATCTGAAGGTCGTGAGCTCAATCCTCACACAGGGCATGGGTTTTGTTTTCAGATTTCGTAGAATTTGCTCGGGCTGGAGGTGCTGCTCCTGATCCAGACTGAGTGAGGTCTCCTAGTCAGGAAGTCTAGCGTCCAGTTTCAGAGGGATGTCTACAGGCTCTGACTGGTTCGCCTTTTCAATCAGGTGCTAAGGAATGATTGTGTTGAATGCTGTGGTGAACTTTTCACTGAAGACCATTTGAACGTACGTGTCCATTTTGTCCTTGGCCAGATGGAGGGTGGTGGCGATTGGGTTATCTGTTGAGCTCGTGGAACTTGGATACAGATTTTTGTACTGATTATATCCCGTCATTTTATGTTCTATACATTCTGGTTACACACATGCTTTTTTTTTTAAATTTCTCTTAGAGATCATGTTTTCAGCCTTGTTAGCGCGTAGGTGGCATGTCAATCTCATAATCTGAAGGTCGTGAGTTCAATCCTCACACAGACCATGGGTTCTGTTTTTCAGATTACTTAGAATTTGCTCTGGCTGGAGCTGCTGGAGGTGCTGATCCTGATCCAGACTGAGTGAGGTCTCCTTGTCAGGAAGTCTAGCGCGTCCATTTTCAGAGGGTTGTCTACAGGCTCTGACTGGGTCACCTTTTCAATCAGGTGCGGAGGAATGATTGTGTTGAATGCTGTGGTGAACTTTTCACTGAAGATCATTTGAACACACAAGTCCTTCTTGCTCATGGCCAGTTGGAGTGTGGTGGCGCGATTGGGTTATCTGTTGAGCTCCTGGAACATGGATACAGATTTTTGTACTGATTATATCCCGTCATTATATGTTTTATACGTTCTGGTTACACACATGCTTTTGTTTGGTTTCTCTTGGAGGTGGTGTTTTCAGCCTTGTTAGCGCAGTAGGTAGCGCCGCCAACCTCATAATCTGAAGGTCGGGAGTTCAATCCTCACACAGGGCATGGGTTTTGTTTTCAGATTACGTAGAATTTGCTCTGGCTGGAGCTGCTGATCCCGATCCAGACTGACTGAGGTCTCCTAGTCAGGAAGTCTAGCGTCCAGTTTCAGAGGGATGTCTACAGGCTCTGACTGGGTCACCTTTTCAATCAGGTGCTAAGGAATGATTGTGTTGAATGCTGTGGTGAACTTTTCACTGAAGACCATTTGAAGCACGTGTCCATTTTGTCCTTGGCCAGATGGAGGGTGGTGGCGATTGTGGCTTCTGTTGAGCTCGTGGAACTTGGATAAAGATTTTTGTACTGATTATATTCCGTCATTATATGTTCTATACATTCTGGTTACACACATGCTTTTTTTCTTTCTCTTAGAGGTCATGCTTTCAGCCTTGTTAGTGCGTAGGTAGCGTGAAAGTCTCATAATCTGAAGGTCGTGAGTTCAATCCTCACACAGGGCATGGGTTTTGTTTTCAGATTTCGTAGAATTTGCTCGGGCTGGAGGTGCTGCTCCTGATCCAGACTGAGTGAGGTCTCCTAGTCAGGAAGTCTAGCCTCCAGTTTCAGAGGGATGTCTACAGGCTCTGACTGGTTCGCCTTTTCAATCAGGTGCTAAGGAATGATTGTGTTGAATGCTGTGGTGAACTTTTCACTGAAGACCATTTGAACGCACGTGTCCATTTTGTCCTTGGCCAGATGGAGGGTGGTGGCGATTGGGTTATCTGTTGAGCTCGTGGAACTTGGATACAGATTTTTGTACTGATTATATCCCATCATTATATGTTTTATACGTTCTGGTTACACACATGCTTTTTTTTTTCTCTTAGAGGTCATGTTCTCAGCCATGTTAGTGCAGTAGGTAGCGTGTCAGTCTCATAATCTGAAGGTCGTGAGTTCAATCCTCACACAGAGCATGGGTTCTGTTTTCAGATTACGTAGAATTTGCTCTGGCTGGAGCTGCTGGAGGTGCTGCTCGTGATCCAGACTGAGTGAGGTCTCCTAGTCAGGAAGTCTAGCGTCCAGTTTCAGAGGGATGTCTACAGGCTCTGACTGGGTCACCTTTTCAATCAGGTGCTAAGGAATGATTGTGTTGAATGCTGTGGTGAACTTTTCACTGAAGACCATTTGAACGCACGTGTCCATTTTGTCCTTGGCCAGATGGAGGGTGGTGGCGATTGGGTTATCTGTTGAGCTCCGTGGAACTTGGATACAGATTTTTGTACTGATTATATCCCGTCATTTTATGTTCTATACATTCTGGTTACACACATGCTTTTTTTATTTCTCTTAAAAATCATTTTTTCAGCCTTCTTAGTGCAGTAGATAGCGCGTTAGTCTCATAATCTGAAGGTCATGAGTTCAATCCTCATCACAGGGCATGGGTTTTGTTTTCAGATTAAGTAGGATATGCTCTGGCTGGAGCTGCTGGAGGTGCTGCTCCTGATCCAGACTGAGTGAGGTCTCCTAGTCAGGAAGTCTACGCGTCCAGTTTCAGAGGGATGTCTACAAGCTCTGACTGGTTCGCTTTTTCAATCAGGTGCTGAGGAATGATTGTGTTGAATGCTGTGGTGAACTTTTCACTGAAGATCATTTGAACACACAAGTCCTTCTTGCTCATGGTCAGTTGGAGTGTGGTGGCGATTGGGTTATCTGTTGAGCTCGTGGAACTTGGATACAGATTTTTGTACTGATTATATCCCGTCATTATATGTTTTATACGTTCTGGTTACAAACATGCTTTTTTTTGTTTCTCTTGGAGGTCATGCTTTCAGCCTTGTTAGTGCAGTAGGTAGCGTGAAAGTCTCATAATCTGAAGGTCGTGAGTTCAATCCTCACACAGGGCATGGGTTTTGTTTTCAGATTTCGTAGAATTTGCTCGGGGTTGAAGGTGCTGCTCCTGATCCAGACTGAGTGAGGTCTCCTAGTCAGGAAGTCTAGCGTCCAGTTTCAGAGGGATGTCTACAGGCTCTGACTGGTTCGCCTTTTCAATCAGGTGCTAAGGAATGATTGTGTTGAATGCTGTGGTGAACTTTTCACTGAAGACCATTTGAACGCACGTGTCCATTTTGTCCTTGGCCAGATGGAGGGTGGTGGCGATTGGGTTATCTGTTGAGCTCGTGGAACTTGGATACAGATTTTTGTACTGATTATATTCCGTCATTTTATGTTCTATACATTCTGGTTACACACATGCTTTTTTTTTAATTTCTCTTAGAGATCATGTTTTCAGCCTTGTTAGCGCAGTAGGTAGCGCGTCAATCTCATAATCTGAAGGTCGTGAGTTCAATCCTCACACAGAGCATGGGTTCTGTTTTCAGATTACGTAGAATTTGCTTTGGCTGGAGCTGCTGGAGGTGCTGCTCCTGATCCAGACTGAGTGAGGTCTCCTAGTCAGGAAGTCTAGCGTCCAGTTTCAGAGGGATGTCTACAGGCTCTGACTGGGTCACCTTTTCAATCAGGTGCTAAGGAATGATTGTGTTGAATGCTGTGGTGAACTTTTCACTGAAGACCATTTGAACGCACGTGTCCATTTTGTCCTTGGCCAGATGGAGGGTGGTGGCGATTGGGTTATCTGCTGAGCTCGTGGAACTTGGATACAGATTTTTGTACTGATTATATCCCGTCATTTTATGTTCTATACATTCTGGTTACACACATGCTTTTTTTTTATTTCTCTTAAAAATCATTTTTTTCAGCCTTCTTAGTGCAGTAGGTAGCGTGTTAGTCTCATAATCTGAAGGTCATGAGTTCAATCCTCACACAGGGCATGGGTTTTGTTTTCAGACTAAGTAGGATATGCTATGGCTGGAGCTGCTGGAGGTGCTGCTCCTGATCCAGACTGAGTGAGGTCTCCTAGTCAGGAAGTCTAGCGTCCAGTTTCAGAGGGATGTCTACAAGCTCTGACTGGTTCGCCTTTTCAATCAGGTGCTGAGGAATGATTGTGTTGAATGCTGTGGTGAACCTTTCACTGAAGATCATTTGAACACACAAGTCCTTCTTGCTCATGGTCAGTTGGAGTGTGGTGGCGATTGGGTTATCTGTTGAGCTCGTGGAACTTGGACACAGATTTTTGTACTGATTATATCCCGTCATTATATGTTTTATACGTTCTGGTTACAAACATGCTTTTTTTTTGTTTCTCTTGGAGGTCATGCTTTCAGCCTTGTTAGTGCAGTAAGTAGCGTGAAAGTCTCATAATCTGAAGGTCGTGAGTTCAATCCTCGCACAGGGCATGAGTTTTGTTTTCAGATTTCGTAGAATTTGCTCTGGCTGGAGGTGCTGCTCCTGATCCAGACTGAGTGAGGTCTCCTAGTCAGGAAGTCTAGCGTCCAGTTTCAGAGGGATGTCTACAAGCTCTGACTGGTTCGCCTTTTCAATCAGGTGCTGAGGAATGATTGTGTTGAATGCTGTGGTGAACTTTTCACTGAAGATCATTTGAACACACAAGTCCTTCTTGCTCATGGCCAGTTGGAGTGTGGTGGCGATTGGGTTATCTGTTGAGCTCGTGGAACTTGGATACAGATTTTTGTACTGATTATTTCCCGTCAATATATGTTTTATACGTTCTGGTTACACACATGCTTTTTTTTTTGAAAACAAAACCCAGGGCATGGGTTTTGTTTTCAGATTACGTAGAATTTGCTCTGGCTGGAGCTGCTGATCCCGATCCAGACTGACTGAGGTCTCCTAGTCAGGAAGTCTAGCGTCCAGTTTCAGAGGGATGTCTACAGGCTCTGACTGGGTCACCTTTTCAATCAGGTGCTAAGGAATGATTGTGTTGAGTGCTGTGAATGCTCCTAGTCAGGAAGTCTAGCGTCCAGTTTCAGAGGGATGTCTACAGGCTCTGACTGGGTGCCCCTTTCAATCAGGTGCTAAGGAATGATTGTGTTGAATGCTGTGGTGAACTTTTCACTGAAGACCATTTGAACGCACATGTCCATTTTGTCCTTGGCCAGATGGAGTGTGGTGGCGATTGTGGCTTCTGTTGAGCTCTTGGAACTTGGATACAGATTTTTTTTTCTGATTATATGCCGTCATTATATGTTCTATACATTCTGGTTGAACACATGCTTTTTTTTTATTTCTCTTAGAGATCATGTTTTCAGCCTTGTTAGCGCAGTAGGTAGCGTGTCAGTCTCATAATCTGAAGGTCGTGAGTTCAATCCTCACACAGGGCATGGGTTTTGTTTTCCGATTACGTAGAATTTGCTCTGGCTGGAGGTGCTGGAGGTGCTGCTCCTGAACCAGACTGAGTGAGGTCTCCTAGTCAGGAAGTCTAGCGTCCAGTTTCAGAGGGATGTCTACAAGCTCTGACTGGTTCGCCTTTTCAATCAGGTGCTGAGGAATGATTGTGTTGAATGCTGTGGTGAACTTTTCACTGAAGATCATTTGAACACACAAGTCCTTCTTGCTCATGGCCAGTTGGAGTGTGGTGGCGATTGGGTTATCTGTTGAGCTCGTGGAACTTGGATACAGATTTTTGTACTGATTATTTCCCGACAATATATGTTTTATACGTTCTGGTTACACACATGCTTTTTTTTGAAAACAAAACCCAGGGCATGGGTTTTGTTTTCAGATTACGTAGAATTTGCTCTGGCTGGAGCTGCTGATCCCGATCCAGACTGACTGAGGTCTCCTAGTCAGGAAGTCTAGCGTCCAGTTTCAGAGGGATGTCTACAGGCTCTGACTGGGTCACCTTTTCAATCAGGTGCTGAGGAATGATTGTGTTGAGTGCTGTGAATGCTCCTAGTCAGGAAGTCTAGCGTCCAGTTTCAGAGGGATGTCTACAGGCTCTGACTGGGGGCCCCTTTCAATCAGGTGCTAAGGAATGATTGTGTTGAATGCTGTGGTGAACTTTTCACTGAAGACCATTTGAACGCATATCCCCATTTGTCCTTGGCCAGATGGAGTGTGGTGGCGATTGTGGCTTCTGTTGAGCTCTTGGAACTTGGATACAGATTTTTTTTCTGATTATATCCGTCATTATATGTTCTATACATTCTGGTTGAACACATGCTTTTTTTATTTCTCTTAGAGATCATGTTTTCAGCCTTGTTAGCGCAGTAGGTTCAATCCTCGCACAGGGCATGAGTTTTGTTTTCAGATTTCGTAGAATTTGCTCTGGCTGGAGGTGCTGCTCCTGATCCAGACTGAGTGAGGTCTCCTAGTCAGGAAGTCTAGCGTCCAGTTTCAGAGGGATGTCTACAAGCTCTGACTGGTTCGCCTTTTCAATCAGGTGCTGAGGAATGATTGTGTTGAATGCTGTGGTGAACTTTTCACTGAAGATCATTTGAACACACAAGTCCTTCTTGCTCATGGCCAGTTGGAGTGTGGTGGCGATTGGGTTATCTGTTGAGCTCCTGGAACTTGGATACAGATTTTTGTACTGATTATATCCCGTCATTATATGTTTTATACGTTCTGGTTACACACATGATTTTTCTTTGTTTCTCTTGGAGGTCGTGTTTTTAGCCTTGTTAGCGCAGTAGGTAGCGTGTCAGTCTCATAATCTGAAGGTCGTGAGTTCAATCCTCACACAGGGCATGGGTTTTGTTTTCAGATTAAGTAGGATATGCTCTGGCTGGAGCTGCTGGAGGTGCTGCTCCTGACCGAGACTGAGTGAGGTCTCCTAGTCAGGAAGTCTAGCGTCCAGTTTCAGAGGGATGTCTACAGGCTCTGAATGGGTCACCGTTTCAATCAGGTGCTGAGGAATGATTGTGTTGTATTCTGTGGTGAACTTTTCACTGAAGACCATTTGAACGCACATGTCCTTCTTGCTCATGGCCAGATGGAGGGTGGTGGCGATTGGGTTATCTGTTGAGCTCGTGGAACTTGGATTCAGATTTTTGTACTGATTATATCCCGTCATTATATGGTGTATGCATTCTGGTTACACACATGCTTTTTTGTTTCTCTTGGAGGTGATTATATCCCGTCATTATATGGTGTATGCATTCTGGTTACACACATGCTTTTTTGTTTCTCATGGGTTTTGTTTTCAGATTAAGTAGGATATGCTCTGGCTGGAGCTGCTGGAGGTGCTGCTCCTGACCCAGACTGAGTGAGGTCTCCTAGTCAGGGTGGTGGCGATTGGGTTATCTGTTGAGCTCCTGGAACTTGGATACAGACTTTTGTACTTTTGTACCTTTTCAATCAGGTGCTAGATGGTGGGTGTCTCCTGGAACTTGGATACAGACTTTTGTACTGATTATATCCCGTCATTATATGTTTTATACGTTCTGGTTACACACATGCTTTTTTTTTGTTTCTCTTGGAGATCGTGTTTTCAGCCTTGTTAGCGCAGTAGGTAGTGTGTTAGTCTCATAATCTGAAGGTCGTGAGTTCAATCTTCACACAGGGCATGGGTTTTGTTTTCAGATTAAGTAGGATATGCTCTGGCTGGAGCTGCTGGAGGTGCTGCTCCTGATCCAGACTGAGTGAGGTCTCCTAGTCAGGAAGTCTAGCGTCCAGTTTCAGAGGGATGTCTATAGCCTCTGACTGGGTGACCTTTTCAATCAGGTGCTAAGGAATGATTGTGTTGAATGCTGTGGTGAACCTTTCACTGAAGACAATTTTAATACACAAGTCCATTTTGTCCTTGGCCAGATGGAGGGTGGTGGCGATTGGGTTATCTGTTGAGCTCGTGGAACTTGGATACAGATTTTTGTACGGATTATATCCCGTCATTATATGTTCTATACATTCTGGTGACACACATGCTTTTTTTTATTTCTCTTAAAGATGATGTTTTCAGCCTTGTCATTACATGTTTTATACGTTCTGGTTACACACATGCTTTTTTTTGTTTCTCTTGGAGGTTGTGCTCCTAGCCTTGTTAGCGTAGTAGGTAGCGCGTCAGTCTCATAATCTGAAGGTCGTGAGTTCAATCCTCACACAGGGCATGGGTTTTGTTTTCAGATTAAGTAGGATATGCTCTGGCTGGAGCTGCTGGAGGTGCTGCTCCTGACCCAGACTGAGTGAGGTCTCCTAGTCAGGGTGGTGGCGATTGGGTTATCTGTTGAGCTCCTGGAACTTGGATACAGACTTTTGTACTGATTATATCCGTCATTATATGTTTTATACGTTCTGGTTACACACATGCTTTTGTTTTGTTTCTCTTGGAGGTGCTGTTTTCAGCCTTGTTAGCGCAGTAGGTAGTGCGTCAATCTCATAATCTGAACGTTGTGAGTTAAATCCTCACACAGGGCATGGGTTTTGTTTTCAGATTACGTAGAATTTGCTCTGGCTGGAGGTGCTGCTCCTGATCCAGACTGAGTGAGGTCTCCTAGTCAGGAAGTCTAGCGACCATTTTCAGAGGGTTGTCTACAGGCTCTGAGTGGGTCACCTTTTCAATCAGGTGCTGAGGAATGATTGTGTTGTATTCTTTGGTGAACTTTTCACTGAAGACCATTTGAACGCATTACGTCCTTCTTGCTCATGGCCAGATGGAGGGTGGTGGCGTTGGGTTATCTGTTGAGCTCGTGGAACTTGGATACAGATTTTTGTACTGATTATATCCCGTCATTATATCTTCTATACATTCTGGTTACACACATGCTTTTTTTGTTTCTCTTGGAGGTTGTGTTTTCAGCCTTTTTTGGCGCAGTAGGTAGTCGCGCCGTCTCATAATCTCAAGGTCGTGAGTTCAATCCTCACACAGGGCATGGGTTTTGTTTTCAGATTACGTTGAATTTGCTCTGGCTGGAGGTGCTGATCCCGATCCAGACTGAGTGAGGTCTCCTAGTCAGGAAGTCTAGCGTCTAGTTTCAGAGGGATGTCTACAGGCTCTGACTGGGTCCCCCTTTTCAATCAGGTGCTAAGGAATGATTGTGTTGAATGCTGTGGTGAACTTTTCACTAAAGACCATTTGAACGCATGCGTTCATTTTGTCCTTGGCCAGATGGAGGGTGGTGGCGATTGGGTTATCTGTTGAGCTCGTGGAACTTGGATACAGATTTTTGTACTGATTATATCCCATCATTATATGTTTTATACGTTCTGGTTACACACATGCTTTTTTTTATTTCTCTTAGAGGTCATGTTTTCAGCCTTGCTAGCGAGTAGGCGGTGGCGTCAATCTCATAATCTGAAGGTCGTGAGTTCAATCCTCACACACAGCATGGGTTTTGTTTTCAGATTACGTAGAATTTGCTCTGGCTGGAGCTGCTGATCCCGATCCAGACTGACTGAGGTCTCCTAGTCAGGAAGTCTAGCGTCCAGTTTCAGAGGGATGTCTACAGGCTCTGACTGGGTCACCTTTTCAATCAGGTGCTAAGGAATGATTGTGTTGAATGCTGTGAATGCTCCTAGTCAGGAAGTCTAGCGTCCAGATTCAGAGGGATGTCTACAGGCTCTGACTGGTTCGCCTTTTCAATCAGGTGCTAAGGAATGATTGTGTTGAATGCTTTGGGGAACTTTTCACTAAAGACCAATTGAACTACGTGTCCATTTTGTCCTTGGCCAGATGGAGGGTGGTGGCGATTGGGTTATCTGTTGAGCTCGTGGAACTTGGATACAGATTTTTGTACTGATTATATCCCGTCATTATATCTTCTATACATTCTGGTTATACACATGCTTTTTTTTATTTCTCATAGAGGTCATGTTTTCAGCCTGGTTCGTGCAGTAGGTAGCGCGTCAGTCTCATAATCTGTAGGTCGTGAGTTCAATCCTCACACAGGGCATGGGTTTTGTTTTCAGATTACGTAGAATTTGCTCTGGCTGGAGGTGCTGGAGCTGCTCCTGATCCAGACGGAGTGAGGTCTCCTGGTCAGGAAGTCTAGCGTCCAGTTTCAGAGGGAATGATTGTGTTGTATTCTGTGGTGAACTTTTCACTGAAGACCATTTGAACGCACATGTCCTTCTTGCTCATGGCCAGATGGAGGGTGGTGGCGATTGGGTTATCTGTTGAGCTCGTGGAACTTGGATACAGATTTTTGTACTGATTATATCCCATCATTATACGTTGTATACATTCTGGTTACACACATGCTTTTTTTTGTTTCTCTTGGAGGTTGTGTTTT
Source organism: Ameiurus melas (assembly GCA_012411365.1). Classification (NCBI taxonomy): domain Eukaryota; kingdom Metazoa; phylum Chordata; class Actinopteri; order Siluriformes; family Ictaluridae; genus Ameiurus; species Ameiurus melas. The sequence goes on from CM022752.1 coordinate 41,862,596, forward strand.
CAGTCTTTTTAGCGCAGTAGGTAGTGCGTCAGTCTCATAATCTCAAGGTCGTGAGTTCAATCCTCACACAGGGCATGGGTTTTGTTTTCAGATTACGTTGAATTTGCTCTGGCTGGAGGTGCTGATCCCGATCCAGACTGAGTGAGGTCTCCTAGTCAGGAAGTCTAGCGTCCAGTTTCAGAGGGATGTCTACAGGCTCTGACTGGGTGCCCCTTTCAATCTGGTGCTAAGGAATGATTGTGTTGAATGCTGTGGTGAACCTTTCACTGAAGACCATTTGAACACCCAAGTCCATTTTGTCCTTGGCCAGATGGAGGGTGGTGGCGATTGGGTTATCTGTTGAGCTCGTGGAACTTGGATACAGATTTTTGTACTGATTATATCCCATCATTATATGTTTTATACGTTCTGGTAACACACATGCTTTTTTTTTTATTTCTCTTAGAGGTCATGTTTTAAGCCTTGTTAGCGCAGTAGGTAGCGTGTCAGTCTCATAATCTGAAGGTCGTGAGTTCAATCCTCACACAGGGCATGGGTTTTGTTTTCAGATTACGTAGAATTTGCTCTGGCTGGAGGTGCTGATCCCGATCCAGACTGAGTGAGGTCTCCTAGTCAGGAAGTCTAGCGTCTAGTTTCAGAAAGATGTCTACAGGCTCTGACTGGGTCACCTTTTCAATCAGGTGCTAAGGAATGATTGTGTTGAATGCTGTGAATGCTCCTAGTCAGGAAGTCTAGCGTCCAGATTCAGAGGGATGTCTACAGGCTCTGACTGGTTCGCCTTTTCAATCAGGTGCTAAGGAATGATTGTGTTGAATGCTGTGGGGAACTTTTCACTAAAGACCAATTGAACGCACGTGTCCATTTTGTCCTTGGCCAGATGGAGGGTGGTGGCGATTGGGTTATCTGTTGAGCTCGTGGAACTTGGATACAGATTTTTGTACTGATTATATCCCGTCTTTATATCTTCTATACATTCTGGTTATACACATGCTTTTTTTTATTTCTCTTAGAGGTCATGTTTTCAGCCTGGTTCGTGCAGTAGGTAGCGCGTCAGTCTCATAATCTGTAGGTCGTGAGTTCAATCCTCACACAGGGCATGGGTTTTGTTTTCAGATTACGTAGAATTTGCTCTGGCTGGAGGTGCTGGAGCTGCTGCTCCTGATCCAGACTGAGTGAGGTCTCCTAGTCAGGAAGTCTAGCGTCCAGTTTCAGAGGGAATGATTGTGTTGTATTCTGTGGTGAACTTTTCACTGAAGACCATTTGAACGCACATGTCCTTCTTGCTCATGGCCAGATGGAGGGTGGTGGCGATTGGGTTATCTGTTGAGCTCGTGGAACTTGGATACAGATTTTTGTACTGATTATATCCCATCATTATACGTTGTATACATTCTGGTTACACACATGCTTTTTTTTGTTTCTCTTGGAGGTTGTGTTTTCAGTCTTTTTAGCGCAGTAGGTAGTGTGTCAGTCTCATAATCTCAAGGTCGTGAGTTCAATCCTCACACAGGGCATGGGTTTTGTTTTCAGATTACGTTGAATTTGCTCTGGCTGGAGGTGCTGATCCCGATCCAGACTGAGTGAGGTCTCCTAGTCAGGAAGTCTAGCGTCCAGTTTCAGAGGGATGTCTACAGGCTCTGACTGGGTGCCCCTTTCAATCTGGTGCTAAGGAATGATTGTGTTGAATGCTGTGGTGAACCTTTCACTGAAGACCATTTGAACACCCAAGTCCATTTTGTCCTTGGCCAGATGGAGGGTGGTGGCGATTGGGTTATCTGTTGAGCTCGTGGAACGTGGATACAGATTTTTGTACTGATTATATCCCATCATTATATGTTTTATACGTTCTGGTAACACACATGCTTTTTTTTTTATTTCTCTTAGAGGTCATGTTTTAAGCCTTGTTAGCGCAGTAGGTAGCGTGTCAGTCTCATAATCTGAAGGTCGTGAGTTCAATCCTCACACCGGGCATGGGTTTTGTTTTCAGATTACGTAGAATTTCTTCTGGCTGGAGCTGCTGATCCCGATCCAGACTGACTGAGGTCTCCTAGTCAGGAAGTCTAGCGTCCAGTTTCAGAGGGATGTCTACCGGCTCTGAATGGGTCACCTTTTCAATCAGGTGCTGAGGAATGATTGTGTTGTATTCTTTGGTGAACTTTTCACTGAAGACCATTTGAACGCACATGTCCTTCTTGCTCATGGCCAGATGGAGGGTGGTGGCGATTGGGTTAGCTGTTGAGCTCGTGGAACTTGGATACAGATTTTTGTACTGATTATATCCCGTCATTATATCTTCTATACATTCTGGTTACACACATGCTTTTTTTGTTTCTCTTGGAGGTTGTGTTTTCAGCCTTTTTAGCGCAGTAGGTAGTGCGTCAGTCTCATAATCTCAAGGTCGTGAGTTCAATCCTCACACAGGGCATGGGTTTTGTTTTCAGATTACGTTGAATTTGCTCTGGCTGGAGGTGCTGATCCCGATCCAGACTGAGTGAGGTCTCCTAGTCAGGAAGTCTAGCGTCTAGTTTCAGAAAGATGTCTACAGGCTCTGACTGGGTCGCCTTTTCAATCAGGTGCTAAGGAATGATTGTGTTGAATGCTGTGGTGAACTTTTCACTGAAGACCATTTGAACGCACGTGTCCATTTTGTCCTTGGCCAGATGGAGGGTGGTGGCGATTGGGTTACCTGTTGAGCTTGTGGAACTTGGATACAGATTTTTGTACTGATTATATCCCGTCATTATATGTTTTATACATTCTGGTTACACACATGCTTTTTTTTTTTGAAAACAAAACCCAGGGCATGGGTTTTGTTTTCAGATTACGTAGAATTTGCTCTGGCTGGAGCTGCTGATCCCGATCCAGACTGACTGAGGTCTCCTAGTCAGGAAGTCTAGCGTCCAGTTTCAGAGGGATGTCTACAGGCTCTGACTGGGTCACCTTTTCAATCAGGTGCTAAGGAATGATTGTGTTGAATGCTGTGGTGAACTTTTCACTGAAGACCATTTGAACACACAAGTCCATTTTGTCCTTGGCCAGATGGAGGGTGGTGGCAATTGTGGCTTCTGTTGAGCTCGTGGAACATGGATACAGATTTTTGTACAGATTATATCCCGTCATTATATGTTCTATACATTCTGGTTACACACATGCTTTTTTTTATTTCTCTTAAAGATCATGTTTTCAGCCTTGTTAGCGCAGTAGGTATCGTGTCAGTCTCATAATCTGAAGGTTGTGAGTTAAATCCTCACACAGCGCATGGGTTTTGTTTTCAGATTACGTAGAATTTGCTCTGGCTGGAGGTGCTGCTCCTGATCCAGACTTACTGAGGTCTCCTAGTCAGGATGTCTAGCGTCCAGTTTCAGAGGGCTGTCTACAGGCTCTGAGTGGGTCACCTTTTCAATCAGGTGCTGAGGAATGATTGTGTTGTATTCTTTGGTGAACTTTTCACTGAAGACCATTTGAACGCACATGTCCTTCTTGCTCATGGCCAGATGGAGGGTGGTGGCGATTGGGTTATCTGTTGAGCTCGTGGAACTTGGATACAGATTTTTGTACTGATTATATCCCGTCATTATATCTTCTATACATTCTGGTTACACACATGCTTTTTTTGTTTCTCTTGGAGGTTGTGTTTTCAGCCTTTTTAGCGCAGTAGGTAGTGCGTCAGTCTCATAATCTCAAGGTCGTGAGTTCAATCCTCACACAGGGCATGGGTTTTGTTTTCAGATTACGTTGAATTTGCTCTGGCTGGAGGTGCTGATCCCGATCCAGACTGAGTGAGGTCTCCTAGTCAGGAAGTCTAGCGTCTAGTTTCAGAGGGATGTCTACAGGCTCTGACTGGGTCGCCTTTTCAATCAGGTGCTAAGGAATGATTGTGTTGAATGCTGTGGTGAACTTTTCACTAAAGACCATTTGAACGCACGTGTCCATTTTGTCCTTGGCCAGATGGAGGGTGGTGGCGATTGGGTTATCTGTTGAGCTCGTGGAACTTGGATACAGATTTTTGTACTGATTATATCCCATCATTATATGTTTTATACGTTCTGGTTACACACATGCTTTTTTTTTTATTTCTCTTAGAGGTCATGTTTTCAGCCTTGTTAGCGCAGTAGGTAGCGCGTCAATCTCATAATCTGAAGGTCGTGAGTTCAATCCTCACACACAGCATGGGTTTTGTTTTCAGATTACGTAGAATTTGCTCTGGCTGGAGCTGCTGATCCCGATCCAGACTGACTGAGGTCTCCTAGTCAGGAAGTCTAGCGTCCAGTTTCAGAGGGATGTCTACAGGATCTGACTGGGTCACCTTTTCAATCAGGTGCTAAGGAATGATTGTGTTGAATGCTGTGAATGCTCCTAGTCAGGAACTCTAGCGTCCAGATTCAGAGGGATGTCTACAGGCTCTGACTGGTTCGCCTTTTCAATCAGGTGCTAAGGAATGATTGTGTTGAATGCTGTGGGGAACTTTTCACTGAAGACCAATTGAACGCACGTGTCCATTTTGTCCTTGGCCAGATGGAGGGTGGTGGCGATTGGGTTATCTGTTGAGCTCGTGGAACTTGGAAACAGATTTTTGTACTGATTATATCCCGTCATTATATCTTCTATACATTCTGGTGACACACATGCTTTTTTTTTCTTTCTCTTGGAGGTCATGTTTTCAGCCTTGTTAGCGCAGTAGGTAGTGTGTCAGTCTCATAATCTGAAGGTCGTGAGTTCAATCCTCACACAGGGCATGGGTTTTGTTTTCAGATTAAGTAGGATATGCTCTGGCTGGAGCTGCTGGAGGTGCTGCTCCTGATCCAGACTGAGTGAGGTCTCCTAGTCAGGAAGTCTAGCGTCCAGTTTCAGAGGGATGTCTACAGGCTCTGACTGGGTCACCTTTTCAATCAGGTGCTAAGGAATGATTGTGTTGAATGCTGTGGTGAACTTTTCACTGAAGACCATTTGAACACACAAGTCCATTTTGTCCTTGGCCAGATGGAGGGTGGTGGCAATTGTGGCTTCTGTTGAGCTCGTGGAACTTGGATACAGATTTTTGTACAGATTATATCCCGTCATTATATGTTCTATACATTCTGGTGACACACATGCTTTTTTTTATTTCTCTTAAAGATGATGTTTTCAGCCTTGTCATTATATGTTTTATACGTTCTGGTTACACACATGCTTTTTTTTGTTTCTCTTGGAGGTTGTGCTCCCAGCCTTGTTAGCGTAGTAGGTGCGCGTCAATCTCATAATTTGAAGGTCGTGAGTTCAATCCTCACACAGGGCATGGGTTTTGTTTTCAGATTAAGTAGGATATGCTCTGGCTGGAGCTGCTGGAGGTGCTCCTGACCCAGACTGAGTGAGGTCTCCTAGTCAGGGGTGGTGGCGATTGGGTTATCTGTTGAGCTCCTGGAACTTGGATACAGACTTTTGTACTGATTATATCCCGTCATTATATGTTTTATACGTTCTGGTTACACACATGCTTTTGTTTTGTTTCTCTTGGAGGTGCTGTTTTCAGCCTTGTTAGCGCAGTAGGTAGCGCCAATCTCATAATCTGAAGGTCGTGAGTTCAATCCTCACACAGGGCATGGGTTTTGTTTTCAGATTAAGTAGGATATGCTCTGGCTGGAGCTGCTGGAGGTGCTGCTCCTGATCCAGACTGAGTGAGGTCTCCTAGTCAGGAAGTCTAGCGTCCATTTTCAGAGGGTTGTCTACAGGCTCTGACTGGGTCACCTTTTCAATCAGGTGCTGAGGAATGATTGTGTTGAATGCTGTGGTGAACTTTTCACTGAAGACCATTTGAACCTTACGTCCATTTTGTCCTTGGCCAGATGGAGTGTGGTGGCGATTGTGGCTTCTGTTGAGCTCGTGGAACTTGGATACAGATTTTTGTACAGATTATATCCCGTCATTATATGTTGTATACATTCTGGTTATACACATGCTTTTTTTATTTCTCTTAAAGATCATGTTTTCAGCCTTGTTAGTGCAGTAGGTCGTTCGGGGGTCTCATAATCTGAAGGTCGTGAGTTAAATCCTCACACAGCGCATGGGTTTTGTTTTCAGATTACGTAGAATTTGCTCTGGCTGTAGGTGCTGCTCCTGATCCAGACTGAGTGAGGTCTCCTAGTCAGGAAGTCTAGCGTCCAGTTTCAGAGGGATGTCTACAAGCTCTGACTGGTTCGCCTTTTCAATCAGGTGCTGAGGAATGATTGTGTTGAATGCTGTGGTGAACTTTTCACTGAAGATCATTTGAACACACAAGTCCTTCTTGCTCATGGCCAGTGGAGTGTGGTGGCGATTGGGTTATCTGTTGAGCTCGTGGAACTTGGATACAGATTTTTGTACTGATTATATCCCGTCATTATATGTTTTATACGTTCTGGTTACACACATGCTTTTTTTTGTTTCTCTTGGAGGTCGTGTTTTCAGCCTTGTTAGCGCAGTAGTTAGCGTGTCAGTCTTATAATCTGAAGGTCGTGAGTTCAATCCTCACACAGGGCATGGGTTTTGTTTTCAGATTAAGTAGGATATGCTCTGGCTGGAGCTGCTGGAGGTGCTGCTCCTGACCCAGACTGAGTGAGGTCTCCTAGTCAGGGTGGTGGCGATTGGGTTATCTGTTGAGCTCCTGGAACTTGGATACAGACTTTTGTACTTTTGTACCTTTTCAATCAGGTGCCAGATGGAGGGTGTCTCCTGGAACTTGGATACAGACTTTTGTACTGATTATATCCCGTCATTATATGTTTTATACGTTCTGGTTACACACATGCTTTTTTTGTTTCTCTTGGAGATCGTGTTTTCAGCCTTGTTAGCGCAGTAGGTAGTGTGTCAGTCTCATAATCTGAAAGTCGTGAGTTCAATCCTCACACAGGGCATGGGTTTTGTTTTCAGATTAAGTAGGATATGCTGTGGCTGGAGCTGCTGGAGGTGCTGATCCAGACTGAGTGAGGTCTCCTAGTCAGGAAGTCTAGCGTCCAGTTTCAGAGGGATGTCTACAGGCTCTGACTGGGTGACCTTTTCAATCAGGTGCTAAGGAATGATTGTGTTGAATGCTGTGGTGAACCTTTCACTGAAGACAATTTGAATACACAAGTCCATTTTGTCCTTGGCCAGATGGACGGTGGTGGCGATTGTGTTATCTGTTGAGCTCGTGGAACTTGGATACAGATTTTTGTACGGATTATATCCCGTCATTATATGTTCTATACATTCTGGTGACACACATGCTTTTTTTTATTTCTCTTAAAGATGATGTTTTCAGCCTTGTCATTATATGTTTTATACGTTCTGGTTACACACATGCTTTTTTTTGTTTCTCTTGGAGGTTGTGCTCCCAGCCTTGTTAGCGTAGTAGGTAGCGCGTCAATCTCATAATTTGAAGGTCGTGAGTTCAATCCTCACACAGGGCATGGGTTTTGTTTTCAGATTAAGTAGGATATGCTCTGGTTGGAGCTGCTGGAGGTGCGCCTCCTGACCCAGACTGAGTGAGGTCTCCTAGTCAGGGTGGTGGCGATTGGGTTATCTGTTGAGCTCCTGGAACTTGGATACAGACTTTTGTACTGATTATATCCCGTCATTATATGTTTTATACGTTCTGGTTACACACATGCTTTTGTTTTGTTTCTCTTGGAGGTGCTGTTTTCAGCCTTGTTAGCGCAGTAGGTAGCGCGTCAATCTCATAATCTGAAGGTCGTGAGTTCAATCCTCACACAGGGCATGGGTTTTGTTTTCAGATTAAGTAGGATATGCTCTGGCTGGAGCTGCTGGAGGTGCTGCTCCTGATCCAGACTGAGTGAGGTCTCCTAGTCAGGAAGTCTAGCGTCCATTTTCAGAGGGTTGTCTACAGGCTCTGACTGGGTCACCTTTTCAATCAGGTGCTGAGGAATGATTGTGTTGAATGCTGTGGTGAACTTTTCACTGAAGACCATTTGAACGCATTACGTCCATTTCCTTGGCCAGATGGAGTGTGGTGGCGATTGTGGCTTCTGTTGAGCTCGTGGAACTTGGATACAGATTTTTGTACAGATTATATCCCGTCATTATATGTTGTATACATTCTGGTTATACACATGCTTTTTTTTATTTCTCTTAAAGATCATGTTTTCAGCCTTGTTAGTGCAGTAGGTATCGTGTCAGTCTCATAATCTGAAGGTCGTGAGTTAAATCCTCACACAGCGCATGGGTTTTGTTTTCAGATTACGTAGAATTTGCTCTGGCTGTAGGTGCTGCTCCTGATCCAGACTGAGTGAGGTCTCCTAGTCAGGAAGTCTAGCGTCCAGTTTCAGAGGGATGTCTACAAGCTCTGACTGGTTCGCCTTTTCAATCAGGTGCTGAGGAATGATTGTGTTGAATGCTGTGGTGAACTTTTCACTGAAGATCATTTGAACACACAAGTCCTTCTTGCTCATGGCCAGTGGAGTGTGGTGGCGATTGGGTTATCTGTTGAGCTCGTGGAACTTGGATACAGATTTTTGTACTGATTATATCCCGTCATTATTATGTTTGAAGTTACGTATTGTTAGCAGGTCAGTCTTATAATCTGAAGGTCGTGAGTTCAATCCTCACACAGGGCATGGGTTTTGTTTTCAGATTAAGTAGGATATGCTCTGGCTGGAGCTGCGGAGGTGCTGCTCCTGACCCAGACTGAGTGAGGCCTCCAGTCAGGGTGGTGGCGATTGGGTTATCTGTTGAGCTCCTGGAACTTGGATACAGACTTTTGTACTTTTGTACCTTTTCAATCAGGTGCCAGATGGAGGGTGTCTCCTGGAACTTGGATACAGACTTTTGTACTGATTATATCCCGTCATTATATGTTTTATACGTTCTGGTTACACACATGCTTTTTTTTGTTTCTCTTGGAGATCGTGTTTTCAGCCTTGTTAGCGCAGTAGGTAGTGTGTCAGTCTCATAATCTGAAGGTCGTGAGTTCAATCCTCACACAGGGCATGGGTTTTGTTTTCAGATTAAGTAGGATATGCTGTGGCTGGAGCTGCTGGAGGTGCTGATCCAGACTGAGTGAGGTCTCCTAGTCAGGAAGTCTAGCGTCCAGTTTCAGAGGGATGTCTACAGGCTCTGACTGGGTGACCTTTTCAATCAGGTGCTAAGGAATGATTGTGTTGAATGCTGTGGTGAACCTTTCACTGAAGACAATTTGAATACACAAGTCCATTTTGTCCTTGGCCAGATGGACGGTGGTGGCGATTGTGTTATCTGTTGAGCTCGTGGAACTTGGATACAGATTTTTTTGTACGGATTATATCCCGTCATTATATGTTCTATACATTCTGGTGACACACATGCTTTTTTTTTTCTCTTAAAGATGATGTTTTCAGCCTTGTCATTATATGTTTTATACGTTCTGGTTACACACATGCTTTTTTTTGTTTCTCTTGGAGGTTGTGCTCCCAGCCTTGTTAGCGTAGTAGGTAGCGCGTCAATCTCATAATTTGAAGGTCGTGAGTTCAATCCTCACACAGGGCATGGGTTTTGTTTTCAGATTAAGTAGGATATGCTCTGGCTGGAGCTGCTGGAGGTGCTGCTCCTGACCCAGACTGAGTGAGGTCTCCTAGTCAGGGTGGTGGCGATTGGGTTATCTGTTGAGCTCCTGGAACTTGGATACAGACTTTTGTACTGATTATATCCCGTCATTATATGTTTTATACGTTCTGGTTACACACATGCTTTTGTTTTGTTTCTCTTGGAGGTGCTGTTTTCAGCCTTGTTAGTGCAGTAGGTAGCGCGTCAATCTCATAATCTGAAGGTCGTGAGTTCAATCCTCACACAGGGCATGGGTTTTTTTTTTCAGATTAAGTAGGATATGCTCTGGCTGGAGCTGCTGGAGGTGCTGCTCCTGATCCAGACTGAGTGAGGTCTCCTAGTCAGGAAGTCTAGCGTCCATTTTCAGAGGGTTGTCTACAGGCTCTGACTGGGTCACCTTTTCAATCAGGTGCTGAGGAATGATTGTGTTGAATGCTGTGGTGAACTTTTCACTGAAGACCATTTGAACGCACATGTCCATTTTGTCCTTGGCCAGATGGAGTGTGGTGGCGATTGTGGCTTCTGTTGAGCTCGTGGAACTTGGATACAGATTTTTGTACAGATTATATCCCGTCATTATATGTTGTATACATTCTGGTTATACACATGCTTTTTTTTATTTCTCTTAAAGATCATGGTTTCAGCCTTGTTAGTGCAGTAGGTATCGTGTCAGTCTCATAATCTGAAGGTTGTGAGTTCAATCCTCACACAGCGCATGGGTTTTGTTTTCAGATTACGTAGATTTTGCTCTGGCTGGAGGTGCTGCTCCTGATCCAGACTTACTGAGGTCTCCTAGTCAGGATGTCTAGCGTCCAGTTTCAGAGGGCTGTCTACAGGCTCTGAATGGGTACCTTTTCAATCAGGTGCTGAGGAATGATTGTGTTGTATTCTTTGGTGAACTTTTCACTGAAGACCATTTGAACGCATACGTCTCCTTCTTGCTCATGGCCAGATGGAGGGTGGTGGCGATTGGGTTAGCTGTTGAGCTCGTGGAACTTGGATACAGATTTTTGTACTGATTATATCCCGTCATTATATCTTCTATACATTCTGGTTACACACATGCTTTTTTTGTTTCTCTTGGAGGTTGTGTTTTCAGCCTTTTGCGCGGTAGGTAGTGCGTCAGTCTCATAATCTCAAGGTCGTGAGTTCAATCCTCACACAGGGCATGGGTTTTGTTTTCAGATTACGTTGAATTTGCTCTGGCTGGAGGTGCTGATCCCTACCAGACTGAGTGAGGTCTCCTAGTCAGGAAGTCTAGCGTCTAGTTTCAGAAAGATGTCTATCTGCGCTCTGGGTCGCCTTTTCAATCAGATGCTAAGGAATGATTGTGTTGAATGCTGTGGTGAACTTTTCACTGAAGACCATTTGAGCATACGTGTCCATTTTGTCCTTGGCCAGATGGAGGGTGGTGGCGAATGGGTTACCTGTTGAGCTCGTGGAACTTGGATACAGATTTTTGTACTGATTATATCCCGTCATTATATGTTTTATACGTTCTGGTTACACATACGTTTTTTTTGAAAACAAAACCAGGGCTAGGGTTTTGTTTTCAGATGCCGTAAATTTGCTCTGGCTGGAGCGCTGCTCCCGATCCCAACGACTGACTGAGGTCTCCTAGTCAGGAAGTCTAGCGTCCAGTTTCAGAGGGATGTCTACAGGCTCTGACTGGATCACCTTTTCAATCAGGTGCTAAGGAATGATTGTGTTGAATGCTGTGGTGAACTTTTCACTGAAGACCATTTGAACACACAAGTCCATTTTGTCCTTGGCCAGATGGAGGGTGGTGGCAATTGTGGCTTCTGTTGAGCTCGTGGAACTTGGATACAGATTTTTGTACAGATTATATCCCGTCATTATATGTTCTATACATTCTGGTTAGACACATGCTTTTTTTATTTCTCTTAAAGATCATGTTTTCAGCCTTGTTAGCGCAGTAGGTATCGTGTCAGTCTCATAATCTGAAGGTTGTGAGTTAAATCCTACACACAGCGCATGGGTTTTGTTTTCAGATTACGTAGAATTTGCTCTGGCTGGAGGTGCTGCTCCTGATCCAGACTTACTGAGGTCTCCTAGTCAGGATGTCTAGCGTCCAGTTTCAGAGGGCTGTCTACAGGCTCTGAGTGGGTCACCTTTTCAATCAGGTGCTGAGGAATGATTGTGTTGTATTCTTTGGTGAACTTTTCACTGAAGACCATTTGAACGCACATGTCCTTCTTGCTCATGGCCAGATGGAGGGTGGTGGCGATTGGGTTATCTGTTGAGCTCGTGGAACTTGGATACAGATTTTTGTACTGATTATATCCCGTCATTATATCTTCTATACATTCTGGTTACACACATGCTTTTTTTGTTTCTCTTGGAGGTTGTGTTTTCAGCCTTTTTAGCGCATTAGGTAGTGCGTCAGTCTCATAATCTCAAGGTCGTGAGTTCAATCCTCACACAGGGCATGGGTTTTGTTTTCAGATTACGTTGAATTTGCTCTGGCTGGAGGTGCTGATCCCGATCCAGACTGAGTGAGGTCTCCTAGTCAGGAAGTCTAGCGTCTAGTTTCAGAGGGATGTCTACAGGCTCTGACTGGGTCGCCTTTTCAATCAGGTGCTAAGGAATGATTGTGTTGAATGCTGTGGTGAACTTTTCACTAAAGACCATTTGAACGCACGTGTCCATTTTGTCCTTGGCCAGATGGAGTGTGGTGGCGATTGTGGCTTCTGTTGAGCTCTTGGAACTTGGATACAGATTTTTTTTTCTGATTATATGCCGTCATTATATGTTCTATACATTCTGGTTAAACACATGCTTTTTTTTTATTTCTCTTAGAGGTCATGTTTTCAGCCTTGTTAGCGCAGTAGGTAGCGTGTCAGTCTCATAATCTGAAGTTTGTGAGTTCAATCCTCACACAGTGCATCGGTTTTGTTTTCAGATTACGTAGAATTTGCTCTGGCTGGAGGTGCTGTAGGTGCTGCTCCTGATCCAGACTGAGTGAGGTCTCCTAGTCAGGAAGTCTAGCGTCCAGTTTCAGAGGGATGTCTACAAGCTCTGACTGGTTCGCCTTTTCAATCAGGTGCTGAGGAATGATTGTGTTGAATGCTGTGGTGAACTTTTCACTGAAGATCAATTGAACACACAAGTCCTTCTTGCTCATGGCAAGTTGGAGTGTGGTGGCGATTGGGTTATCTGTTGAGCTCCTGGAACTTGGATACAGATTTTTGTACTGATTATATCCCGTCATTATATGTTTTATACGTTCTGGTAACACACATGCTTTTTTTTTTTTAAAACAAAACCCAGGGCATGGGTTTTGTTTTCAGATTACGTAGAATTTGCTCTGGCTGGAGCTGCTGATCCCGATCCAGACTGACTGAGGTCTCCTAGTCAGGAAGTCTAGCGTCCAGTTTCAGAGGGATGTCTACAGGCTCTGACTGGGTCACCTTTTCAATCAGGTGCTAAGGAATGATTGTGTTGAATGCTGTGAATGCTCCTAGTCAGGAAGTCTAGCGTCCAGTTTCAGAGGGATGTCTACAGGCTCTGACTGGTTCGCCTTTTCAATCAGGTGCTAAGGAATGATTGTGTTGAATGCTGTGGTGAACTTTTCACTGAAGACCATTTGAACGCACGTGTCCATTTTGTCCTTGGCCAGATGGAGGGTGGTGGCGATTGGGTTATCTGTTGAGCTCGTGGAACTTGGATACAGATTTTTGTACTGATCATATCCCGTCATTATATCTTTTATACATTCTGGTTACACACATGCTTTTTTTTTATTTCTCTTAGAGGTCATGTTTTCAGCCTCGTTAGCGCAGTAGGTAGCGTGTCAGTCTCATAATCTGAAGGTTGTGAGTTCAATCCTCACACAGGGCATGGGTTTTGTTTTCAGATTAAGTAGGATATGCTCTGGCTGGAGCTGCTGGAGGTGCTGCTCCTGACCCAGACTGAGTGAGGTCTCCTAGTCAGGAAGTCTAGCTTCCAGTTTCAGAGGGATGTCTACAGGCTCTGACTGGTTCGCCTTTTCAATCAGGTGCTGAGGAATGATTGTGTTGAATGCTGTGGTGAACTTTTCACTGAAGATCATTTGAACACACAAGTCCTTCTTGCTCATGGCCAGTTGGAGTGTGGTGGCGATTGGGTTATCTGTTGAGCTCGTGGAACTTGGATACAAATTTTTGTACTGATTATATCCCGTCATTATATGTTCTATACATTCTGGTTACACACAAGCTTTTTTTTTATTTCTCTTAGAGATCATGTTTTCAGCCTTGTTAGCGCAGTAGGTAGCGCGTCAGTCTCATAATCTGAAGGTCGTGAGTTCAATCCTCACACAGGGCATGGGTTTTGTTTTCAGATTACGTAGAATTTGCTCTGGCTGGAGCTGCTGATCCCGATCCAGACTGACTGAGGTCTCCTAGTCAGGAAGTCTAGCGTCCAGTTTCAGAGGGATGTCTACAGGCTCTGACTGGGTCACCTTTTCAATCAGGTGCTAAGGAATGATTGTGTTGAATGCTGTGAATGCTCCTAGTCAGGAAGTCTAGCTTCCAGTTTCAGAGGGATGTCTACAGGCTCTGACTGGTTCGCCTTTTCAATCAGGTGCTGAGGAATGATTGTGTTGAATGCTGTGGTGAACTTTTCACTGAAGACCATTTGAACACACAAGTCCATTTTGTCCTTGGCCAGATGGAGGGTGGTGGCGATTGGGTTATCTGTTGAGCTTGTGGAACTTGGATACAGATTTTTGTACTGATTATATCCCGTCATTATATGTTCTATACATTCTGGTTACACACAAGCTTTTTTTTTTATTTCTCTTAAAGGTCATGTTTTCAGCCTTGTTAGAGCAGTAGGTAGCGTGTCAGTCTCATAATCTGAAGGTCGTGAGTTCAAGGGATGTCTACAGGCTCTGACTGGTTCGCCTTTTCAATCAGGTGCTAAGGAATGATTGTGTTGTATTCTGTGGTGAACTTTTCACTGAAAACCATTTGAACGCACATGTCCTTCTTGCTCATGGCCAGATGGAGGGTGGTGGCGATTTGGTTATCTTTTGAGCTCGTGGAACTTGGATACAGATTTTTGTACTGATTATATCCCGTCATTATATTTTGTATACATTCTGGTTAAACACAAGCTTTTTTTTAATTTCTCTTAGAGATCATGTTTTCAGCCTTGTTAGCGCAGTAGGTAGCGTGTCAGTCTCATAATCTGAAGGTCATGAGTTCAATCCTCACACAGGGCATGGGTTTTGTTTTCAGATTACGTAGAATTTGCTCTGGCTGGAGGTGCTGCTCCTGATCCAGACTGAGTGAGGTCTCCTAGTCAGGAAGTCTAGCGTCCAGTTTCAGAGGGATGTCTACAAGCTCTGACTGGTTCGCCTTTTCAATCAGGTGCTGAGGAATGATTGTGTTGAATGCTGTGGTGAACTTTTCACTGAAGATCATTTGAACACACAAGTCGTTCTTGCTCATGGCCAGTTGGAGTGTGGTGGCGATTGGGTTATCTGTTGAGCTCCTGGAACTTGGATACAGATTTTTGTACTGATTATATCCCGTCATTATATGTTTTATACATTCTGGTTACACACATGCTTTTTTTTTTTTAAAACAAAACCCAGGGCATGGGTTTTGTTTTCAGATTACGTAGAATTTGCTCTGGCTGGAGCTGCTGATCCCGATCCAGACTGACTGAGGTCTCCTAGTCAGGAAGTCTAGCGTCCAGTTTCAGAGGGATGTCTACAGGCTCTGACTGGGTCACCTTTTCAATCAGGTGCTAAGGAATGATTGTGTTGAATGCTGTGAATGCTCCTAGTCAGGAAGTCTAGCGTCCAGTTTCAGAGGGATGTCTACAGGCTCTGACTGGTTCGCCTTTTCAATCAGGTGCTAAGGAATGATTGTGTTGAATGCTGTGGTGAACTTTTCACTGAAGACCATTTGAACGCACGTGTCCATTTTGTCCTTGGCCAGATGGAGGGTGGTGGCGATTGGGTTATCTGTTGAGCTCGTGGAACTTGGATACAGATTTTTGTACTGATCATATCCCGTCATTATATCTTTTATACATTCTGGTTACACACATGCTTTTTTTTTTTATTTCTCTTAGAGGTCATGTTTTCAGCCTCGTTAGTGCAGTAGGTAGCGTGTCAGTCTCATAATCTGAAGGTTGTGAGTTCAATCCTCACACAGAGCATGGGTTTGTTTTTCAGATTAAGTAGGATATGCTCCGGCTGGAGCTGCTGGCGGTGCTGCTCCTGACCCAGACTGAGTGAGGTCTCCTAGTCAGGAAGTCTAGCTTCCAGTTTCAGAGGGATGTCTACAGGCTCTGACGGACGGTTTCGCCTTCTTCAATCAGGTGCTGAGGAATGATTGTGTTGAATGCTGTGGTGAACTTTTCACTGAAGATCATTTGAACACACAAGTCCTTCTTGCTCATGGCCAGTTGGAGTGTGGTGGCGATTGGGTTATCTGGTGAGCTGGGGGAACGTTGGAACTGGTTACAAATTTGTACTGATTATATCCCGTCATTATATGTTCTATACATTCTGGTTACACACAAGCTTTTTTTTATTTCTCTTTGAGATCATGTTTTCAGCCTTGTTAGCGCAGTAGGTAGCGTCAGTCTCATAATCTGAAGTCGGTGTAATCCTCACACAGGGCATGGGTTTTGTTTTCAGATTACGTAGAATTTGCTCTGGCTGGAGCTGCTGATCCCGATCCAGACTGACTGAGGTCTCCTAGTCAGGAAGTCTAGCGTCCAGTTTCAGAGGGATGTCTACAGGCTCTGACTGGGTCACCTTTTCAATCAGGTGCTAAGGAATGATTGTGTTGAATGCTGTGAATGCTCCTAGTCAGGAAGTCTAGCTTCCAGTTTCAGAGGGATGTCTACAGGCTCTGACTGGCCTTCCTCGCTCAATCGCTGATCAGGTGCGAGGAATGATTGTGTTGAATGCTGTGGTGAACTTTTCACTGAAGACCATTTGAACACACAAGTCCATTTTGTCCTTGGCCAGATGGAGGGTGGTGGCGATTGGGTTATCTGTTGAGCTTGTGGAACTTGGATACAGATTTTTGTACTGATTATTCGTACCTCATAATTATTCTATACATTCTGGTTACACACAAGCTTTTTTTATTTCTCTTAAAGGTCAGGACGTGAAGTTCTCGTTGGTGGTGGGGTGGTTTTGGGCCCTGGCTGTCACCCATTTCAGGTCGCACCTTCAGATGATTGCCTTGGAAGTCTGTCAGTTTCAAGGGATGTCTACAGGCTCTGACTGGTTCGCCTTTTCAATCAGGTGCTAAGGAATGATTGTGTTGAATGCTGTGGTGAACTTTTCACTGAAGACCATTTGAACGCACGTGTCCATTTTGTCCTTGGCCAGATGGAGGGTGGTAGGGTTAAGGTTATCTTTTGAGCTCGTGGAACTTGGATACAGATTTTTGTACTGATTATATCCCGTCATTATATTTTGTATACATTCTGGTTAAGCACAAGCTTTTTTTTAATTTCTCTTAGAGGTTATGTTTTCAGCCTTGTTAGCGCAGTAGGTAGCGTGTCAGTCTCATAATCTGAAGGTCGTGAGTTCAACCTCACACGGCATGGGTTTTGTTTTCAATTACGTAGATTTTCGGTGATGCGGGTCGCTCCTGACCTGGTGATTCCTAGTCAGGAGCAGCTCCAGTCAGAGGGATCTACACTCCTGGTTCGCTCAACATCGAAAATGTGTGAATGTGGTGCCACTGAAAATTTGAACACACAAGTCTTCTTGCAGGCAGTTGGTGTGGTGCATACTGTTGACTCGTGGATACAATTTTGTACTGATTTATCCCGTCATTATATGTTTTATACGTTCTGGTTACACACATGCTTTTTTTTTTTTAAAACAAAACCCAGGGCATGGGTTTTGTTTTCAGATTACGTAGAATTTGCTCTGGCTGGAGCTGCTGATCCCGATCCAGACTGACTGAGGTCTCCTAGTCAGGAAGTCTAGCGTCCAGTTTCAGAGGGATGTCTACAGGCTCTGACTGGGTCACCTTTTCAATCAGGTGCTAAGGAATGATTGTGTTGAATGCTGTGAATGCTCCTAGTCAGGAAGTCTCGGCGTCCAGTTTCAGAGGGATGTCTACAGGCTTTGACTGGTTCGCCTTTTCAATCAGGTGCTAAGGAATGATTGTGTTGAATGCTGTGGTGAACTTTTCACTGAAGACCATTTGAACGCACGTGCATTTTGTCCTTGGCCAGATGGAGGGTGGTGGCGATTGGGTTATCTGTTGAGCTCGTGGAACTTGGATACAGATTTTTGTACTGATCATATCCCGTCATTATATCTTTTATACATTCTGGTTACACACATGCTTTTTTTTTTATTTCTCTTAGAGGTCATGTTTTCAGCCTCGTTAGCGCAGTAGGTAGCGTGTCAGTCTCATAATCTGAAGGTTGTGAGTTCAATCCTCACACAGGGCATGGGTTTTGTTTTCAGATTAAGTAGGATATGCTCTGGCTGGAGCTGCTGGAGGTGCTGCTCCTGACCCAGACTGAGTGAGGTCTCCTAGTCAGGAAGTCTAGCTTCCAGTTTCAGAGGGATGTCTACAGGCTCTGACTGGTTCGCCTTTTCAATCAGGTGCTGAGGAATGATTGTGTTGAATGCTGTGGTGAACTTTTCACTGAAGATCATTTGAACACACAAGTCCTTCTTGCTCATGGCCAGTTGGAGTGTGGTGGCGATTGGGTTATCTGTTGAGCTCGTGGAACTTGGATACAAATTTTTGTACTGATTATATCCCGTCATTATATGTTCTATACATTCTGGTTATACACAGGCTTTTTTTTATTTCTCTTAGAGATCATGTTTTCAGCCTTGTTAGCGCAGGTAGCGCGCTGTCTCATAATCTGAAGTGTGTGAGTTCAATCCTCAAAGGGCATGGGTTTTGTTTTCAGATTACGTAGAATTTGCTCTGGCTGGAGCTGCTGATCCCGATCCAGACTGACTGAGGTCTCCTAGTCAGGAAGTCTAGCGTCCAGTTTCAGAGGGATGTCTACAGGCTCTGACTGGGTCACCTTTTCAATCAGGTGCTAAGGAATGATTGTGTTGAATGCTGTGAATGCTCCTAGTCAGGAAGTCTAGCTTCCAGTTTCAGAGGGATGTCTACAGGCTCTGACTGGTTCGCCTTTTCAATCAGGTGCTGAGGAATGATTGTGTTGAATGCTGTGGTGAACTTTTCACTGAAGACCATTTGAACACACAAGTCCATTTTGTCCTTGGCCAGATGGAGGGTGGTGGCGATTGGGTTATCTGTTGAGCTTGTGGAACTTGGATACAGATTTTTGTACTGATTATATCCCGTCATTATATGTTCTATACATTCTGGTTACACACAAGCTTTTTTTTTTATTTCTCTTAAAGGTCATGTTTTCAGCCTTGTTAGAGCAGTAGGTAGCGTGTCAGTCTCATAATCTGAAGGTCGTGAGTTCAAGGGATGTCTACAGGCTCTGACTGGTTCGCCTTTTCAATCAGGTGCTAAGGAATGATTGTGTTGTATTCTGTGGTGAACTTTTCACTGAAAACCATTTGAACGCACATGTCCTTCTTGCTCATGGCCAGATGGAGGGTGGTGGCGATTGGGTTATCTTTTGAGCTCGTGGAACTTGGATACAGATTTTTGTACTGATTATATCCCGTCATTATATTTTGTATACATTCTGGTTAAACACAAGCTTTTTTTTAATTTCTCTTAGAGATCATGTTTTCAGCCTTGTTAGCGCAGTAGGTAGCGTGTCACTCTCATAATCTGAAGGTCATGAGTTCAATCCTCACACAGGGCATGGGTTTTGTTTTCAGATTACGTAGAATTTGCTCTGGCTGGAGGTGCTGGAGGTGCTGCTCCTGATCCAGACTGAGTGAGGTCTCCTAGTCAGGAAGTCTAGCGTCCAGTTTCAGAGGGATGTCTACAAGCTCTGACTGGTTCGCCTTTTCAATCAGGTGCTGAGGAATGATTGTGTTGAATGCTGTGGTGAACTTTTCACTGAAGATCATTTGAACACACAAGTCCTTCTTGCTCATGGCCAGTTGGAGTGTGGTGGCGATTGGGTTATCTGTTGAGCTCCTGGAACTTGGATACAGATTTTTGTACTGATTATATCCCGTCATTATATGTTTTATACATTCTGGTTACACAGCTTTTTTTTAAAAAAAAACCCAGGGCATGGGTTTTGTTTTCAGATTACGTAGAATTTGCTCTGGCTGGAGCTGCTGATCCCGATCCAGACTGACTGAGGTCTCCTAGTCAGGAAGTCTAGCGTCCAGTTTCAGAGGGATGTCTACAGGCTCTGACTGGGTCACCTTTTCAATCAGGTGCTAAGGAATGATTGTGTTGAATGCTGTGAATGCTCCTAGTCAGGAAGTCTAGCGTCCAGTTTCAGAGGGATGTCTACAGGCTCTGACTGGTTCGCCTTTTCAATCAGGTGCTAAGGAATGATTGTGTTGAATGCTGTGGTGAACTTTTCACTGAAGACCATTTGAACACGTGTCCATTTTGTCCTTGGCCAGATGGAGGTGGTGGCGATTGGGTTATCTGTTGAGCTCGTGGAACTTGGATACAGATTTTTGTACTGATCATATCCCGTCATTATATCTTTTAGACATTCTGGTTAAACACATGCTTTTTTTTTCTTAGAGTCATGTTCAGCCTTGTTAGCGAGTAGGTAGCGTGTCTCTCATAATCTGAAGGTCATGAGTTCAATCCTCACACAGGGCATGGGTTTTGTTTTCAGATTACGTAGAATTTGCTCTGGCTGGAGGTGCTGGAGGTGCTGCTCTGATCCAGACTGGAGTGAGGTCTCCTAGTCAGGAAGTCTAGCGTCCAGTTTCAGAGGGATGTCTACAAGCTCTGACGGTTCGCCCTTTTCAATCAGGTGCTGAGGAATGATTGTGTTGAATGCTGTGGTGAACTTTTCACTGAAGACCATTTGAACACACAAGTCCATTTTGTCCTTGGCCAGATGGAGGGTGGTGGCGATTGGGTTATCTGTTGAGCTTGTGGAACTTGGATACAGATTTTTGTACTGATTATATCCCGTCATTATATGTTCTATACATTCTGGTTACACACAAGCTTTTTTTTTTATTTCTCTTAAAGGTCATGTTTTCAGCCTTGTTAGCGCAGTAGGTAGCGTGTCAGTCTCATAATCTGAAGGTCGTGAGTTCAAGGGATGTCTACAGGCTCTGACTGGTTCGCCTTTTCAATCAGGTGCTAAGGAATGATTGTGTTGTATTCTGTGGTGAACTTTTCACTGAAAACCATTTGAACGCACATGTCCTTCTTGCTCATGGCCAGATGGAGGGTGGTGGCGATTGGGTTATCTTTTGAGCTCGTGGAACTTGGATACAGATTTTTGTACTGATTATATACCGTCATTATATTTTGTATACATTCTGGTTAAACACAAGCTTTTTTTTAATTTCTCTTAGAGATCATGTTTTCAGCCTTGTTAGCGCAGTAGGTAGCGTGTCACTCTCATAATCTGAAGGTCATGAGTTCAATCCTCACACAGGGCATGGGTTTTGTTTTCAGATTACGTAGAATTTGCTCTGGCTGGAGGTGCTGGAGGTGCTGCTCCTGATCCAGACTGAGTGAGGTCTCCTAGTCAGGAAGTCTAGCGTCCAGTTTCAGAGGGATGTCTACAAGCTCTGACTGGTTCGCCTTTTCAATCAGGTGCTGAGGAATGATTGTGTTGAATGCTGTGGTGAACTTTTCACTGAAGATCATTTGAACACACAAGTCCTTCTTGCTCATGGCCAGTTGGAGTGTGGTGGCGATTGGGTTATCTGTTGAGCTCCTGGAACTTGGATACAGATTTTTGTACTGATTATATCCCGTCATTATATGTTTTATACATTCTGGTTACACACATGCTTTTTTTTTTTTAAAACAAAACCCAGGGCATGGGTTTTGTTTTCAGATTACGTAGAATTTGCTCTGGCTGGAGCTGCTGATCCCGATCCAGACTGACTGAGGTCTCCTAGTCAGGAAGTCTAGCGTCCAGTTTCAGAGGGATGTCTACAGGCTCTGACTGGGTCACCTTTTCAATCAGGTGCTAAGGAATGATTGTGTTGAATGCTGTGAATGCTCCTAGTCAGGAAGTCTAGCGTCCAGTTTCAGAGGGATGTCTACAGGCTCTGACTGGTTCGCCTTTTCAATCAGGTGCTAAGGAATGATTGTGTTGAATGCTGTGGTGAACTTTTCACTGAAGACCATTTGAACACAACGTGTCCATTTTGTCCTTGGCCAGATGGAGGGTGGTGGCGATTGGGTTATCTGTTGAGCTCGTGGAACTTGGATACAGATTTTTGTACTGATCATATCCCGTCATTATATCTTTTATACATTCTGGTTGCACACATGCTTTTTTTTTATTTCTCTTCTTAGAGGTCATGTTTTCAGCCTTGTTAGCGCAGTAGGTAGCGTCAGTCTCATAATCTGAAGGTCGTGAGTTCAATCCTCACACAGGGCATGGGTTTTGTTTTTCAGATTACGTAGAATTTGCTCTGGCTGGAGCTGCTGATCCCGATCCAGACTGACTGAGGTCTCCTAGTCAGGAAGTCTAGCGTCCAGTTTCAGAGGGATGTCTACAGGCTCTGACTGGGTCACCTTTTCAATCAGGTGCTAAGGAATGATTGTGTTGAATGCTGTGAATGCTCCTAGTCAGGAAGTCTAGCTTCCAGTTTCAGAGGGATGTCTACAGGCTCTGACTGGTTCGCCTTTTCAATCAGGTGCTGAGGAATGATTGTGTTGAATGCTGTGGTGAACTTTTCACTGAAGACCATTTGAACACACAAGTC
Organism: Ameiurus melas; assembly: GCA_012411365.1. Classification (NCBI taxonomy): domain Eukaryota; kingdom Metazoa; phylum Chordata; class Actinopteri; order Siluriformes; family Ictaluridae; genus Ameiurus; species Ameiurus melas. Next base: position 41,884,947 of record CM022752.1, read on the forward strand.
CATTTTGTCCTTGGCCAGATGGAGGGTGGTGGCGATTGGGTTATCTGTTGAGCTTGTGGAACTTGGATACAGATTTTTGTACTGATTATATCCCGTCATTATATGTTCTATACATTCTGGTTACACACAAGCTTTTTTTTTTATTTCTCTTAAAGGTCATGTTTTCAGCCTTGTTAGAGCAGTAGGTAGCGTGTCAGTCTCATAATCTGAAGGTCGTGAGTTCAAGGGATGTCTACAGGCTCTGACTGGTTCGCCTTTTCAATCAGGTGCTAAGGAATGATTGTGTTGTATTCTGTGGTGAACTTTTCACTGAAAACCATTTGAACGCACATGTCCTTCTTGCTCATGGCCAGATGGAGGGTGGTGGCGATTGGGTTATCTTTTGAGCTCGTGGAACTTGGATACAGATTTTTGTACTGATTATATCCCGTCATTATATTTTGTATACATTCTGGTTAAACACAAGCTTTTTTTTAATTTCTCTTAGAGATCATGTTTTCAGCCTTGTTAGCGCAGTAGGTAGCGTGTCACTCTCATAATCTGAAGGTCGTAAGTTCAATCCTCACACAGGGCATGGATTTTGTTTTCAGATTACGTAGAATTTGGCCCGGCTGGAGGTGCTGGAGGTGCTGCTCCTGATCCAGACTGAGTGAGGTCTCCTAGTCAGGAAGTCTAGCGTCCAGTTTCAGAGGGATGTCTACAAGCTCTGACTGGTTCGCCTTTTCAATCAGGTGCTGAGGAATGATTGTGTTGAATGCTGTGGTGAACTTTTCACTGAAGATCATTTGAACACACAAGTCCTTCTTGCTCATGGCCAGTTGGAGTGTGGTGGCGATTGGGTTATCTGTTGAGCTCCTGGAACTTGGATACAGATTTTTGTACTGATTATATCCCGTCATTATATGTTTTATACATTCTGGTTACACACATGCTTTTTTTTTAACAAAACCCAGGGCATGGGTTTTGTTTTCAGATTGCGTAAATTTGCTCTGGCTGGAGCTGCTGCTCCCGATCCAGACTGACTGAGGTCTCCTAGTCAGGAAGTCTAGCGTCCAGTTTCAGAGGGATGTCTACAGGCTCTGACTGGGTCACCTTTTCAATCAGGTGCTAAGGAATGATTGTGTTGAATGCTGTGAATGCTCCTAGTCAGGAAGTCTAGCGTCCAGTTTCAGAGGGATGTCTACAGGCTCTGACTGGTTCGCCTTTTCAATCAGGTGCTAAGGAATGATTGTGTTGAATGCTGTGGTGAACTTTTCACTGAAGACCATTTGAACGCACGTGTCCATTTTGTCCTTGGCCAGATGGAGGGTGGTGGCGATTGGGTTATCTGTTGAGCTCGTGGAACTTGGATACAGATTTTTGTACTGATCATATCCCGTCATTATATCTTTTATACATTCTGGTTACACACATGCTTTTTTTTTTATTTCTCTTAGAGGTCATGTTTTCAGCCTCGTTAGTGCAGTAGGTAGCGTGTCAGTCTCATAATCTGAAGGTTGTGAGTTCAATCCTCACACAGGGCATGGGTTTTGTTTTCAGATTAAGTAGGATATGCTCTGGCTGGAGCTGCTGGAGGTGCTGCTCCTGACCCAGACTGAGTGAGGTCTCCTAGTCAGGAAGTCTAGCTTCCAGTTTCAGAGGGATGTCTACAGGCTCTGACTGGTTCGCCTTTTCAATCAGGTGCTGAGGAATGATTGTGTTGAATGCTGTGGTGAACTTTTCACTGAAGACCATTTGAACACACAAGTCCATTTTGTCCTTGGCCAGATGGAGGGTGGTGGCGATTGGGTTATCTGTTGAGCTTGTGGAACTTGGATACAAATTTTTGTACTGATTATATCCCGTCATTATATATTCTATACATTCTGGTTACACAAAAGCTTTTTTTTTTCTTTCTCTTAAAGTTCATGTTTTCAGCCTTGTTAGAGCAGTAGGTAGCGGTTCAGTCTCATAATCTGAAGGTCGTGAGTTCAAGGGATGTCTACAGGCTCTGACTGGTTGGCCTCTTTCAATCAGGTGCTGAGGAATGATTGTGTTGAATGCTGTGGTGAACTTTTCACTGAAGATCATTTGAACACACAAGTCCTTCTTGCTCATGGCCAGTTGAGTGTGGTGGCGATTGGGTTATCTGTTGAGCTCTGGAACTTGGATACAGATTTTTGTACTGATTATATCCCGTCATTATATGTTTTATACGTTCTGGTTACACACATGCTTTTTTTTTTTTAAAACAAAACCCAGGGCATGGGTTTTGTTTTCAGATTACGTAGAATTTGCTCTGGCTGGAGCTGCTGATCCCGATCCAGACTGACTGAGGTCTCCTAGTCAGGAAGTCTAGCGTCCAGTTTCAGAGGGATGTCTACAGGCTCTGACTGGGTCACCTTTTCAATCAGGTGCTAAGGAATGATTGTGTTGAATGCTGTGAATGCTCCTAGTCAGGAAGTCTAGCGTCCAGTTTCAGAGGGATGTCTACAGGCTCTGACTGGTTCGCCTTTTCAATCAGGTGCTAAGGAATGATTGTGTTGAATGCTGTGGTGAACTTTTCACTGAAGACCATTTGAACGCACGTGTCCATTTTGTCCTTGGCCAGATGGAGGGTGGTGGCGATTGGGTTATCTGTTGAGCTCGTGGAACTTGGATACAGATTTTTGTACTGATCATATCCCGTCATTATATCTTTTATACATTCTGGTTACACACATGCTTTTTTTTTATTTCTCTTAGAGGTCATGTTTTCAGCCTCGTTAGTGCAGTAGGTAGCGTGTCAGTCTCATAATCTGAAGGTTGTGAGTTCAATCCTCACACAGGGCATGGGTTTTGTTTTCAGATTAAGTAGGATATGCTCTGGCTGGAGCTGCTGGAGGTGCTGCTCCTGACCCAGACTGAGTGAGGTCTCCTAGTCAGGAAGTCTAGCTTCCAGTTTCAGAGGGATGTCTACAGGCTCTGACTGGTTCGCCTTTTCAATCAGGTGCTGAGGAATGATTGTGTTGAATGCTGTGGTGAACTTTTCACTGAAGACCATTTGAACACACAAGTCCATTTTGTCCTTGGCCAGATGGAGGGTGGTGGCGATTGGGTTATCTGTTGAGCTTGTGGAACTTGGATACAAATTTTTGTACTGATTATATCCCGTCATTATATGTTCTATACATTCTGGTTACACACAAGCTTTTTTTTTTATTTCTCTTAAAGTTCATGTTTTCAGCCTTGTTAGAGCAGTAGGTAGCGTGTCAGTCTCATAATCTGAAGGTCGTGAGTTCAAGGGATGTCTACAGGCTCTGACTGGTTCGCCTTTTCAATCAGGTGCTAAGGAATGATTGTGTTGAATGCTGTGGTGAACTTTTCACTGAAGACCATTTGAACGCACGTGTCCATTTTGTCCTTGGCCAGATTGGGTTATCTGTTGAGCTCGTGGAACTTGGATGCAGATTTTTATACTGATTATATCCCGTCATTATATGTTTTATACGTTCTGGTTACACACATGCTTTTTTTTGTTTCTCTTGGAGCTGGTGTTTTCAGCCTTGTTAGCGCAGTAGGTAGCACGTCAGTCTCATAATCTGAAGGTCGTGAGTTCAATCCTCACACAGGGCATGGGTTTTGTTTTCAGATTACGTTGAATTTGCTCTGGCTGGAGCTGCTGATCCCGATCCAGACTGAATGAGGTCTCCTAGTCAGGAAGTCTAGCGTCCAGTTTCAGAGGGATGTCTACAGGCTCTGACTGGGTCACCTTTTCAATCAGGTGCTAAGGAATGATTGTGTTGTATTCTGTGGTGAACTTTTCACTGAAAACCATTTGAACGCACATGTCCTTCTTGCTCATGGCCAGATGGAGGGTGGTGGCGATTGGGTTATCTTTTGAGCTCGTGGAACTTGGATACAGATTTTTGTACTGATTATATCCCGTCATTATATTTTGTATACATTCTGGTTAAACACAAGCTTTTTTTAAATTTCTCTTAGAGATCATGTGTTCAGCCTTGTTAGCGCAGTATGTAGCGTGTCAGTCTCATAATCTGAAGGTCATGAGTTCAATCCTTACACAGGGCATGGGTTTTGTTTTCAGATTATGTAGAATTTGCTCTGGCTGGAGGTGCTGGAGGTGCTGCTCCTGATCCAGACTGAGTGAGGTCTCCTAGTCAGGAAGTCTAGCGTCCAGTTTCAGAGGGATGTCTACAGGCTGACACTGGGTCACCTTTTCAATCAGGTGCTAAGGAATGATTGTGTTGAATGCTGTGAATGCTCCTAGTCAGGAAGTCTAGCGTCCAGTTTCAGAGGGATGTCTACAAGCTCTGACTGGTTCGCCTTTTCAATCAGGTGCTGAGGAATGATTGTGTTGAATGCTGTGGTGAACTTTTCACTGAAGATCATTTGAACACACAAGTCCTTCTTGCTCATGGCCAGTTGGAGTGTGGTGGCGATTGGGTTATCTGTTGAGCTCCTGGAACTTGGATACAGATTTTTGTACTGATTATATCCCGTCATTATATGTTTTATACGTTCTGGTTACACACATGCTTTTTTTTTTTTAAAACAAAACCCAGGGCATGGGCTTTTCAATCAGGTGCTAAGGAATGATTGTGTTGAATGCTGTGAATGCTCCTAGTCAGGAAGTCTAGCGTCCAGTTTCAGAGGGATGTCTACAGGCTCTGACTGGTTCGCCTTTTCAATCAGGTGCTAAGGAATGATTGTGTTGAATGCTGTGGTGAACTTTTCACTGAAGACCATTTGAACGCACGTGTCCATTTTGTCCTTGGCCAGATGGAGGGTGGTGGCGATTGGGTTATCTGTTGAGCTCGTGGAACTTGGATACAGATTTTTGTACTGATCATATCCCGTCATTATATCTTTTATACATTCTGGTTACACACATGCTTTTTTTTTTATTTCTCTTAGAGGTCATGTTTTCAGCCTCGTTAGCGCAGTAGGTAGCGTGTCAGTCTCCTAATCTGAAGGTTGTGAGTTCAATCCTCACACAGGGCATGGGTTTTGTTTTCAGATTAAGTAGGATATGCTCTGGCTGGAGCTGCTGGAGGTGCTGCTCCTGACCCAGACTGAGTGAGGTCTCCTAGTCAGGAAGTCTAGCTTCCAGTTTCAGAGGGATGTCTACAGTCTCTGACTGGTTCGCCTTTTCAATCAGGTGCTGAGGAATGATTGTGGTGAATGCTGTGGTGAACTTTTCACTGAAGATCATTTGAACACACAAGTCCTTCTTGCTCATGGCCAGTTGGAGTGTGGTGGCGATTGGGTTATCTGTTGACCTCGTGGAACTTGGATACAAATTTTTGGAGGTGGTGTTTTCAGCCTTGTTAGCGCAGTAGGTAGCGCGTCAGTCTCATTATCTGAAGGTCGTGAGTTCAATCCTCACACAGGGCATTGGTTTTGTTTTCAGATTACGTTGAATTTGCTCTGGCTGGAGCTGCTGATCCCGATCCAGACTGAATGAGGTCTCCTAGTCAGGAAGTCTAGCGTCCAGTTTCAGAGGGATGTCTACAGGCTCTGACTGGGTCACCTTTTCAATCAGGTGCTAAGGAATGATTGTGTTGAATGCTGTGGTGAACGTTTCACTGAAGACCATTTGAACACACAAGTCCATTTTGTCCTAGGCCAGATGGAGGGTGGTGGCGATTGGGTTATCTGTTGAGCTTGTGGAACTTGGATACAAATTTTTGTACTGATTATATCCCGTCATTATATGTTCTATACATTCTGGTTACACACAGCTTTTTTTTATTTCTCTTAAAGGTCATGTTTTCAGCCTTGTTAGAGCAGTAGGTAGCGTGTCAGTCTCATAATCTGAAGGTCGTGAGTTCAAGGGATGTCTACAGGCTCTGACTGGTTTGCCTTTTTCAATCAGGTGCTAAGGAATGATTGTGTTGAATGCTGTGGTGAACTTTTCACTGAAGACCATTTGAACGTACGTGTCCATTTTGTCCTTGGCCAGATTGGGTTATCTGTTGAGCTCGTGGAACTTGGATACAGATTTTTTTTATACGATTATATATCCCGTCATTATATGTTTTATACGTTCTGGTTACACACATGCTACATTTTGTTTCTCTTGGAGCTGGTGTTTTCAGCCTTGTTAGCGCAGTGGTGTCGCGTCAGTCTCATAATCTGAAGGTTGTGAGTTCAATCCTCACACAGGGCCTGGGTTTTGTTTTCAGATTAAGTAGGATATGGTGCGGCTGGAGATGCTGGAGGTGCTGCTCCTGACCCAGACTGAGTGAGGTCTCCTAGTCAGGAAGTCTAGCGTCCAGTTTCAGAGGGATGTCTACAGGCTCTGACTGGGTCACCTTTTCAATCAGGTGCTAAGGAATGATTGTGTTGAATGCTGTGAATGCTCCTAGTCAGGAAGTCTAGCTTCCAGTTTCAGAGGGATGTCTACAGGCTCTGACTGGTTCGCCTTTTCAATCAGGTGCTGAGGAATGATTGTGTTGAATGCTGTGGTGAACTTTTCACTGAAGACCATTTGAACACACAAGTCCATTTTGCCTTGTTAGAGCAGTAGGTAGCATGTCAGTCTCATAATCTGAAGGTCGTGAGTTCAAGGGATGTCTACAGGCTCTGACTGGTTCGCCTTTTCAATCAGGTGCTAAGGAATGATTGTGTTGAATGCTGTGGTGAACTTTTCACTGAAGACCATTTGAACGCACGTGTCCATTTTGTCCTTGGCCAGATTGGGTTATCTGTTGAGCTCGTGGAACTTGGATACAGATTTTTGTACTGATTATATCCCGTCATTATATGTTTTATACGTTCTGGTTACACACATGCTTTTTTTGTTTCTCTTGGAGCTGGTGTTTTCAGCCTTGTTAGCGCAGTAGGTAGCGTGTCAGTCTCATAATCTGAAGGTTGTGAGTTCAATCCTCACACAGGGCCTGGGTTTTGTTTTCAGATTAAGTAGGATATGCTCTGGCTGGAGCTGCTGGAGGTGCTGCTCCTGACCCAGACTGAGTGAGGTCTCCTAGTCAGGAAGTCTAGCGTCCAGTTTCAGAGGGATGTCTACAGGCTCTGACTGGGTCACCTTTTCAATCAGGTGCTAAGGAATGATTGTGTTGAATGCTGTGAATGCTCCTAGTCAGGAAGTCTAGCTTCCAGTTTCAGAGGGATGTCTACAGGCTCTGACTGGTTCGCCTTTTCAATCAGGTGCTGAGGAATGATTGTGTTGAATGCTGTGGTGAACTTTTCACTGAAGACCATTTGAACACACAAGTCCATTTTGTCCTTGGCCAGATGGAGGGTGGTGGCGATTGGGTTATCTGTTGAGCTTGTGGAACTTGGATACAAATTTTTGTACTGATTATATCCCGTCATTATATGTTCTATACATTCTGGTTACACACAAGCTTTTTTTTTTATTTCTCTTAAAGTTCATGTTTTCAGCCTTGTTAGAGCAGTAGGTAGCGTGTCAGTCTCATAATCTGAAGGTCGTGAGTTCAAGGGATGTCTACAGGCTCTGACTGGTTCGCCTTTTCAATCAGGTGCTAAGGAATGATTGTGTTGAATGCTGTGGTGAACTTTTCACTGAAGACCATTTGAACGCACGTGTCCATTTTGTCCTTGGCCAGATTGGGTTATCTGTTGAGCTCGTGGAACTTGGATACAGATTTTTATACTGATTATATCCCGTCATTATATGTTTTATACGTTCTGGTTACACACATGCTTTTTTTTGTTTCTCTTGGAGGTGGTGTTTTCAGCCTTGTTAGCGCAGTAGGTAGCGCGTCAGTCTCATAATCTGAAGGTCGTGAGTTCAATCCTCACACAGGGCATGGGTTTTGTTTTCAGATTACGTTGAATTTGCTCTGGCTGGAGCTGCTGATCCCGATCCAGACTGAATGAGGTCTCCTAGTCAGGAAGTCTAGCGTCCAGTTTCAGAGGGATGTCTACAGGCTCTGACTGGGTCACCTTTTCAATCAGGTGCTAAGGAATGATTGTGTTGTATTCTGTGGTGAACTTTTCACTGAAAACCATTTGAACACACATCTTGTCCTTTCTTGCTCATGGCCAGATGGAGGGTGGTGGCGATTGGGTTATCTTTTGAGCTCGTGGAACTTGGATACAGATTTTTGTACTGATTATATCCCGTCATTATATTTTGTATACATTCTGGTTAAACACAAGCTTTTTTTAAATTTCTCTTAGAGATCATGTGTTCAGCCTTGTTAGCGCAGTAGGTAGCGTGTCAGTCTCATAATCTGAAGGTCATGAGTTCAATCCTTACACAGGGCATGGGTTTTGTTTTCAGATTATGTAGAATTTGCTCTGGCTGGAGGTGCTGGAGGTGCTGCTCCTGATCCAGACTGAGTGAGGTCTCCTAGTCAGGAAGTCTAGCGTCCAGCTTCAGAGGGATGTCTACAGGCTCTGACTGGGTCACCTTTTCAATCAGGTGCTAAGGAATGATTGTGTTGAATGCTGTGAATGCTCCTAGTCAGGAAGTCTAGCGTCCAGTTTCAGAGGGATGTCTACAAGCTCTGACTGGTTCGCCTTTTCAATCAGGTGCTGAGGAATGATTGTGGTGAATGCTGTGGTGAACTTTTCACTGAAGATCATTTGAACACACAAGTCCTTCTTGCTCATGGCCAGTTGGAGTGTGGTGGCGATTGGGTTATCTGTTGAGCTCCTGGAACTTGGATACAGATTTTTGTACTGATTATATCCCCGTCATTATATGTTTTATACATTCTGGTTACATACTTTTTTTTTTTTTAAAACAAAACCCAGGGCATGGGCTTTTCAATCAGGTGCTAAGGAATGATTGTGTTGAATGCTGTGAATGCTCCTAGTCAGGAAGTCTAGCGTCCAGTTTCAGAAGGATGTCTACAGGCTCTGACTGGTTCGCCTTTTAATAGGGCTAGGAATGATTGTGTTGAATGCTGTGGTGAACTTCACTAACATTTAACGCACGTGTCCATTTTTTGGGGGGCAGTCTGGTTTCTATATTTTTGTACTAATATCCTCATTATTCTATACATGGTTAACACATGTTTTAAAACAAAACCCAGGGCATGGGCTTTTCAATCAGGTGCTAAGGAATGATTGTGTTGAATGCTGTGAATGCTTCTAGTCAGGAAGTCTAGCGTCCAGTTTCAGAGGGATGTCTACAAGCTCTGACTGGTTCGCCTTTTTCAATCAGGTGCTAAGGAATGATTGTGTTGAATGCTGTGGTGAACTTTTCACTGAAGACCATTTGAACGCACGTGTCCATTTTGTCCTTGGCCAGATGGAGGGTGGTGGCGATTGGGTTATCTGTTGAGCTCGTGGAACTTGGATACAGATTTTTGTACTGATCATATCCCGTCATTATATCTTTTATACATTCTGGTTACACACATGCTTTTTTTTTTATTTCTCTTAGAGGTCATGTTTTCAGCCTCGTTAGCGCAGTAGGTAGCGTGTCAGTCTCCTAATCTGAAGGTTGTGAGTTCAATCCTCACACAGGGCATGGGTTTTTTTTCAGATTAAGTAGGATATGCTCTGGCTGGAGCTGCTGGAGGTGCTGCTCCTGACCCAGACTGAGTGAGGTCTCCTAGTCAGGAAGTCTAGCTTCCAGTTTCAGAGGGATGTCTACAGTCTCTGACTGGTTCGCCTTTTCAATCAGGTGCTGAGGAATGATTGTGGTGAATGCTGTGGTGAACTTTTCACTGAAGATCATTTGAACACACAAGTCCTTCTTGCTCATGGCCAGTTGGAGTGTGGTGGCGATTGGGTTATCTGTTGACCTCGTGGAACTTGGATACAAATTTTTGGAGGTGGTGTTTTCAGCCTTGTTAGCGCAGTAGGTAGCGCGCGCGTCGTCTCATTATCTGAAGGTCGTGAGTTCAATTCTCACACAGGGCATTGGTTTTGTTTTCAGATTACGTTGAATTTGCTCTGGCTGGAGCTGCTGATCCCGATCCAGACTGAATGAGGTCTCCTAGTCAGGAAGTCTAGCGTCCAGTTTCAGAGGGATGTCTACAGGCTCTGACTGGGTCACCTTTTCAATCAGGTGCTAAGGAATGATTGTGTTGAATGCTGTGGTGAACGTTTCACTGAAGACCATTTGAACACACAAGTCCATTTTGTCCTAGGCCAGATGGAGGGTGGTGGCGATTGGGTTATCTGTTGAGCTTGTGGAACTTGGATACAAATTTTTGTACTGATTATATCCCGTCATTATATGTTCTATACATTCTGGTTACACACAAGCTTTTTTTTTTATTTCTCTTAAAGTTCATGTTTTCAGCCTTGTTAGAGCAGTAGGTAGCGTGTCAGTCTCATAATCTGAAGGTCGTGAGTTCAAGGGATGTCTACAGGCTCTGACTGGTTCGCCTTTTCAATCAGGTGCTAAGGAATGATTGTGTTGAATGCTGTGGTGAACTTTTCACTGAAGACCATTTGAACCTCGCGCGTGTCCATTTTGTCCTTGGCCAGATTGGGTTATCTGTTGAGCTCGTGGAACTTGGATACAGATTTTTATACTGATTATATCCCGTCATTATATGTTTTATAACGTCTGGTTACACACATGCTTTTTTTTGTTTCTTTGAGCTGGTGTTTTCAGCCTTGTTTGCGTAGTAGGTAGCGCGTCCGTCTCATAATCTGAAGGTTGTGAGTTCAATCCTCACACAGGGCCTGGGTTTTGTTTTCAGATTAAGTAGGATATGCTCTGGCTGGAGATGCTGGAGGTGCTGCTCCTGACCCAGACTGAGTGAGGTCTCCTAGTCAGGAAGTCTAGCGTCCAGTTTCAGAGGGATGTCTACAGGCTCTGACTGGGTCACCTTTTCAATCAGGTGCTAAGGAATGATTGTGTTGAATGCTGTGAATGCTCCTAGTCAGGAAGTCTAGCTTCCAGTTTCAGAGGGATGTCTACAGGCTCTGACTGGTTCGCCTTTTCAATCAGGTGCTGAGGAATGATTGTGTTGAATGCTGTGGTGAACTTTTCACTGAAGACCATTTGAACACACAAGTCCATTTTTGCCTTGTTAGAGCAGTAGGTAGTATGTCAGTCTCTTAAACTGAAGGTCGTGAGTTCAAGGGATGTCTACAGGCTCTGACTGGTTCGCCTTTTCAATCAGGTGCTAAGGAATGATTGTGTTGAATGCTGTGGTGAACTTTTCACTGAAGACCATTTGAACGACGTGTCCATTTTGTCCTTGGCCAGATTGGGTTATCTGTTGAGCTCGTGGAACTTGGATACAGATTTTTGTACTGATTATATCCCGTCATTATATGTTTTATACATTCTGGTTACACACATGCTTTTTGGTTTCTCTTGGAGCTGGTTTTTTCAGCCTTGTTAGCGCAGTAGGTAGCGTGTCGTCTCCTAATCTGAAGGTTGTGAGTTCAATCCTCACACAGGGCCTGGGTTTTGTTTTCAGATTAAGTAGGATATGCTCTGGCTGGAGCTGCTGGAGGTGCTGCTCCTGACCCAGACTGAGTGAGGTCTTCCTAGTCAGGAAGTCTAGCGTCCAGTTTCAGAGGGATGTCTACAGGCTCTGACTCGGTCACCTTTTCAATCAGGTGCTAAGGAATGATTGTGTTGAATGCTGTGAATGCTCCTAGTCAGGAAGTCTAGCTTCCAGTTTCAGAGGGATGTCTACAGGCTCTGACTGGTTCGCCTTTTCAATCAGGTGCTGAGGAATGATTGTGTTGAATGCTGTGGTGAACTTTTCACTGAAGACCATTTGAACACACAAGTCCATTTTGTCCTTGGCCAGATGGAGGGTGGTGGCGATTGGGTTATCTGTTGAGCTTGTGGAACTTGGATACAGATTTTTGTACTGATTATATCCCGTCATTATATGTTCTATACATTCTGGTTACACACAAGCTTTTTTTTTATTTCTCTTAAAGGTCATGTTTTCAGCCTTGTTAGAGCAGTAGGTAGCGTGTCAGTCTCATAATCTGAAGGTCGTGAGTTCAAGGGATGTCTACAGGCTCTGACTGGTTCGCCTTTTCAATCAGGTGCTAAGGAATGATTGTGTTGAATGCTGTGGTGAACTTTTCACTGAAGACCATTTGAACGCACGTGTCCATTTTGTCCTTGGCCAGATTGGGTTATCTGTTGAGCTCGTGGAACTTGGATACAGATTTTTATACTGATTATATCCCATCATTATATGTTTTATACGTTCTGGTTACACACATGCTTTTTTTTGTTTCTCTTGGAGGTGGTGTTTTCAGCCTTGTTAGCGCAGTAGGTAGCGCGTCAGTCTCATAATCTGAAGGTCGTGAGTTCAATCCTCACACAGGGCATGGGTTTTGTTTTCAGATTACGTTGAATTTGCTCTGGCTGGAGCTGCTGATCCCGATCCAGACTGAATGAGGTCTCCTAGTCAGGAAGTCTAGCGTCCAGTTTCAGAGGGATGTCTACAGGCTCTGACTGGGTCACCTTTTCAATCAGGTGCTAAGGAATGATTGTGTTGTATTCTGTGGTGAACTTTTCACTGAAAACCATTTGAACGCACATGTCCTTCTTGCTCATGGCCAGATGGAGGGTGGTGGCGATTGGGTTATCTTTTGAGCTCGTGGAACTTGGATACAGATTTTTGTACTGATTATATCCCGTCATTATATTTTGTATACATTCTGGTTAAACACAAGCTTTTTTTAAATTTCTCTTAGAGATCATGTGTTCAGCCTTGTTAGCGCAGTAGGTAGCGTGTCAGTCTCATAATCTGAAGGTCATGAGTTCAATCCTTACACAGGGCATGGGTTTTGTTTTCAGATTATGTAGAATTTGCTCTGGCTGGAGGTGCTGGAGGTGCTGCTCCTGATCCAGACTGAGTGAGGTCTCCTAGTCAGGAAGTCTAGCGTCCAGTTTCAGAGGGATGTCTACAGGCTGACACTGGGTCACCTTTTCAATCAGGTGCTAAGGAATGATTGTGTTGAATGCTGTGAATGCTCCTAGTCAGGAAGTCTAGCGTCCAGTTTCAGAGGGATGTCTACAAGCTCTGACTGGTTCGCCTTTTCAATCAGGTGCTGAGGAATGATTGTGTTGAATGCTGTGGTGAACTTTTCACTGAAGATCATTTGAACACACAAGTCCTTCTTGCTCATGGCCAGTTGGAGTGTGGTGGCGATTGGGTTATCTGTTGAGCTCCTGGAACTTGGATACAGATTTTTGTACTGATTATATCCCGTCATTATATGTTTTATACATTCTGGTTACACACATGCTTTTTTTTTTTTAAAACAAAACCCAGGGCATGGGCTTTTCAATCAGGTGCTAAGGAATGATTGTGTTGAATGCTGTGAATGCTCCTAGTCAGGAAGTCTAGCGTCCAGTTTCAGAGGGATGTCTACAGGCTCTGACTGGTTCGCCTTTTCAATCAGGTGCTAAGGAATGATTGTGTTGAATGCTGTGGTGAACTTTTCACTGAAGACCATTTGAACACACGCGTGTCATTTTGTCCTTGGCCAGATGGAGGGTGGTAGCGTTTGGGTTATCTGTTGAGCTCGTGGAACTTGGATACAGATTTTTGTACTGATCATATCCCGTCATTATATCTTTTATACATTCTGGTTACACACATGCTTTTTTTTATTTCTCTTAGAGGTCATGTTTTCAGCCTCGTTAGCGCAGTAGGTAGCGTGTCAGTCTCATAATCTGAAGGTTGTGAGTTCAATCCACAACAGGGCATGGGTTTTGTTTTCAATTAAGTAGATATGTCTGGCTGGAGCTGCTGGAGGTGCTGCTCCTGACCAGACTGAGTGAGGTCTCCTAGTCAGGAAGTCTAGCTTCCAGTTTCAGAGGGATGTCTACAGGCTCTGACTGGTTCGCCTTTTCAATCAGGTGCTGAGGAATGATTGTGTTGAATGCTGTGGTGAACTTTTCACTGAAGATCATTTGAACACACAAGTCCTTCTTGCTCATGGCCAGTTGGAGTGTGGTGGCGATTGGGTTATCTGTTGACCTCGTGGAACTTGGATACAAATTTTTGGAGGTGGTGTTTTCAGCCTTGTTAGCGCAGTAGGTAGCGCGTCAGTCTCATTATCTGAAGGTCGTGAGTTCAATCCTCACACAGGGCATTGGTTTTGTTTTCAGATTACGTTGAATTTGCTCTGGCTGGAGCTGCTGATCCCGATCCAGACTGAATGAGGTCTCCTAGTCAGGAAGTCTAGCGTCCAGTTTCAGAGGGATGTCTACAGGCTCTGACTGGGTCACCTTTTCAATCAGGTGCTAAGGAATGATTGTGTTGAATGCTGTGGTGAACGTTTCACTGAAGACCATTTGAACGCACGTGTCCATTTTGTCCTTGGCCAGATGGAGGGTGGTGGCGATTGGGTTATCTGTTGAGCTCGTGGAAATTGGATACAGATTTTTTTTTTCTGATTATATGCCATCATTATATGTTCTATACATTCTGGTTAAACACAAGCTTTTTTTTATTTCTCTTAGAGATAATGTTTTCAGCCTTGTTAGCGGGTAGGTAGCGTGTCAGTCTCATAATCTGAAGGTGTATTAACTAACAGGCAGATATAAATTTTCTAGAATTGGAGGTGCTGCTCTGATCCAGACTGAGTGAGGTCTCCTAGTCACGAAGTCTAGCGTCCAGTTTCAGAGGGATGTCTACAGGCTCTGACTGGTTCGCCTTTTCAATCAGGTGCTGAGGAATGATTGTGTTGAATGCTGTGGTGAACTTTTCACTGAAGATCATTTGAACACACAAGTCCTTCTTGCTCATGGCCAGTTGGAGTGTGGTGGCGATTGGGTTATCTGTTGAGCTCCTGGAACTTGGATACAGATTTTTGTACTGATTATATCCCGTCATTTTATGTTCTATACATTCTGGTTACACACAAGCTTTTTTTTATTTTTCTCTTAAAGAGCACGTTTTCAGCCTTGTTAGGGCAGTAGGTAGCGTGTCAGTCTCATAATCTGAAGGTCGTGAGTTCAATCCTCACACAGGGCATGGGTTTTTTTTAGATTACGTAGAATTTGCTCTGGCTGGAGGTGCTGGAGCTGCTGCTCCTGATCCAGACTGAGTGAGGTCTCCTAGTCAGGAAGTCTAGCGTCCAGTTTCAGAAGGATGTCTATAGGCTCTGACTGGTTCGCCTTTTCAATCAGCTGCTAAGGAATGATTGTGTTGAATGCTGTGGTGAACTTTTCACTGAAGACCATTTGAACGCACGTGTCGATTTTGTCCTTGGCCAGATGGAGGGTGGTGGCGATTGGGTTATCTGTTGAACTCGTGGAACTTGGATACAGATTTTTGTACTGATTATATCCCGTCATTATATCTTCTATACACTCTGGTTACACACATGCTTTTTTTTATTTCTCTTAGAGGTCATGTTTTCAGCCTTGTTAGCGCAGTAGGTAGCGTGTCAGTCTCATAATCTGAAGGTCGTGAGTTCAATCCTCACACAGGGCATAGGTTTTGTTTTCAGATTACGTAGAATTTGCTCTGGCTGGAGCTGCTGGAGGTGCTGCTCCTGATCCAGACTGAGTGTGGTCTCCTAGTCAGGAAGTCTAGCGTCCAGTTTCAGAGGGTTGTCTACAGGCTCTGACTGGGTTGCCTTTTCAATCAGGTGCTGAGGAATGATTGTGTTGAATGCTGTGGTGAACTTTTCTCTGAAGACCAGTTGAATGCACGTGTCTTCTTACTCATGCCCAGTTGGAGTGTGGTGGCGATTGGGTTATCTGTTGAGCTCTTGGAACTTGGATACAGATTTTTGTACTGATTATATCCCGTCATCATATGTTTTATACGTTCTGGTTACATAGGGCATGGGCTTTGTTTCAGATTTCGTAGAATTTGCTCTGGCTGTAGCTACTGATCCCGATCCAGACTGACTGAGGTCTACTAGTCAGGAAGTCTAGCATCCATGTGGTGAACTTTTCACTGAAGACCATTTGAACGCACGTGTCCATTTTGTCCTTGGCCAGATGGAGGGTGGTGGCGATTGGGTTATCTGTTGAGCTCGTGGAACTTGGATACAGATTTTTGTACTGATCATATCCCGTCATTATATCTTTTATACATTCTGGTTACACACATGCTTTTTTTTTTATTTCTCTTAGAGGTCATGTTTTCAGCCTCGTTAGCGCAGTAGGTAGCGTGTCAGTCTCATAATCTGAAGGTTGTGAGTTCAATCCTCACACAGGGCATGGGTTTTGTTTTCAGATTAAGTAGGATATGCTCTGGCTGGAGCTGCTGGAGGTGCTGCTCCTGACCCAGACTGAGTGAGGTCTCCTAGTCAGGAAGTCTAGCTTCCAGTTTCAGAGGGATGTCTACAGGCTCTGACTGGTTCGCCTTTTCAATCAGGTGCTGAGGAATGATTGTGTTGAATGCTGTGGTGAACTTTTCACTGAAGATCATTTGAACACACAAGTCCTTCTTGCTCATGGCCAGTTGGAGTGTGGTGGCGATTGGGTTATCTGTTGAGCTCGTGGAACTTGGATACAAATTTTTGTACTGATTATATCCCGTCATTATATGTTCTATACATTCTGGTTACACACAAGCTTTTTTTTATTTCTCTTAGAGATCATGTTTTCAGCCTTGTTAGCGCGCAGTAGGTACGCGTCAGTCTCATAATCTGAAGGTCGTGAGTTCAATCCTCACACAGGGCATGGGTTTTGTTTTCAGATTACGTAGAATTTGCTCTGGCTGGAGCTGCTGATCCCGATCCAGACTGACTGAGGTCTCCTAGTCAGGAAGTCTAGCGTCCAGTTTCAGAGGGATGTCTACAGGCTCTGACTGGGTCACCTTTTCAATCAGGTGCTAAGGAATGATTGTGTTGAATGCTGTGAATGCTCCTAGTCAGGAAGTCTAGCTTCCAGTTTCAGAGGGATGTCTACAGGCTCTGACTGGTTCGCCTTTTCAATCAGGTGCTGAGGAATGATTGTGTTGAATGCTGTGGTGAACTTTTCACTGAAGACCATTTGAACACACAAGTCCATTTTGTCCTTGGCCAGATGGAGGGTGGTGGCGATTGGGTTATCTGTTGAGCTTGTGGAACTTGGATACAGATTTTTGTACTGATTATATCCCGTCATTATATGTTCTATACATTCTGGTTACACACAAGCTTTTTTTTTATTTCTCTTAAAGGTCATGTTTTCAGCCTTGTTAGAGCAGTAGGTAGCGTGTCAGTCTCATAATCTGAAGGTTGTGAGTTCAAGGGATGTCTACAGGCTCTGACTGGTTCGCCTTTTCAATCAGGTGCTAAGGAATGATTGTGTTGTATTCTGTGGTGAACTTTTCACTGAAAACCATTTGAACGCACATGTCCTTCTTGCTCATGGCCAGATGGAGGGTGGTGGCGATTGGGTTATCTTTTGAGCTCGTGGAACTTGGATACAGATTTTTGTACTGATTATATCCCGTCATTATATTTTGTATACATTCTGGTTAAACACAAGCTTTTTTTTAATTTCTCTTAGAGATCATGTTTTCAGCCTTGTTAGCGCAGTAGGTAGCGTGTCACTCTCATAATCTGAAGGTCATGAGTTCAATCCTCACACAGGGCATGGGTTTTGTTTTCAGATTACGTAGAATTTGCTCTGGCTGGAGGTGCTGGAGGTGCTGCTCCTGATCCAGACTGAGTGAGGTCTCCTAGTCAGGAAGTCTCTAGCGTCCAGTTTCAGAGGGATGTCTACAAGCTCTGACTGGTTCGCCTTTTCAATCAGGTGCTGAGGAATGATTGTGTTGAATGCTGTGGTGAACTTTTCACTGAAGATCATTTGAACACACAAGTCCTTCTTGCTCATGGCCAGTTGGAGTGTGGTGGCGATTGGGTTATCTGTTGAGCTCCTGGAACTTGGATACAGATTTTTGTACTGATTATATCCCGTCATTATATGTTTTATACATTCTGGTTACACACATGCTTTTTTTTTTTTAAAACAAAACCCAGGGCATGGGTTTTGTTTTCAGATTACGTTGAATTTGCTCTGGCTGGAGCTGCTGATCCCGATCCAGACTGACTGAGGTCTCCTAGTCAGGAAGTCTAGCGTCCAGTTTCAGAGGGATGTCTACAGGCTCTGACTGGGTCACCTTTTCAATCAGGTGCTAAGGAATGATTGTGTTGAATGCTGTGAATGCTCCTAGTCAGGAAGTCTAGCGTCCAGTTTCAGAGGGATGTCTACAGGCTCTGACTGGTTCGCCTTTTCAATCAGGTGCTAAGGAATGATTGTGTTGAATGCTGTGGTGAACTTTTCACTGAAGACCATTTGAACGCACGTGTCCATTTTGTCCTTGGCCAGATGGAGGGTGGTGGCGATTGGGTTATCTGTTGAGCTCGTGGAACTTGGATACAGATTTTTGTACTGATCATATCCCGTCATTATATCTTTTATACATTCTGGTTATACATACATCTTTTTTTTATTTCTCTTAGAGGTCATATTTTCAGCCTCGTTAGTGCAGTAGGTAGCGTGTCAGTCTCATAATCTGAAGGTTGTGAGTTCAATCCTCACACAGGGCATGGGTTTTGTTTTCAGATTAAGTAGGATATGCTCTGGCTGGAGCTGCTGGAGGTGCTGCTCCTGACCCAGACTGAGTGAGGTCTCCTAGTCAGGAAGTCTAGCTTCCAGTTTCAGAGGGATGTCTACAGGCTCTGACTGGTTCGCCTTTTCAATCAGGTGCTGAGGAATGATTGTGTTGAATGCTGTGGTGAACTTTTCACTGAAGATCATTTGAACACACAAGTCCTTCTTGCTCATGGCCAGTTGGAGTGTGGTGGCGATTGGGTTATCTGTTGAGCTCGTGGAACTTGGATACAAATTTTTGTACTGATTATATCCCGTCATTATATGTTCTATACATTCTGGTTACACACAAGCTTTTTTTTTATTTCTCTTTGAGATCATGTTTTCAGCCTTGTTAGCGCAGTAGGTAGCGCGTCAGTCTCATAATCTGAAGGTCGTGAGTTCAATCCTCACACAGGGCATGGGTTTTGTTTTCAGATTACGTAGAATTTGCTCTGGCTGGAGCTGCTGATCCCGATCCAGACTGAGTGAGGTCTCCTAGTCAGGAAGTCTAGCGTCCAGTTTCAGAGGGATGTCTACAGGCTCTGACTGGGTCACCTTTTCAATCAGGTGCTAAGGAATGATTGTGTTGAATGCTGTGAATGCTCCTAGTCAGGAAGTCTAGCTTCCAGTTTCAGAGGGATGTCTACAGGCTCTGACTGGTTCGCCTTTTCAATCAGGTGCTGAGGAATGATTGTGTTGAATGCTGTGGTGAACTTTTCACTGAAGACCATTTGAACACACAAGTCCATTTTGTCCTTGGCCAGATGGAGGGTGGTGGCGATTGGGTTATCTGTTGAGCTTGTGGAACTTGGATACAGATTTTTGTACTGATTATATCCCGTCATTATATGTTCTATACATTCTGGTTACACACAAGCTTTTTTTTTTATTTCTCTTAAAGGTCATGTTTTCAGCCTTGTTAGAGCAGTAGGTAGCGTGTCAGTCTCATAATCTGAAGGTCGTGAGTTCAAGGGATGTCTACAGGCTCTGACTGGTTCGCCTTTTCAATCAGGTGCTAAGGAATGATTGTGTTGAATGCTGTGGTGAACTTTTCACTGAAGACCATTTGAACGCACGTGTCCATTTTGTCCTTGGCCAGATGGAGGGTGGTGGCGATTGGGTTATCTTTTGAGCTCGTGGAACTTGGATACAGATTTTTGTACTGATTATATCCCGTCATTATATTTTGTATACATTCTGGTTAAACACAAGCTTTTTTTTAATTTCTCTTAGAGATCATGTTTTCAGCCTTGTTAGCGCAGTAGGTAGCGTGTCAGTCTCATAATTTGAAGGTCATGAGTTCAATCCTCACACAGGGCATGGGTTTTGTTTTCAGATTACGTAGAATTTGCTCTGGCTGGAGGTGCTGATCCCGATCCAGACTGAATGAGGTCTCCTAGTCAGGAAGTCTAGCGTCCAGTTTCAGAGGGATGTCTACAGGCTCTGACTGGGTCACCTTTTCAATCAGGTGCTAAGGAATGATTGTGTTGAATGCTGTGGTGAACGTTTCACTGAAGACCATTTGAACGCACGTGTCCATTTTGTCCTTGGCCAGATGGAGGGTGGTGGCGATTGGGTTATCTGTTGAGCTCGTGGAAATTGGATACAGATTTTTTTTTTCTGATTATACGCCATCATTATATGTTCTATACATTCTGGTTAAACACAAGCTTTTTTTTATTTCTCTTAGAGATCATGTTTTCAGCCTTGTTAGCGCAGTAGGTAGCGTGTCAGTCTCATAATCTGAAGGTCGTGAGTTCAATCCTCACACAGGGCATGGGTTTTGTTTTCAGATTACGTAGAATTTGCTCTGGCTAGAGATGCTGGAGGTGCTGCTCCATCCAGACTGAGTGAGGTCTCCTAGTCACGAAGTCTCGCGTCCAGTTTCAGAGGGATGTCTACAGGCTCTGACTGGTTCGCCTTTTCAATCAGGTGCTGAGGAATGATTGTGTTGAATGCTGTGGTGAACTTTACACTGAAGATCATTTGAACACACAAGTCCTTCTTGCTCATGGCCAGTTGGAGTGTGGTGGCGCATTGGGTTATCTGTTGAGCTCCTGGAACTTGGATACAGATTTTTGTACTGATTATATCCCGTCATTTATATGTTCTATACATTCTGGTTACACACAAGCTTTTTTTTTTTTTCTCTTAAAGAGCACGTTTTCAGCCTTGTTAGGCAGTAGGTAGCGTGTCAGTCTCATAATCTGAAGGTCGTGAGTTCAATCCTCACACAGGGCATGGGTTTTTTAGAATACGTAGAATTTGCTCTGGCTGGAGGTGCTGGAGCTGCTGCTCCTGATCCAGACTGAGTGAGGTCTCCTAGTCAGGAAGTCTAGCGTCCAGTTTCAGAAGGATGTCTATAGGCTCTGACTGGTTCGCCTTTTCAATCAGGTGCTAAGGAATGATTGTGTTGAATGCTGTGGTGAACTTTTCACTGAAGACCATTTGACACACATGGTGATTTTGTCCTTGGCCAGATGGAGGGTGGTGGCGATTGGGTTATCTGTTGAACTCGTGGAACTTGGATACAGATTTTTGTACTGATTATATCCCGTCATTATATCTTCTATACATTCTGGTTACACACATGCTTTTTTTATTTCTCTTAGAGGTCATGTTTTCAGCCTTGTTAGCGCAGTAGGTAGCGTGTCGTCTCATAATCTGAAGGTCGTGAGTTCAATACACAGGGAGAGATTAGTAGAATTTGCTTGGCTGGAGCTGCGAGGTGCTGCTGATCAGACTGAGTGTGGTCTCCTAGTCAGGAAGTCTAGCGTCAGTTTCAGAGGGTTGTCTACAGGCTCTGACTGGGTTGCCTTTTCAATCAGGTGCTGAGATGATTGTGTTGAATGCTGTGGTATTTCTCTGAAGACCAGGAAACGGTTAATGAGTTGGAGTGGTGGGATTGGTATGAGTTATAAATTTTTGATATATGTAATATGTTTTATGCTGGTTAATAGGATATTTGTTACTATATCATAACTGACTAGGTCTACTAGTCAGGAAGTCTAGCATCCATGTGGTGAACTTTTCACTGAAGACCATTTGAACCCGCGTGTCCATTTTGTCCTTGGCCAGATGGAGGGTGGTGGCGATTGGGTTATCTGTTGAGCTCGTGGAACTTGGATACAGATTTTTGTACTGATCATATCCCGTCATTATATCTTTTATACATTCTGGTTACACACATGCTTTTTTTTTATTTCTCTTAGAGGTCATGTTTTCAGCCTCGTTAGCGCGGAGTAGCGTGTCAGTCTCATAATCTGAAGGTTGTGAGTTCAATCCTCACACAGGGCATGGGTTTTGTTTTCAGATTAAGTAGGATATGCTCTGGCTGGAGCTGCTGGAGGCGCTGCTCCTGACCCAGACTGAGTGAGGTCTCCTAGTCAGGAAGTCTAGCTTCCAGTTTCAGAGGGATGTCTACAGGCTCTGACTGGTTTTCGCTTTTTTTTCAATCAGGTGCTGAGGAATGATTGTGTTGAATGCTGTGGTGAACTTTTCACTGAAGATCATTTGAACACACAAGTCCTTCTTGCTCATGGCCAGTTGGAGTGTGGTGGCGATTGGGTTATCTGTTGAGCTCGTGGAACTTGGATACAAATTTTTGTACTGATTATATCCCGTCATTATATGTTCTATACATTCTGGTTACACACAAGCTTTTTTTTTTTTCTCTTAGAGATCATGTTTTCAGCCTTGTTAGCGCGGGTAGGTAGCGCGTCAGTCTCATAATCTGAAGGTCGTGAGTTCAATCCTCACACAGGGCATGGGTTTTGTTTTCAGATTACGTAGAATTTGCTCTGGCTGGAGCTGCTGATCCCGATCCAGACTGACTGAGGTCTCCTAGTCAGGAAGTCTAGCGTTCAGTTTCAGAGGGATGTCTACAGGCTCTGACTGGGTCACCTTTTCAATCAGGTGCTAAGGAATGATTGTGTTGAATGCTGTGAATGCTCCTAGTCAGGAAGTCTCGCTTCCAGTTTCAGAGGGATGTCTACAGGCTCTGACTGGTTCGCCTTTTCAATCAGGTGCTGAGGAATGATTGTGTTGAATGCTGTGGTGAACTTTTCACTGAAGACCATTTGAACACACAAGTCCATTTTGTCCTTGGCCAGATGGAGGGTGGTGGCGATTGGGTTATCTGTTGAGCTTGTGGAACTTGGATACAGATTTTTGTACTGATTATATCCCGTCATTATATGTTCTATACATTCTGGTTACACACAAGCTTTTTTTTTTATTTCTCTTAAAGGTCATGTTTTCAGCCTTGTTAGAGCAGTAGGTAGCGTGTCAGTCTCATAATCTGAAGGTCGTGAGTTCAAGGGATGTCTACAGGCTCTGACTGGTTCGCCTTTTCAATCAGGTGCTAAGGAATGATTGTGTTGTATGCTGTGGTGAACTTTTCACTGAAAACCATTTGAACGCACATGTCCTTCTTGCTCATGGCCAGATGGAGGGTGGTGGCGATTGGGTTATCTTTGTGGCTCGTGGAACTTGGATACAGATTTTTGTACTGATTATATCCCGTCATTATATTTTGTATACATTCTGGTTAAACACAAGCTTTTTTTAATTTCTCTTAGAGATCATGTTTTCAGCCTTGTTAGCGCAGTAGGTAGCGTGTCACTCTCATAATCTGAAGGTCATGAGTTCAATCCTCACACAGGGCATGGGTTTTGTTTTCAGATTACGTAGAATTTGCTCTGGCTGGAGGTGCTGGAGGTGCTGCTCCTGATCCAGACTGAGTGAGGTCTCCTAGTCAGGAAGTCTAGCGTCCAGTTTCAGAGGGATGTCTACAAGCTCTGACTGGTTCGCCTTTTCAATCAGGTGCTGAGGAATGATTGTGTTGAATGCTGTGGTGAACTTTTCACTGAAGATCATTTGAACACACAAGTCCTTCTTGCTCATGGCCAGTTGGAGTGTGGTGGCGATTGGGTTATCTGTTGAGCTCCTGGAACTTGGATACAGATTTTTGTACTGATTATATCCCGTCATTATATGTTTTATACATTCTGGTTACACACATGCTTTTTTTTAAAACAAAACCCAGGGCATGGGTTTTGTTTTCAGATTACGTAAATTTGCTCCGGCTGGAGCTGCTGATCCCGATTCAGACTGTACAGAGGTCTCCTAGTCAGGAAGTCTAGCGTCCAGTTTCAGAGGGATGTCTACAGGCTCTGACTGGGTCACCTTTTCAATCAGGTGCTAAGGAATGATTGTGTTGAATGCTGTGAATGCTCCTAGTCAGGAAGTCTAGCGTCCAGTTTCAGAGGGATGTCTACAGGCTCTGACTGGTTCGCCTTTTCAATCAGGTGCTAAGGAATGATTGTGTTGAATGCTGTGGTGAACTTTTCACTGAAGACCATTTGAACGCACGTGTCCATTTTGTCCTTGGCCAGATGGAGGGTGGTGGCGATTGGGTTATCTGTTGAGCTCGTGGAACTTGGATACAGATTTTTGTACTGATCATATCCCGTCATTATATCTTTTATACATTCTGGTTACACACATGCTTTTTTTTTATTTCTCTTAGAGGTCATGTTTTCAGCCTCGTTAGCGCAGTAGGTAGCGTGTCAGTCTCATAATCTGAAGGTTGTGAGTTCAATCCTCACACAGGGCATGGGTTTTGTTTTCAGATTACGTAGAATTTGCTCTGGCTGGAGCTGCTGATCCCGATCCAGACTGACTGAGGTCTCCTAGTCAGGAAGTCTAGCGTCCAGTTTCAGAGGGATGTCTACAGGCTCTGACTGGGTCACCTTTTCAATCAGGTGCTAAGGAATGATTGTGTTGAATGCTGTGAATGCTCCTAGTCAGGAAGTCTAGCTTCCAGTTTCAGAGGGATGTCTACAGGCTCTGACTGGTTCGCCTTTTCAATCAGGTGCTGAGGAATGATTGTGTTGAATGCTGTGGTGAACTTTTCACTGAAGACCATTTGAACACACAAGTCCATTTTGTCCTTGGCCAGATGGAGGGTGGTGGCGATTGGGTTATCTGTTGAGCTTGTGGAACTTGGATACAGATTTTTGTACTGATTATATCCCGTCATTATATGTTCTATACATTCTGGTTACACACAAGCTTTTTTTTTTATTTCTCTTAAAGGTCATGTTTTCAGCCTTGTTAGAGCAGTAGGTAGCGTGTCAGTCTCATAATCTGAAGGTCGTGAGTTCAAGGGATGTCTACAGGCTCTGACTGGTTCGCCTTTTCAATCAGGTGCTAAGGAATGATTGTGTTGAATGCTGTGGTGAACTTTTCACTGAAGACCATTTGAACGCACGTGTCCATTTTGTCCTTGGCCAGATGGAGGGTGGCGCATTGGGTTATCTTTTGAGCTCGTGGAACTTGGATACAGATTTTTGTACTGATTATATCCCGTCATTATATTTTGTATACATTCTGGTTAAACACAAGCTTTTTTTAATTTCTCTTAGAGATCATGTTTTCAGCCTTGTTAGCGCAGTAGGTAGCGTGTCAGTCTCATAATCTGAAGGTCATGAGTTCAATCCTCACACAGGGCATGGGTTTTGTTTTCAGATTACGTAGAATTTGCTCTGGTTGGAGGTGCTGATCCCGATCCAGACTGAATGAGGTCTCCTAGTCAGGAAGTCTAGCGTCCAGTTTGAGAGGGATGTCTACAGGCTCTGACTGGGTCACCTTTTCAATCAGGTGCTAAGGAATGATTGTGTTGAATGCTGTGGTGAACGTTTCACTGAAGACCATTTGAACGCACGTGTCCATTTTGTCCTTGGCCAGATGGAGGGTGGTGGCGATTGGGTTATCTGTTGAGCTCGTGGAAATTGGATACAGATTTTTTTTTTCTGATTATATGCCATCATTATATGTTCTATACATTCTGGTTAAACACAAGCTTTTTTTTTATTTCTCTTAGAGATCATGTTTTCAGCCTTGTTAGCGCAGTAGGTAGCGTGTCAGTCTCATAATCTGAAGGTCGTGAGTTCAATCCTCACACAGGGCATGGGTTTTGTTTTCAGATTACGTAGAATTTGCTCTGGCTAGAGATGCTGGAGGTGCTGCTCCTGATCCAGACTGAGTGAGGTCTCCTAGTCACGAAGTCTAGCGTCCAGTTTCAGAGGGATGTCTACAGGCTCTGACTGGTTCGCCTTTTCAATCAGGTGCTGAGGAATGATTGTGTTGAATGCTGTGGTGAACTTTTCACTGAAGATCATTTGAACACACAAGTCCTTCTTGCTCATGGCCAGTTGGAGTGTGGTGGCGATTGGGTTATCTGTTGAGCTCCTGGAACTTGGATACAGATTTTTGTACTGATTATATCCCGTCATTTTATGTTCTATACATTCTGGTTACACACAAGCTTTTTTTTTTTTCTCTTAAAGAGCACGTTTTCAGCCTTGTTAGCGCAGTAGGTAGCGTGTCAGTCTCATAATCTGAAGGTCGTGAGTTCAATCCTCACACAGGGCATGGGTTTTTTTTAGATTACGTAGAATTTGCTCTGGCTGGAGGTGCTGGAGCTGCTGCTCCTGATCCAGACTGAGTGAGGTCTCCTAGTCAGGAAGTCTAGCGTCCAGTTTCAGAAGGATGTCTATAGGCTCTGACTGGTTCGCCTTTTCAATCAGGTGCTAAGGAATGATTGTGTTGAATGCTGTGGTGAACTTTTCACTGAAGACCATTTGAACGACGGTCTTTTTGTCCTTGGCCAGATGGAGGGTGGTGGCGATTGGGTTATCTGTTGAACTCGTGGAACTTGGATACAGATTTTTGTACTGATTATATCCCGTCATTATATCTTCTATACACTCTGGTTACACACATGCTTTTTTTTATTTCTCTTAGAGGTCATGTTTTCAGCCTTGTTAGCGCAGTAGGTAGCGTGTCAGTCTCATAATCTGAAGGTCGTGAGTTCAATCCTCACACAGGGCATTGGTTTTGTTTTCAGATTACGTAGAATTTGCTCTGGCTGGAGCTGCTGGAGGTGCTGCTCCTGATCCAGACTGAGTGTGGTCTCCTAGTCAGGAAGTCTAGCGTCCAGTTTCAGAGGGATGTCTACAGGCTCTGACTGGGTTGCCTTTTCAATCAGGTGCTAGGAATGATTGTGTTGAATGCTGGACTACAAAGATAATCGTTAATAGGCATGGGCTTTGTTTCAGATTTAGAATTTGCTCTGGCTGAGCTACTGATCCCGATCCAGACTGACTGAGGTCTACTAGTCAGGAAGTCTAGCATCCATGTGGTGAACTTTTCACTGAAGACCATTTGAACGCACGTGTCCATTTTGTCCTTGGCCAGATGGAGGGTGGTGGCGATTGGGTTATCTGTTGAGCTCGTGGAACTTGGATACAGATTTTTGTACTGATCATATCCCGTCATTATATCTTTTATACATTCTGGTTACACACATGCTTTTTTTTTTATTTCTCTTAGAGGTCATGTTTTCAGCCTCGTTAGCGCAGTAGGTAGCGTGTCAGTCTCATAATCTGAAGGTTGTGAGTTCAATCCTCACACAGGGCATGGGTTTTGTTTTCAGATTAAGTAGGATATGCTCTGGCTGGAGCTGCTGGAGGTGCTGCTCCTGACCCAGACTGAGTGAGGTCTCCTAGTCAGGAAGTCTAGCTTCCAGTTTCAGAGGGATGTCTACAGGCTCTGACTGGTTCGCCTTTTCAATCAGGTGCTGAGGAATGATTGTGTTGAATGCTGTGGTGAACTTTTCACTGAAGATCATTTGAACACACAAGTCCTTCTTGCTCATGGCCAGTTGGAGTGTGGTGGCGATTGGGTTATCTGTTGAGCTCGTGGAACTTGGATACAAATTTTTGTACTGATTATATCCCGTCATTATATGTTCTATACATTCTGGTTACACACAAGCTTTTTTTTATTTCTCTTAGAGATCATGTTTTCAGCCTTGTTAGCGCAGTAGGTAGCGCGTCAGTCTCATAATCTGAAGGTCGTGAGTTCAATCCTCACACAGGGCATGGGTTTTGTTTTCAGATTACGTAGAATTTGCTCTGGCTGGAGCTGCTGATCCCGATCCAGACTGACTGAGGTCTCCTAGTCAGGAAGTCTAGCGTCCAGTTTCAGAGGGATGTCTACAGGCTCTGACTGGGTCACCTTTTCAATCAGGTGCTAAGGAATGATTGTGTTGAATGCTGTGAATGCTCCTAGTCAGGAAGTCTAGCTTCCAGTTTCAGAGGGATGTCTACAGGCTCTGACTGGTTCGCCTTTTCAATCAGGTGCTGAGGAATGATTGTGTTGAATGCTGTGGTGAACTTTTCACTGAAGACCATTTGAACACACAAGTCCATTTTGTCCTTGGCCAGATGGAGGGTGGTGGCGATTGGGTTATCTGTTGAGCTTGTGGAACTTGGATACAGATTTTGGTCCGATTAATATCCGTCATTATATGTTCTATACATTCTGGTTACACACAAGCTTTTTTTTTATTTCTCTTAGAGATCATGTTTTCAGCCTTGTTAGAGCAGTAGGTAGCGTGTCAGTCTCATAATCTGAAGGTCGTGAGTTCAAGGGATGTCTACAGGCTCTGACTGGTTCGCCTTTTCAATCAGGTGCTAAGGAATGATTGTGTTAACTGTGGTGAACTTTTCACTGAAAACCATTTGAACGCATCGTGTCCATTTTGTCCTTGGCCAGATGGAGGGTGGTGGCGATTATGGGTTATCTTTTGAGCTCGTGGAACTTGGATACAGATTTTTGTACTGATTATATCCCGTCATTATATTTTGTATACATTCTGGTTAAACACACTTTTTTAATTCTCTTAGAGATTATTGTTTTCAGCCTTGTTACGTAGTAGGTACGTGATCTCATAATCTGAAGGCTGTCAATTCACACAGGATGGGTTTTGTTTTCAGATTACGTAAATTTGCTCTGGCTGGAGGGCTGGAGGTGCTGCTCCTGATCCAGACTGAGTGAGGTCTCCTAGTCAGGAAGTCTAGCGTCCAGTTTCAGAGGGATGTCTACAAGCTCTGACTGGTTCGCCTTTTCAATCAGGTGCTGAGGAATGATTGTGTTGAATGCTGTGGTGAACTTTTCACTGAAGATCATTTGAACACACAAGTCCTTCTTGCTCATGGCCAGTTGGAGTGTGGTGGCGATTGGGTTATCTGTTGAGCTCGTGAAACTTGGATACAGATTTTTGTACTGATTATATCCCGTCATTATATGTTCTTATACATTCTGGTTACACACATGCTTTTTTTTATTTCTCTTAAAAGGTATTTTTCAGCCTTGTTAGAGCTGTAGGTAGCGTGTCAGTCTCATAATCTGAAGGTCATGAGTTCAAGGGATGTCTACAGGCTCTGACTGGTTCGCCTTTTCAATCAGGTGCTAAGGAATGATTGTGTTGTATTCTGTGGTGAACTTTTCACTGAAAACCATTTGAACGCCATTGTCCTTCTTTGCTCTTGGCCAGATGGAGGGTGGTGGCGATTGGGTTATCTGTTGAGCTCGTGGAACTTGGATACAGATTTTTGTACTGATTATATCCGGTCATTATATTTTTTATACATTCTGGTTACACACATGCTTTTTTTTTTATTTCTCTTAGAGGTCATGTTTTCAGCCTTTTAGCTACAGTAGGTAGCGTGTCACTCTTATTGAAGGTCTGAAGGTTGTGAGTTCAATCCTCACACAGGGCATGGGTTTTGTTTTCAGATTACGTAGAATTTGCTCTGGCTGGAGGTGCTGGAGGTGCTGCTCCTGATCCAGACTGAGTGAGGTCTCCTAGTCAGGAAGTCTAGCGTCCAGTTTCAGAGGGATGTCTACAAGCTCTGACTGGTTCGCCTTTTCAATCAGGTGCTGAGGAATGATTGTGTTGAATGCTGTGGTGAACTTTTCACTGAAGATCATTTGAACACACAAGTCCTTCTTGCTCATGGCCAGTTGGAGTGTGGTGGCGATTGGGTTATCTGTTGAGCTCGTGGAACTTGGATACAGATTTTTGTACTGATTATATCCGGTCATTATATGTTTTATACATTCTGGTTACAACACAGCTTTTTTTTATAAACAAAACCCAGGGCATGGGTTTTTTAATTAGAATTTGCTCTGCTGGAGTGTATATACTGATGAGCTCTAGTCAGGAAGTCTAGCGTCCAGTTTCAGAGGGATGTCTACAGGCTCTGACTGGTTCGCCTTTTCAATCAGGTGCTGAGGAATGATTGTGTTGAATGCTGTGGTGAACTTTTCACTGAAGACCATTTGAACACACAAGTCCATTTTGTCCTTGGCCAGATGGAGGGTGGTGGCGATTGGGTTATCTGTTGAGCTTGTGGAACTTGGATACAGATTTTTGTACTGATTATATCCCGTCATTATATGTTCTATACATTCTGGTTACACACAAGCTTTTTTTTTTATTTCTCTTAAAGGTCATGTTTTCAGCCTTGTTAGAGCAGTAGGTAGCGTGTCAGTCTCATAATCTGAAGGTCGTGAGTTCAAGGGATGTCTACAGGCTCTGACTGGTTCGCCTTTTCAATCAGGTGCTAAGGAATGATTGTGTTGAATGCTGTGGTGAACTTTTCACTGAAGACCATTTGAACGCACGTGTCCATTTTGTCCTTGGCCAGATGGAGGGTGGTGGCGATTGGGTTATCTTTTGAGCTCGTGGAACTTGGATACAGATTTTTGTACTGATTATATCCCGTCATTATATTTTGTATACATTCTGGTTAAACACAAGCTTTTTTTTAATTTCTCTTAGAGATTATGTTTTCAGCCTTGTTAGCGCAGTAGGTAGCGTGTCAGTCTCATAATCTGAAGGTCATGAGTTCAATCCTCACACAGGGCATGGGTTTTGTTTTCAGATTACGTAGAATTTGCTCTGGCTGGAGGTGCTGGAGGTGCTGCTCCTGATCCAGACTGAGTGAGGTCTCCTAGTCAGGAAGTCTAGCGTCCAGTTTCAGAGGGATGTCTACAAGCTCTGACTGGTTCGCCTTTTCAATCAGGTGCTGAGGAATGATTGTGTTGAATGCTGTGGTGAACTTTTCACTGAAGATCATTTGAACACACAAGTCCTTCTTGCTCATGGCCAGTTGGAGTGTGGTGGCGATTGGGTTATCTGTTGAGCTCGTGGAACTTGGATACAGATTTTTGTACTGATTATATCCCGTCATTATATGTTTTATACGTTCTGGTTACACACATGCTTTTTTTTTTTTTAAACAAAACCCAGGGCATGGGTTTTGTTTTCAGATTACGTAGAATTTGCTCTGGCTGGAGCTGCTGATCCCGATCCAGACTGAGTGAGGTCTCCTAGTCAGGAAGTCTAGCGTCCAGTTTCAGAGGGATGTCTACAGGCTCTGACTGGGTCACCTTTTCAATCAGGTGCTAAGGAATGATTGTGTTGAATGCTGTGAATGCTCCTAGTCAGGAAGTCTAGCGTCCAGTTTCAGAGGGATGTCTACAGGCTCTGACTGGTTCGCCTTTTCAATCAGGTGCTAAGGAATGATTGTGTTGAATGCTGTGGTGAACTTTTCACTGAAGACCATTTGAACGCACGTGTCCATTTTGTCCTTGGCCAGATGGAGGGTGGTGGCGATTGGGTTATCTGTTGAGCTCGTGGAACTTGGATACAGATTTTTGTACTGATCATATCCCGTCATTATATCTTTTATACATTCTGGTTACACACATGCTTTTTTTTTTATTTCTCTTAGAGGTCATTGTTTTCAGCCTTGTTTGCGTTAGTAGGTAGGGCGTGTCAGTCTCATAATCTGAAGGTTGTGAGTTCAATCCTCACACAGGGCATGGGTTTTGTTTTCAGATTAAGTAGGATATGCTCTGGCTGGAGCTGCTGGAGGTGCTGCTCCTGACCCAGACTGAGTGAGGTCTCCTAGTCAGGAAGTCTAGCTTCCAGTTTCAGAGGGATGTCTACAGGCTCTGACTGGTTCGCCTTTTCAATCAGGTGCTGAGGAATGATTGTGTTGAATGCTGTGGTGAACTTTTCACTGAAGATCATTTGAACACACAAGTCCTTCTTGCTCATGGCCAGTTGGAGTGTGGTGGCGATTGGGTTATCTGTTGAGCTCGTGGAACTTGGATACAAATTTTTGTACTGATTATATCCCGTCATTATATGTTCTATACATTCTGGTTACACACAAGCTTTTTTTTTATTTCTCTTAGAGATCATGTTTTCAGCCTTGTTAGCGCAGTAGGTAGCGCGTCAGTCTCATAATCTGAAGGTCGTGAGTTCAATCCTCACACAGGGCATGGGTTTTGTTTTCAGATTACGTAGAATTTGCTCTGGCTGGAGCTGCTGATCCCGATCCAGACTGACTGAGGTCTCCTAGTCAGGAAGTCTAGCCCGCTTCAGAGGGATGTCTACAGGCTCTGACTGGGTCACCTTTTCAATCAGGTGCTAAGGAATGATTGTGTTGAATGCTGTGAATGCTCCTAGTCAGGAAGTCTAGCTTCCAGTTTCAGAGGGATGTCTACAGGCTCTGACTGGTTCGCCTTTTCAATCAGGTGCTGAGGAATGATTGTGTTGAATGCTGTGGTGAACTTTTCACTGAAGACCATTTGAACACACAAGTCCATTTTGTCCTTGGCCAGATGGAGGGTGGTGGCGATTGGGTTATCTGTTGAGCTTGTGGAACTTGGATACAGATTTTTGTACTGATTATATCCCGTCATTATATGTTCTATACATTCTGGTTACACACAAGCTTTTTTTTTTATTTCTCTTAAAGGTCATGTTTTCAGCCTTGTTAGAGCAGTAGGTAGCGTGTCAGTCTCATAATCTGAAGGTCGTGAGTTCAAGGGATGTCTACAGGCTCTGACTGGTTCGCCTTTTCAATCAGGTGCTAAGGAATGATTGTGTTGAATGCTGTGGTGAACTTTTCACTGAAGACCATTTGAACGCACGTGTCCATTTTGTCCTTGGCCAGATGGAGGGTGGTGGCGATTGGGTTATCTTTTGAGCTCGTGGAACTTGGATACAGATTTTTGTACTGATTATATCCCGTCATTATATTTTGTATACATTCTGGTTAAACACAAGCTTTTTTTTAATTTCTCTTAGAGATTATGTTTTCAGCCTTGTTAGCGTAGTAGGTAGCGTGTCAGTCTCATAATCTGAAGGTCGTGAGTTCAATCCTCACAGGGCATGGGTTTTGTTTTCAGATTACGTAGAATTTGCTCTGGCTGGAGGTGCTGGAGGTGCTGCTCCTGATCCAGACTGAGTGAGGTCTCCTAGTCAGGAAGTCTAGCGTCCAGTTTCAGAGGGATGTCTACAGGCTCTGACTGGTTCGCCAACAGAATGATTGTGTTGAATGCTGTGGTGAACTTTTCACTGAAGACATTTGAACACACAAGTCCTTCTTGCCATGGCCAGTTGGAGTGTGGTGGCGATTGGTATCTGTTGAGCTCCTGGAACTTGGATACAATTTTTTGTACTGATTATATCCCGTCATTATATGTTTTATACATTCTGGTTACACACATGCTTTTTTTAAAACAAAACCCAGGGCATGGGTTTTGAATTACTAAATTGGCTAGCGCCACCAACAGTCTCTAGCAAGTTACGAAGGGGTCTACACCTCTGCATTCTTCAATCAGGTGATGATTGTGTTGAATTGTGTGACTTACTGAAGACCATTTGAACACACAGTTTTGTCTTGGAGATGAGGGTGGTGGCAGGGTACTGTTAGCTTGTGAACTGGAAATTTTTGTACGATTATATCCCGTCATTATATGTTCTATACATTTGGTTACACACAAGCTTTTTTCTTAAAGGTCATGTTTCAGCCTTGTTAGAGCAGTAGGTAGCGTGTCAGTCTCATAATCTGAGGAATGTAAAGGGATGTCTACAGGCTCTGACTGGTTCGCCTTTTCAATCAGGTGCTAAGGAATGATTGTGTTGAATGCTGTGGTGAACTTTTCACTGAAGACCATTTGAACGCACTGTCCATTTTGTCCTTGCCAGATGGAGGGTGGTGGCGATTGGGTTATCTTTTGAGCTCGTGGAACTTGGATACAGATTTTTGTACTGATTATATATCCGTCATTATATTTTGTATACATTCTGGTTAAACACAAGTTTTTTTTTTTAATTTCTTAGAGATTATGTTTTCAGCCTTGTTTAGCGTAGGTAGCGTGTCAGTCTCTTAATCTGAAGGTCATGAGTTCAATCCTCACACAGGGCATGGGTTTTGTTTTCAGATTACGTAGAATTTGCTCTGGCTGGAGGTGCTGGAGGTGCTGTCCTGATCCAGACTGAGTGAGGTCTCCTAGTCAGGAAGTCTAGCGTCCAGTTTCAGAGGGATGTCTACAAGCTCTGGATTGGTTCGCCTTTTCAATCAGGTGCTGAGGAATGATTGTGTTGAATGCTGTGGTGAACTTTTCACTGAAGATCATTTGAACACACAAGTCCTTCTTGCTCATGGCCAGTTGGAGTGTGGTGGCGATTGGGTTATCTGTTGAGCTCTTGGAACTGGATACAATTTTTGTACTGATTATATCCCGTCATTATATGTTTTATACATTCTGGTTACACACATGCTTTTTTTTAAAACAAAACCCAGGGCAGGGGCTTTTGTTTCTTTTAGATTACGTAGAATTTGCTCTGGCTGGAGCTGCTGATCCCGATCCAGACTGACTGAGGTCTCCTAGTCAGGAAGTCTAGCGTCCAGTTTCAGAGGGATGTCTACAGGCTCTGACTGGGTCACCTTTTCAATCAGGTGCTAAGGAATGATTGTGTTGAATGCTGTGAATGCTCCTAGTCAGGAAGTCTAGCGTCCAGTTTCAGAGGGATGTCTACAGGCTCTGACTGGTTCGCCTTTTCAATCAGGTGCTAAGGAATGATTGTGTTGAATGCTGTGGTGAACTTTTCACTGAAGACCATTTGAACGCACGTGTCCATTTTGTCCTTGGCCAGATGGAGGGTGGTGGCGATTGGGTTATCTGTTGAGCTCGTGGAACTTGGATACAGATTTTTGTACTGATCATATCCCGTCATTATATCTTTTATACATTCTGGTTACACACATGCTTTTTTTTTATTTCTCTTAGAGGTCATGTTTTCAGCCTCGTTAGCGCAGTAGGTAGCGTGTCAGTCTCATAATCTGAAGGTTGTGAGTTCAATCCTCACACAGGGCATGGGTTTTGTTTTCAGATTAAGTAGGATATGCTCTGGCTGGAGCTGCTGGAGGTGCTGCTCCTGACCCAGACTGAGTGAGGTCTCCTAGTCAGGAAGTCTAGCTTCCAGTTTCAGAGGGATGTCTACAGGCTCTGACTGGTTCGCCTTTTCAATCAGGTGCTGAGGAATGATTGTGTTGAATGCTGTGGTGAACTTTTCACTGAAGATCATTTGAACACACAAGTCCTTCTTGCTCATGGCCAGTTGGAGTGTGGTGGCGATTGGGTTATCTGTTGAGCTCGTGGAACTTGGATACAAATTTTTGTACTGATTATATCCCGTCATTATATGTTCTATACATTCTGGTTACACACAAGCTTTTTTTTTATTTCTCTTAGAGATCATGTTTTCAGCCTGTTGGGTGCGCAGGTAGCGTCAGTCTCATAATCTGAAGGTCGTGAGTTCAATCCTCACAGGGCATGGGTTTTGTTTTCAGATTACGTAGAATTTGCTCTGGCTGGAGCTGCTGATCCCGATCCAGACTGACTGAGGTCTCCTAGTCAGGAAGTCTAGCGTCCAGTTTCAGAGGGATGTCTACAGGCTCTGACTGGGTCACCTTTTCAATCAGGTGCTAAGGAATGATTGTGTTGAATGCTGTGAATGCTCCTAGTCAGGAAGTCTAGCTTCCAGTTTCAGAGGGATGTCTACAGGCTCTGACTGGTTCGCCTTTTCAATCAGGTGCTGAGGAATGATTGTGTTGAATGCTGTGGTGAACTTTTCACTGAAGACCATTTGAACACACAAGTCCATTTTGTCCTTGGCCAGATGGAGGGTGGTGGCGATTGGGTTATCTGTTGAGCTTGTGGAACTTGGATACAGATTTTTGTACTGATTATATCCCGTCATTATATGTTCTATACATTCTGGTTACACACAAGCTTTTTTTTTTATTTCTCTTAAAGGTCATGTTTTCAGCCTTGTTAGAGCAGTAGGTAGCGTGTCAGTCTCATAATCTGAAGGTCGTGAGTTCAAGGGATGTCTACAGGCTCTGACTGGTTCGCCTTTTCAATCAGGTGCTAAGGAATGATTGTGTTGAATTCTGTGGTGAACTTTTCACTGAAAACCATTTGAACGCACATGTCCTTCTTTGCTCATGGCCAGATGGAGGGGTGGCGCGATTGGGTTATCTTTTGAGCTCGTGGAACTTGGATACAGATTTTTGTACTGATTATATCCCGTCATTATATTTTGTATACATTCTGGTTACACACATGCTTTTTTTAATTTCTCTTAGAGATCATGTTTTCAGCCTTGTTAGCGCAGTAGGTAGCGTGTCAGTCTCATAATCTGAAGGTCATGAGTTCAATCCTCACACAGGGCATGGGTTTTGTTTTCAGATTACGTAGAATTTGCTCTGGCTGGAGGTGCTGGAGGTGCTGCTCCTGATCCAGACTGAGTGAGGTCTCCTAGTCAGGAAGTCTAGCGTCCAGTTTCAGAGGGATGTCTACAAGCTCTGACTGGTTCGCCTTTTCAATCAGGTGCTGAGGAATGATTGTGTTGAATGCTGTGGTGAACTTTTCACTGAAGATCATTTGAACACACAAGTCCTTCTTGCTCATGGCCAGTTGGAGTGTGGTGGCGATTGGGTTATCTGTTGAGCTCCTGGAACTTGGATACAGATTTTTGTACTGATTATATCCCGTCATTATATGTTTTATACGTTCTGGTTACACACATGCTTTTTTTTTTTTAAAACAAAACCCAGGGCATGGGTTTTGTTTTCAGATTACGTAGAATTTGCTCTGGCTGGAGCTGCTGATCCCGATCCAGACTGACTGAGGTCTCCTAGTCAGGAAGTCTAGCGTCCAGTTTCAGAGGGATGTCTACAGGCTCTGACTGGGTCACCTTTTCAATCAGGTGCTAAGGAATGATTGTGTTGAATGCTGTGAATGCTCCTAGTCAGGAAGTCTAGCGTCCAGTTTCAGAGGGATGTCTACAGGCTCTGACTGGTTCGCCTTTTCAATCAGGTGCTAAGGAATGATTGTGTTGAATGCTGTGGTGAACTTTTCACTGAAGACCATTTGAACGCACGTGTCCATTTTGTCCTTGGCCAGATGGAGGGTGGTGGCGATTGGGTTATCTGTTGAGCTCGTGGAACTTGGATACAGATTTTTGTACTGATTATATCCCGTCATTATATGTTCTATACATTCTGGTTACACACAAGCTTTTTTTTTATTTCTCTTAGAGGTCATGTTTTCAGCCTTGTTAGCGCAGTAGGTAGCGTGTCAGTCTCATATAATCTGAAGGTCGTGAGTTCAATCCTCACACAGGGCATTGGTTTTGTTTTCAGATTACGTAGAATTTGCTCTGGCTGGAGCTGCTGCTCCTGACCCAGACTGAGTGAGGTCTCCTAGTCAGGAAGTCTAGCTTCCAGTTTCAGAGGGATGTCTACAGGCTCTGACTGGTTCGCCTTTTCAATCAGGTGCTGAGGAATGATTGTGTTGAATGCTGTGGTGAACTTTTCACTGAAGATCATTTGAACACACAAGTCCTTCTTGCTCATGGCCAGTTGGAGTGTGGTGGCGATTGGGTTATCTGTTGAGCTCGTGGAACTTGGATACAAATTTTTGTACTGATTATATCCCGTCATTATATGTTCTATACATTCTGGTTACACACAAGCTTTTTTTTTATTTCTCTTAGAGATCATGTTTTCAGCCTTGTTAGCGCAGTAGGTAGCGCGTCAGTCTCATAATCTGAAGGTCGTGAGTTCAATCCTCACACAGGGCATGGGTTTTGTTTTCAGATTACGTAGAATTTGCTCTGGCTGGAGCTGCTGATCCCGATCCAGACTGACTGAGGTCTCCTAGTCAGGAAGTCTAGCGTCCAGTTTCAGAGGGATGTCTACAGGCTCTGACTGGGTCACCTTTTCAATCAGGTGCTAAGGAATGATTGTGTTGAATGCTGTGAATGCTCCTAGTCAGGAAGTCTAGCTTCCAGTTTCAGAGGGATGTCTACAGGCTCTGACTGGTTCGCCTTTTCAATCAGGTGCTGAGGAATGATTGTGTTGAATGCTGTGGTGAACTTTTCACTGAAGACCATTTGAACACACAAGTCCATTTTGTCCTTGGCCAGATGGAGGGTGGTGGCGATTGGGTTATCTGTTGAGCTTGTGGAACTTGGATACAGATTTTTGTACTGATTATATCCCGTCATTATATGTTCTATACATTCTGGTTACAAACACGTTTTTTTTTTATTTCTCTTAGAGGTCATGTTTTCAGCCTTGTTAGAGCAGTAGGTAGCGTGTCAGTCTCATAATCTGAAGGTCGTGAGTTCAAGGGATGTCTACAGGCTCTGACTGGTTCGCCTTTTCAATCAGGTGCTAAGGAATGATTGTGTTGAATGCTGTGGTGAACTTTTCACTGAAGACCATTTGAACGCACGTGTCCATTTTGTCCTTGGCCAGATGGAGGGTGGTGGCGATTGGGTTATCTTTTGAGCTCGTGGAACTTGGATACAGATTTTTGTACTGATTATATCCCGTCATTATATTTTGTATACATTCTGGTTAAACACAAGCTTTTTTTTAATTTCTCTTAGAGATTATGTTTTCAGCCTTGTTAGCGTAGTAGGTAGCGTGTCAGTCTCATAATCTGAAGGTCATGAGTTCAATCCTCACACAGGGCATGGGTTTTGTTTTCAGATTACGTAGAATTTGCTCTGGCTGGAGGTGCTGGAGGTGCTGCTCCTGATCCAGACTGAGTGAGGTCTCCTAGTCAGGAAGTCTAGCGTCCATTTTCAGAGGGATGTCTACAAGCTCTGACTGGTTCGCCTTTTCAATCAGGTGCTGAGGAATGATTGTGTTGAATGCTGTGGTGAACTTTTCACTGAAGATCATTTGAACACACAAGTCCTTCTTGCTCATGGCCAGTTGGAGTGTGGTGGCGATTGGGTTATCTGTTGAGCTCGTGGAACTTGGATACAGATTTTTGTACTGATTATATCCCGTCATTATATGTTTTATACGTTCTGGTTACACACATGCTTTTTTTTTTTTTAAAACAAAACCCAGGGCATGGGTTTTGTTTTCAGATTACGTAGAATTTGCTCTGGCTGGAGCTGCTGATCCCGATCCAGACTGACTGAGGTCTCCTAGTCAGGAAGTCTAGCGTCCAGTTTCAGAGGGATGTCTACAGGCTCTGACTGGGTCACCTTTTCAATCAGGTGCTAAGGAATGATTGTGTTGAATGCTGTGAATGCTCCTAGTCAGGAAGTCTAGCGTCCAGTTTCAGAGGGATGTCTACAGGCTCTGACTGGTTCGCCTTTTCAATCAGGTGCTAAGGAATGATTGTGTTGAATGCTGTGGTGAACTTTTCACTGAAGACCATTTGAACGCACGTGTCCATTTTGTCCTTGGCCAGATGGAGGGTGGTGGCGATTGGGTTATCTGTTGAGCTCGTGGAACTTGGATACAGATTTTTGTACTGATCATATCCCGTCATTATATCTTTTATACATTCTGGTTACACACATGCTTTTTTTTTTTCTCTCCTTAGAGGTCATGTTTTCAGCCTCGTTAGCGCAGTAGGTAGCGTGTCAGTCTCATAATCTGAAGGTTGTGAGTTCAATCCTCACACAGGGCATGGGTTTTGTTTTCAGATTAAGTAGGATATGCTCTGGCTGGAGCTGCTGGAGGTGCTGCTCCTGACCCAGACTGAGTGAGGTCTCCTAGTCAGGAAGTCTAGCTTCCAGTTTCAGAGGGATGTCTACAGGCTCTGACTGGTTCGCCTTTTCAATCAGGTGCTGAGGAATGATTGTGTTGAATGCTGTGGTGAACTTTTCACTGAAGATCATTTGAACACACAAGTCCTTCTTGCTCATGGCCAGTTGGAGTGTGGTGGCGATTGGGTTATCTGTTGAGCTCGTGGAACTTGGATACAAATTTTTGTACTGATTATATCCCGTCATTATATGTTCTATACATTCTGGTTACACACAAGCTTTTTTTTTATTTCTCTTAGAGTACATGTTTTCAGCCTTGTTAGCGCAGTAGGTAGCGTCAGTCTCATAATCTGAAGGTCGTGAGTTCAATCCTCACACGGGCATGGGTTTTGTTTTCAGATTACGTGAATTTGCTCTGGCTGGAGCTGCTGATCCCGATCCAGACTGATGAGGTCTCCTAGTCAGGAAGTCTAGCGTCCAGTTTCAGAGGGATGTCTACAGGCTCTGACTGGTTCACCTTTTCAATCAGGTGCTAAGGAATGATTGTGTTGAATGCTGTGGTGAACTTTTCACTGAAGACCATTTGAACACACGTGTCCATTTTGTCCTTGGCCAGATGGAGGGTGGTGGCGATTGGGTTATCTGTTGAGCTCGTGGAACTTGGATACAGATTTTTGTACTGATTATATCCCGTCATTATATGTTTTATACGTTCTGGTTACACACATGCTTTTTTTTTTTTTAAAACAAAACCCAGGGCATGGGTTTTGTTTTCAGATTACGTAGAATTTGCTCTGGCTGGAGCTGCTGATCCCGATCCAACTGACTGAGGTCTCCTAGTCAGGAAGTCTAGCGTAGTTTCAGAGGGATGTCTACAGGCTCTGACTGGGTCACCTTCAATCAGGTGCTAAGGAATGATTGTGTTGAATGCTGTGAATGCTCTAGTCAGGAAGTCTAGCTTCCAGTTTCAGAGGGATGTCTACAGGCTCTGACTGGTTCGCCTTTTCAATCAGGTGCTGAGGAATGATTGTGTTGAATGCTGTGGTGAACTTTTCACTGAAGACCATTTGAACACACAAGTCCATTTTGTCCTTGGCCAGATGGAGGGTGGTGGCGATTGGGTTATCTGTTGAGCTTGTGGAACTTGGATACAGATTTTTGTACTGATTATATCCCGTCATTATATGTTCTATACATTCTGGTTACACACAAGCTTTTTTTTTTTTTCTTTTAGGTCATGTTTTCAGCCTTGTTAGAGCAGTAGGTAGCGTGTCAGTCTCATAATCTGAAGGTCGTGAGTTCAAGGGATGTCTACAGGCTCTGACTGGTTCGCCTTTTCAATCAGGTGCTGAGGAATGATTGTGTTGAATGCTGTGGTGAACTTTTCACTGAAGACCATTTGAACGCACGTGTCCATTTTGTCCTTGGCCAGATTGGGTTATCTGTTGAGCTCGTGGAACTTGGATACAGATTTTTATACTGATTATATCCCATCATTATATGTTTTATACGTTCTGGTTACACACATGCTTTTTTTTGTTTCTCTTGGAAGTGGTGTATTCAGCCTTGTTAGCGCAGTAGGTAGCGCGTCTGTCTCATAATCTGAAGGTCGTGAGTTCAATCCTCACACAGGGCATGGGTTTTGTTATCAGATTACGTTGAATTTGCTCTGGCTGGAGCTGCTGATCCCGATCCAGACTGAATGAGGTCTCCTAGTCAGGAAGTCTAGCGTCCAGTTTCAGAGGGATGTCTACAGGCTCTGACTGGGTCACCTTTTCAATCAGGTGCTAAGGAATGATTGTGTTGAATGCTGTGGTGAACGTTTCACTGAAGACCATTTGAACGCACGTGTCCATTTTGTCCTTGGCCAGATGGAGGGTGGTGGCGATTGGGTTATCTGTTGAGCTCGTGGAAATTGGATACAGATTTTTTTTTCTGATTATATGCCATCATTATATGTTCTATACATTCTGGTTAAACACATGCTTTTTTTTTTTTCTCTTAGAGATCATGTTTTCAGCCTTGTTAGCGCAGTAGGTAGCGTGTCAGTCTCATAATCTGAAGGTCGTGAGTTCAATCCTCACACAGGGCATGGGTTTTGTTTTCAGATTACGTAGAATTTGCTCTGGCTAGAGATGCTGGAGGTGCTGCTCCTGATCCAGACTGAGTGAGGTCTCCTAGACACGAAGTCTAGCGTCCAGTTTCAGAGGGATGTCTACAGGCTCTGACTGGTTCGCCTTTTCAATCAGGTGCTGAGGAATGATTGTGTTGAATGCTGTGGTGAACTTTTCACTGAAGATCATTTGAACACACAAGTCCTTCTTGCTCATGGCCAGTTGGAGTGTGGTGGCGATTGGGTTATCTGTTGAGCTCGTGGAACTTGGATACAGATTTTTGTACTGATTATATCCCGTCATTTTATGTTCTATACATTCTGGTTACACACAAGCTTTTTTTTTTTTTCTCTTAAAGAGCACGTTTTCAGCCTTGTTAGGGCAGTAGGTAGCGTGTCAGTCTCATAATCTGAAGGTCGTGAGTTCAATCCTCACACAGGGCATGGGTTTTTTTAGATTACGTAGAATTTGCTCTGGCTGGAGGTGCTGGAGCTGCTGCTCCTGATCCAGACTGAGTGAGGTCTCCTAGTCAGGAAGTCTAGCGTCCAGTTTCAGAAGGATGTCTACAGGCTCTGACTGGTTCGCCTTTTCAATCAGGTGCTAAGGAATGATTGTGTTGAATGCTGTGGTGAACTTTTCACTGAAAACCATTTGAACGCACGTGTCCATTTTGTCCTTGGCCAGATGGAGGGTGGTGGCGATTGGGTTATCTGTTGAACTCGTGGAACTTGGATACAGATTTTTGTACTGATTATATCCCGTCATTATATCTTCTATACACTCTGGTTACACACATGCTTTTTTTTATTTCTCTTAGAGGTCATGTTTTCAGCCTTGTTAGCGCAGTAGGTAGCGTGTCAGTCTCATAATCTGAAGGTCGTGAGTTCAATCCTCACACAGGGCATTGTTTTTGTTTTCAGATTACGTAGAATTTGCTCTGGCTGGAGCTGCTGGAGGTGCTGCTCCTGATCCAGACTGAGCGTGGTCTCCTAGTCAGGAAGTCTAGCGTCCAGTTTCAGAGGGTTGTACAGGCTCGACCCTGGCTCAGTCCTTTTCAATCAGGTGCTAAGGAATGATTGTGTTGAATGCTGTGGTGAACCCTTTCACTGAAGACCATTTGAACGCACGTGTCCATTTTGTCCTTGGCCAGATGGAGGGTGGTGGCGATTGGGTTATCTGTTGAGCTCTTGGAACTTGGATACAGATTTTTGTACTGATTATATCCCGTCATCATATGTTTTATACGTTCTGGTTACACACATGCTTTTTTTTTTTCTC
Source organism: Ameiurus melas (assembly GCA_012411365.1). Taxonomy (NCBI): domain Eukaryota; kingdom Metazoa; phylum Chordata; class Actinopteri; order Siluriformes; family Ictaluridae; genus Ameiurus; species Ameiurus melas. The sequence continues at coordinate 41,927,605 of CM022752.1, forward strand.
TTAGACGTCATGTTTACAGCCTTGTTAACGCAGTATGTAGCCTGCCAGTCTCATACTCTGAAGGTCGTGAGTTCAATCGTCACACACGGCATGGGTTTTGTTTTCAGATTACGTAGAATTTGCTCTGGCTGGAGGTGGTGATCCCGATCCAGACTGAGTGTGGTCTCCTAGTCAGGAAGTCTAGCGTCCAGTTTCAGAGGGTTGTCTACAGGCTCTGACTGGGTTGCCTTTTCAATCAGGTGCTGAGGAATGATTGTGTTGAATGCTGTGGTGAACTTTTCTCTGAAGACCATTTGAACGCACGTGTCTTTCTTGCTCATGGCCAGTTGCAGTGTGGAGGCGATTGTGGCTTCTGTTGAGCTCCTGGAACTTGGATACAGATTTTTGTCCTGATTATATCCCGGCATCATATGTTTTATACATTCTGGTTACACACATGCTTTTTTTTTTTGTTTCTCTTGTAGGTCTTTTTTTCAGCCTTGTTAGCGCAGTAGGTAGTGCATCAGTCTCATAATCTGAAGGTCGTGAGTTCAATCCTCACATAGGGCATGGGCTTTGTTTCAGATTTCGTAGAATTTGCTCTGGCTGTAGCTACTGATCCCGATCCAGACTGACTGAGGTCTACTAGTCAGGAAGTCTAGCATCCATTTTCAGAGGGTTGTCTACAGGCTCTGACTGGGTTGCCTTTTCAATCAGGTGCTGAGGAATGATTGTGTTGAATGCTGTGGTGAACTTTTCTCTGAAGACCATTTGAACGCACGTGTCCTTCTTACTCATGCCCAGTTAGAGTGTGGTGGCGATTGTGGCTTTTGTTGAGCTACTGGAACTTGGATACAAATTTTTGTACTGATTATATCCCGTCATTATATGTTCTATACATTCTGGTTACACACAAGCTTTTTTTTTATTTCTCTTAGAGATCATGTTTTCAGCCTTGTTAGCGCAGTAGGTAGCGCGTCAGTCTCATAATCTGAAGGTGTGAGTTCAATCTACACGGGGGTTTTAATAAAATTTGCTTGGCTGGAGCTGCTATCCCGATCAGACTGACTGAGGTCTCTAGTCAGGAAGTCGCGCGCCAGTTTCAGAGGGATGTCTACAGGCTCTGACTGGTTCGCCTTTTCAATCAGGTGCTAAGGAATGATTGTGTTGAATGCTGTGGTGAACTTTTCTCTGAAGACCATTTGAACGCACGTGTCCTTTTTGTCCTTGGCCAGATGGAGGGTGGTGGCGATTGGGTTATCTGTTGAGCTCGTGGAACTTGGATACAGATTTTTGTACTGATTATATCCCGTCATTATATCTTTTATACATTCTGGTTACACACATGCTTTTTTTTTATTTCTCTTAGAGGTCATGTTTTCAGCCTCGTTAGCGCAGTAGGTAGCGTGTCAGTCTTATAATCTGAAGGTTGTGAGTTCAATCCTCACACAGGGCATGGGTTTTGTTTTCAGATTAAGTGGAATTTGCTCTGGCTGAGCGGAGGTGCTGATCCTGACCCAGACTGAGTGAGGTCTCCTAGTCAGGAAGTCTAGCGTCCAGTTTCAGAGGGATGTCTACAGGCTCTGACTGGGTTCGCTTTTTCAATCAGGTGCTGAGGAATGATTGTGTTGAATGCTGTGGTGAACTTTTCACTGAAGATCATTTGAACACACATGTCCTTTTTGCTCATGGCCAGTTGGAGTGTGGTGGCGGTTGGGTATATCTGTTGAGCTTCTGGAACTTGGATACAAATTTTTGTACTGATTATATCCCGTCATTATATGTTCTATACATTCTGGTTACACACAAGCTTTTTTTTATTTCTCTTAGAGATCATGTTTTCAGCCTTGTTAGCGCGCAGTAGGTAGCGTCAGTCTCATAATCTGAAGGTTGTGAGTTCAATCCTCACACAGGGCATGGGTTTTGTTTTCAGATTACGTAGAATTTGCTCTGGCTGGAGCTGCTGATCCCGATCCAGACTGACTGAGGTCTCCTAGTCAGGAAGTCTAGCGTCCAGTTTCAGAGGGATGTCTACAGGCTCTGACTGGGTCAACTTTTCAATCAGGTGCTAAGGAATGATTGTGTTGAATGCTGTGAATGCTCCTAGTCAGGAAGTCTAGCTTCCAGTTTCAGAGGGATGTCTACAGGCTCTGACTGGTTCGCCTTTTCAATCAGGTGCTGAGGAATGATTGTGTTGAATGCTGTGGTGAACTTTTCACTGAAGACCATTTGAACACACAAGTCCATTTTGTCCTTGGCCAGATGGAGGGTGGTGGCGATTGGGTTATCTGTTGAGCTTGTGGAACTTGGATACAGATTTTTGTACTGATTATATCCCGTCATTATATGTTCTATACATTCTGGTTACACACAAGCTTTTTTTTTATTTCTCTTAAAAGTCATGTTTTCAGCCTTGTTAGAGCAGTAGGTAGCGTGTCAGTCTCATAATCTGAAGGTCGTGAGTTCAATCCTCACACAGGGCATGGGTTTTTTTTAGATTACGTAGAATTTGCTCTGGCTGGAGGTGCTGGAGCTGCTGCTCCTGATCCAGACTGAGTGAGGTCTCCTAGTCAGGAAGTCTAGCGTCCAGTTTCAGAAGGATGTCTACAGGCTCTGACTGGTTCGCCTTTTCAATCAGGTGCTAAGGAATGATTGTGTTGAATGCTGTGGTGAACTTTTCACTGAAGACCATTTGAACGCACGTGTCCATTTTGTCCTTGGCCAGATGGAGGGTGGTGGCGATTGGGTTATCTGTTGAGCTCGTGGAACTTGGATACAGATTTTTGTACTGATTATATCCCGTCATTATATCTTCTATACACTCTGGTTACACACATGCTTTTTTTTTATTTCTCTTAGAGGTCATGTTTTCAGCCTTGTTAGCGCAGTAGGTAGCGTGTCAGTCTCATAATCTGAAGGTCGTGAGTTCAATCCTCACACAGGGCATTGGTTTTGTTTTCAGATTACGTAGAATTTGCTCTGGCTGGAGCTGCTGGAGGTGCTGCTCCTGATCCAGACTGAGTGTGGTCTCCTAGTCAGGAAGTCTAGCGTCCAGTTTCAGAGGGTTGTCTACAGGCTCTGACTGGGTTGCCTTTTCAATCAGGTGCTGAGGAATGATTGTGTTGAATGCTGTGGTGAACTTTTCTCTGAAGACCAGTTGAATGCACGTGTCTTCTTACTCATGCCCAGTTGGAGGGTGGTGGCGATTGGGTTATCTGTTGAGCTCTTGGAACTTGGATACAGATTTTTGTACTGATTATATCCCGTCATCATATGTTTTATACGTTCTGGTTACACACATGCTTTTTTTTTTTCTCTTAGACGTCATGTTTACAGCCTTGTTAACGCAGTATGTAGCCTGCCAGTCTCATACTCTGAAGGTCGTGAGTTCAATCGTCACACACGGCATGGGTTTTGTTTTCAGATTACGTAGAATTTGCTCTGGCTGGAGGTGGTGATCCCGATCCAGACTGAGTGTGGTCTCCTAGTCAGGAAGTCTAGCGTCCAGTTTCAGAGGGTTGTCTACAGGCTCTGACTGGGTTGCCTTTTCAATCAGGTGCTGAGGAATGATTGTGTTGAATGCTGTGGTGAACTTTTCTCTGAAGACCATTTGAACGCACGTGTCTTTCTTGCTCATGGCCAGTTGCAGTGTGGAGGCGATTGTGGCTTCTGTTGAGCTCCTGGAACTTGGATACAGATTTTTGTCCTGATTATATCCCGGCATCATATGTTTTATACATTCTGGTTACACACATGCTTTTTTTTGTTTCTCTTGTAGGTCTTGTTTTCAGCCTTGTTAGCGCAGTAGGTAGTGCATCAGTCTCATAATCTGAAGGTCGTGAGTTCAATCCTCACATAGGGCATGGGCTTTGTTTCAGATTTCGTAGAATTTGCTCTGGCTGTAGCTACTGATCCCGATCCAGACTGACTGAGGTCTACTAGTCAGGAAGTCTAGCATCCATTTTCAGAGGGTTGTCTACAGGCTCTGACTGGGTTGCCTTTTCAATCAGGTGCTGAGGAATGATTGTGTTGAATGCTGTGGTGAACTTTTCTCTGAAGACCATTTGAACGCACGTGTCCTTCTTACTCATGCCCAGTTAGAGTGTGGTGGCGATTGTGGCTTTTGTTGAGCTACTGGAACTTGGATACAAATTTTTGTACTGATTATATCCCGTCATTATATGTTCTATACATTCTGGTTACACACAAGCTTTTTTTTTATTTCTCTTAGAGATCATGTTTTCAGCCTTGTTAGCGCAGTAGGTAGCGCGTCAGTGTCATAATCTGAAGGTCGTGAGTTCAATCCTCACACAGGGCATGGGTTTTGTTTTCAGATTACGTAGAATTTGCTCTGGCTGGAGCTGCTGATCCCGATCCAGACTGACTGAGGTCTCCTAGTCAGGAAGTCTAGCGTCCAGTTTCAGAGGGATGTCTACAGGCTCTGACTGGTTCGCCTTTTCAATCAGGTGCTAAGGAATGATTGTGTTGAATGCTGTGGTGAACTTTTCACTGAAGACCATTTGAACGCACGTGTCCATTTTGTCCTTGGCCAGATGGAGGGTGGTGGCGATTGGGTTATCTGTTGAGCTCGTGGAACTTGGATACAGATTTTTGTACTGATCATATCCCGTCATTATATCTTTTATACATTCTGGTTACACACATGCTTTTTTTTTATTTCTCTTAGAGGTCATGTTTTCAGCCTCGTTAGCGCAGTAGGTAGCGTGTCAGTCTCATAATCTGAAGGTTGTGAGTTCAATCCTCACACAGGGCATGGGTTTTGTTTTCAGATTACGTAGAATTTGCTCTGGCTGGAGCTGCTGGAGGTGCTGCTCCTGACCCAGACTGAGTGAGGTCTCCTAGTCAGGAAGTCTAGCTTCCAGTTTCAGAGGGATGTCTACAGGCTCTGACTGGTTCGCCTTTTCAATCAGGTGCTGAGGAATGATTGTGTTGAATGCTGTGGTGAACTTTTCACTGAAGACCATTTGAACACACAAGTCCATTTCTTGTTCTTGGCCAGTTGGAGTGTGGTGGCGATTGGGTTATCTGTTGAGCTCGTGGAACTTGGATACAGATTTTTGTACTGATTATATCCCGTCATTATATGTTCTATACATTCTGGTTACACACAAGCTTTTTTTTTTTTCTCTTAAAGAGTACGTTTTTTCAGCCTTGTTAGGGCAGTAGGTAGCGTGTCAGTCTCATAATCTGAAGGTGCGTGAGTTCAATCCTCACACAGGGCATGGGTTTTGTTTTAGATTACGTAAATTTGCTCTGTGGATGGGCTGCTGATCCTGATCCAGACTGAGTGAGGTCTCCTAGTCAGGAAGTCTAGCGTCCAGTTTCAGAAGGATGTCTACAGGCTCTGACTGGTTCGCCTTTTCAATCAGGTGCTAAGGAATGATTGTGTTGAATGCTGTGGTGAACTTTTCACTGAAAAACCATTTGACATACGTGTCCATTTTGTCCTTGGCCAGATGGAGGGTGGTGGCGTTGGGTTATCTGTTGAGCTTCGTGGAACTTGGATACAGATTTTTGTACTGATTATATCCCGTCATTATATGTTCTATACATTCTGGTTACACACATGCTTTTTTTTATTTCTCTTAGAGGTCATGTTTTCAGCCTTGTTAGAGCACGTAGGTAGCGTGTCAGTCTCATAATCTGAAGGTCGTGAGTTCAATCCTCACACAGGGCATGGTTTTGTTTTCAGATTACGTAGAATTTGCTCTGGCTGGAGCTGCTGGAGGTGCTGCTCCTGATCCAGACTGAGTGAGGTCTCCTAGTCAGGAAGTCTAGCGTCCAGTTTCAGAGGGATGTCTACAGGCTCTGACTGGTTCGCCTTTTCAATCAGGTGCTAAGGAATGATTGTGTTGAATGCTGTGGTGAACTTTTCACTGAAGACCATTTGAACACACGAATTTTTGTCCTGCTCATGGCCAGTTGGAGGGTGGTGGCGATTGGGTTATCTGTTGAGCTCGTGGAACTTGGATACAGATTTTTGTACTGATTATATCCCGTCATTATATGTTCTATACATTCTGGTTACACACAAGCTTTTTTTTTTATTTCTCTTAGAGGTCATGTTTTCAGCCTTGTTAGCGCAGTAGGTAGCGTGTCAGTCTCATAATCTGAAGGTCGTGAGTTCAATCCTCACACAGGGCATTGGTTTTGTTTTCAGATTACGTAGAATTTGCTCTGGCTGGAGCTGCTGGAGGTGCTGCTCCTGATCCAGACTGAGTGTGGTCTCCTAGTCAGGAAGTCTAGCGTCCAGTTTCAGAGGGATGTCTACAGGCTCTGACTGGGTTCGCCTTTTCAATCAGGTGCTGAGGAATGATTGTGTTGAATGCTGTGGTGAACTTTTCTCTGAAGACCAGTTGAACGCACGTGTCTTCTTACTCATGCCCAGTTGGAGTGTGGTGGCGATTGGGTTATCTGTTGAGCTCTTGGAACTTGGATACAGATTTTTGTCCTGATTATATCCCGGCATCATATGTTTTATACATTCTGGTTACACACATGCTTTTTTTTTTTTTCTCTTAGACGTCATGTTTACAGCCTTGTTAACGCACGTATGTAGCCTGCCAGTCTCATACTCTGAAGGTCGTGAGTTCAATCGCTACACACGGCATGGGTTTTGTTTTCAGATTACGTAGAATTTGCTCTGGCTGGAGGTGGTGATCCCGATCCAGACTGAGTGTGGTCTCCTAGTCAGGAAGTCTAGCGTCCAGTTTCAGAGGGTTGTCTACAGGCTCTGACTGGGTTGCCTTTTCAATCAGGTGCTGAGGAATGATTGTGTTGAATGCTGTGGTGAACTTTTCTCTGAAGACCATTTGAACGCACGTGTCTTTCTTGCTCATGGCCAGTTGCAGTGTGGAGGCGATTGTGGCTTCTGTTGAGCTCCTGGAACTTGGATACAAATTTTTGTACTGATTATATCCCGTCATTATATGTTCTATACATTCTGGTTACACACAAGCTTTTTTTTTATTTCTCTTAGAGATCATGTTTTCAGCCTTGTTAGCGCAGTAGGTAGCGCGTCAGTGTCATAATCTGAAGGTCGTGTTCAATCCTACACAGGGCATGGGTTTTGTTTTCAGATTACGTAGAATTTGCTCTGGCTGTAGCTGCTGATCCCCGATCCAGACTGACTGAGGTCTACTAGTCAGGAAGTCTAGCATCCATTTTCAGAGGGTTGTCTACAGGCTCTGACTGGGTTGCCTTTTCAATCAGGTGCTGAGGAATGATTGTGTTGAATGCTGTGGTGAACTTTTCTCTGAAGACCATTTGAACGCACGTGTCCTTCTTACTCATGCCCAGTTAGAGTGTGGTGGCGATTGTGGCTTTTGTTGAGCTACTGGAACTTGGATACAAATTTTTGTACTGATTATATCCCGTCATTATATGTTCTATACATTCTGGTTACACACAAGCTTTTTTTTTATTTCTCTTAGAGATCATGTTTTCAGCCTTGTTAGCGCAGTAGGTAGCGCGTCAGTGTCATAATCTGAAGGTCGTGAGTTCAATCCTCACACAGGGCATGGGTTTTGTTTTCAGATTACGTAGAATTTGCTCTGGCTGGAGCTGCTGATCCCGATCCAGACTGACTGAGGTCTCCTAGTCAGGAAGTCTAGCGTCCAGTTTCAGAGGGATGTCTACAGGCTCTGACTGGTTCGCCTTTTCAATCAGGTGCTAAGGAATGATTGTGTTGAATGCTGTGGTGAACTTTTCACTGAAGACCATTTGAACGCACGTGTCCATTTTGTCCTTGGCCAGATGGAGGGGTGGTGGATTGGGTTATCTGTTGAGCTCGTGGAACTTGGATACAGATTTTTGTACTGATTAATATCCCGTCATTATATCTTTTATACATTCTGGTTACACACATGCTTTTTTTTATTTCTCTTAGAGGTCATGTTTTCAGCCTGTTAGCGCAGTAGGTAGCGTGTCAGTCTCATAATCTGAAGGTTGTGAGTTCAATCCTCACACAGGGCATGGGTTTTGTTTTCAGATTAGTTAGGATATGCTCTGGCTGGAGCTGCTGGAGGTGCTGCCTGACCCAGACTGAGTGAGGTCTCCTAGTCAGGAAGTCTAGCGTCCAGTTTCAGAGGGATGTCTACAGGCTCTGACTGGTTCGCCTTTTCAATCAGGTGCTGAGGAATGATTGTGTTGAATGCTGTGGTGAACTTTTCACTGAAGATCATTTGAACACACAAGTCCTTTTTGCTCTTGGCCAGTTGGAGTGTGGTGGCGATTGGGTTATCTGTTGAGCTCGTGGAACTTGGATACAATTTTTTGTACTGATTATATATCGTCATTATATGTTCTATACATTCTGGTTACACACAAGCTTTTTTTTTTTTCTCTTAGAGGTCATGTTTTCAGCCTTGTTAGCGCAGTAGGTAGCGTGTCAGTCTCATAATCTGAAGGTTGTGAGTTCAATTCACGAAAAATGTGGGCGTATGATATAGTCTAAGAGAGGGATGTCTACAGGCTCTGCTGGGTCACTCAATCAGGTGTAAATGATTGTGTTGAATTGTAATGTAGTCAAGGAAGATGTCTACAGTTGGTTCGTTTAATCAGTGCTGAGGAATGATTGTGTTGAATGCTGTGGTGAACTTTTCACTGAAGACCATTTGAACACACGTGTCCATTTTGTCCTTGGCCAGATGGAGGGTGGTGGCGATTGGGTTATCTGTTGAGCTCGTGGAACTTGGATACAGATTTTTATACTGATTATATCCCATTTTATATGTTTTATAACGTTCTGGTTACACACATGCTTTTTTTTTATTTCTCTTAGAGATCATGTTTTCAGCCTTGTTAGCGCAGTAGGTAGCGCGTCAGTCTCATAATCTGAAGGTCGTGAGTTCAATCCTCACACAGGGCATGGGTTTTGTTTTCAGATTACGTAGAATTTGCTCTGGCTGGAGCTGCTGATCCCGATCCAGACTGATTGAGGTCTCCTAGTCAGGAAGTCTAGCGTCCAGTTTCAGAGGGATGTCTACAGGCTCTGACTGGTTCGCCCTTTTCAATCAGGTGCTAAGGAATGATTGTGTTGAATGCTGTGGTGAACTTTTCACTGAAGACCATTTGAACGCACGTGTCCATTTTGTCCTTGGCCAGATGGAGGGTGGTGGCGATTGGGTTATCTGTTGAGCTCGTGGAACTTGGATACAGATTTTTGTACTGATTATATCCCGTCATTATAGCTTTCTATACATTCTGGTTACACACATGCTTTTTTTTATTTCTCTTAGAGGTCATGTTTTCAGCCTTGTTAGCGCAGTAGGTAGCGTGTCAGTCCATAATCTGAAGGTTGTGAGTTCAATCCTCACACAGGGCATGGGTTTTGTTTTCAGATTACGTAGAATATGCTCTGGCTGGAGCTGCTGGAGGTGCTGCTCCTGATCCAGACTGAGTGAGGTCTCCTAGTCAGGAAGTCTAGCGTCCAGTTTCAGAGGGATGTCTACAGGCTCTGACTGGTTCGCCTTTTCAATCAGGTGCTGAGGAATGATTGTGTTGAATGCTGTGGTGAACTTTTCACTGAAGATCATTTGAACACACAAGTCCTTCTTGCTCATGGCCAGTTGGAGTGTGGTGGCGATTGGGTTATCTGTTGAGCTCGTGGAACTTGGATACAGATTTTTGTACTGATTATATCCCGTCATTATATGTTCTATACATTCTGGTTATAACACAAGCTTTTTTTTATTTCTCTTAGAGGTCATGTTTTCAGCCTTGTTAGCGCAGTAGGTAGCGCGTCAGTCTCATAATCTGAAGGTCGTGAGTTCAATCCTCACACAGGGCATGGGTTTTTTCAGATTACGTAAATTTGCTCTGGCTGGAGCTGCTGATCCCGATCCAGACTGAGTGAGTCTCCTAGTCAGGAAGTCTAGCGTCAGTTAGAGATTCTAAGCTCTGACTGGGTACTTTAAAGTGAAAATGATTGTGTGAATTGTGAATGCTCCTAGTCAAAGTAGCTTCCAGTTTCAGAGGGATGTCTACAGGCTCTGACTGGTTCGCCCTTTTCAATCAGGTGCTGAGGAATGATTGTGTTGAATGCTGTGGTGAACTTTTCTCTGAAGACCATTTGAACGCACGTTTCATTTGTCCTCCTGGCCAGATGGAGGTGGTGGTGGCGGTGGTTATTCTGTTGAACTCGTGGAACTTGGATACAGATTTTTGTACTGATTATATCCCGTCATTATATGTTCTATACATTCTGGTTACACACATGCTTTTTTTTTTTTTCTTAGAGGTCATGTTTTCAGCCTTGTTAGCGCAGTAGGTAGCGTGTCAGTCTCATAATCTGAAGGTCGTGAGTTCAATCCTCACACAGGGATGGGTTTTGTTTTCAGATTACGTAGAATTTGCTCTGGCTGGAGCTGCTGATCAAGCTCCTACGTGATTATAATCTATTCATTTCAGGGGATGTTACAGGCTCTGACTGGTTGCGCCTTTTCAATCAGGTGCTGAGGAATGATTGTGTTGAATGCTGTGGTGAACTTTTCACTGAAGACCATTTGAACACACAAGTCCATTTTGTCCTTGGCCAGATGGAGGGTGGTGGCGATTGGGTTATCTGTTGAGCTCGTGGAACTTGGATACAGATTTTTGTACTGATTATACCCCGTCATTATATGTTCTATACATTCTGGTTACACACAATGCTTTTTTTTATTTCTCTTTAAAAGTCATGTTTTCAGCCTTGTTAGAGCAGTAGGTAGCGTGTCAGTCTCATAATCTGAAGGTCGTGAGTTCAATCCTCACACAGGGCATGGGTTTTTTTTTAGATTACGTGAATTTGCTCTGGCTGGAGGTGCTGGAGCCTGCGTTCTGATCCAGACTGAGTGAGGTCTCCTAGTCAGGAAGTCTAGCGTCCAGTTTCAGAAGGATGTCTACAGGCTCTGACTGGTTCGCCTTTTCAATCAGGTGCTAAGGAATGATTGTGTTGAATGCTGTGGTGAACTTTTCACTGAAGACCATTTGAACGCACGTGTCCATTTTGTCCTTGGCCAGATGGAGGGTGGTGGCGATTGGGTTATGTGTTGAGCTCGTGGAACTTGGATACAGATTTTTGTACTGATCATATCCCGTCATTATATCTTCTATACACTCTGGTTACACACATGCTTTTTTTTTATTTCTCTTAGAGGTCATGTTTTCAGCCTTGTTAGCGCAGTAGGTAGCGTGTCAGTCTCATAATCTGAAGGTCGTGAGTTCAATCCTCACACAGGGCATTGGTTTTGTTTTCAGATTACGTAGAATTTGCTCTGGCTGGAGCTGCTGGAGGTGCTGCTCCTGATCCAGACTGAGTGAGGTCTCCTAGTCAGGAAGTCTAGCGTCCAGTTTCAGAGGGTTGTCTACAGGCTCTGACTGGTTGCCGCTTTTTTTACAATCAGGTGCTGAGGAATGATTGTGTTGAATGCTGTGGTGAACTTTTCTCTGAAGACCAGTTGAATGCACGTGTCTTCTTACTCATGCCCAGTTGGAGGGTGGTGGCGATTGGGTTATCTGTTGAGCTCTTGGAACTTGGATACAGATTTTTGTACTGATTATATCCCGTCATCATATGTTTTATACGTTCTGGTTACACACATGCTTTTTTTTTTCTCTTAGACGTCATGTTTACAGCCTTGTTAACGCAGTATGTAGCCTGCCAGTCTCATACTCTGAAGGTCGTGAGTTCAATCGTCACACACGGCATGGGTTTTGTTTTCAGATTACGTAGAATTTGCTCTGGCTGGAGGTGGTGATCCCGATCCAGACTGAGTGTGGTCTCCTAGTCAGGAAGTCTAGCGTCCAGTTTCAGAGGGTTGTCTACAGGCTCTGACTGGGTTGCCTTTTCAATCAGGTGCTGAGGAATGATTGTGTTGAATGCTGTGGTGAACTTTTCTCTGAAGACCATTTGAACGCACGTGTCCTTCTTACTCATGCCCAGTTAGAGTGTGGTGGCGATTGTGGCTTTTGTTGAGCTACTGGAACTTGGATACAAATTTTTGTACTGATTATATCCCGTCATTATATGTTCTATACATTCTGGTTACACACAAGCTTTTTTTATTTCTCTTAGATACATGTTTTCAGCCTTGTTAGCGCAGTAGGTAGCGCGTCAGTGTCATAATCTGAAGGTCGTGAGTTCAATCCTCACACAGGGCATGGGTTTTGTTTTCAGATTACGTAGAATTTGCTCTGGCTGGAGCTGCTGATCCCGATCCAGACTGACTGAGGTCTCCTAGTCAGGAAGTCTAGCGTCCAGTTTCAGAGGGATGTCTACAGGCTCTGACTGGTTCGCCTTTTCAATCAGGTGCTAAGGAATGATTGTGTTGAATGCTGTGGTGAACTTTTCACTGAAGACCATTTGAACGCACGTGTCCATTTTGTCCTTGGCCAGATGGAGGGTGGTGGCGATTGGGTTATCTGTTGAGCTCGTGGAACTTGGATACAGATTTTTGTACTGATTATATCCCGTCATTATATCTTTTATACATTCTGGTTACACACATGCTTTTTTTTTATTTCTCTTAGAGTTCATGTCTTCAGCCTCGTTAGCGCGTAGGTAGCGTGTCAGTCTTATAATCTGAAGGTTGTGAGTTCAATCCTCACACAGGGCATGGGTTTTGTTTTCAGATTACGTAGATATGCTCTGGCTGGAGGCTGGAGGTGCTGCTCCTGACCCAGACTGAGTGAGGTCTCCTAGTCAGGAAGTCTAGCTTCCAGTTTCAGAGGGATGTCTACAGGCTCTGACTGGTTCGCCTTTTCAATCAGGTGCTGAGGAATGATTGTGTTGAATGCTGTGGTGAACTTTTCACTGAAGATCATTTGAACACACAAGTCCTTCTTGCTCATGGCCAGTTGGAGTGTGGTGGCGATTGGGTTATCTGTTGAGCTCGTGGAACTTGGATACAGATTTTTGTACTGATTATATCCCGTCATTATATGTTCTATACATTCTGGTTACACACAAGTTTCTTTTTTTTTCTCTTAAAGAGCATGTTTTCAGCCTTGTTAGGGCAGTAGGTAGCGTGTCAGTCTCATAATCTGAAGGTCGTGAGTTCAATCCTCACACAGGGCATGGGTTTTGTTTTAGATTACGTAGAATTTGCTCTGGCTGGAGGTGCTGGAGCTGCTGCTCCTGATCCAGACTGAGTGAGGTCTCCTAGTCAGGAAGTCTAGCGTCCAGTTTCAGAAGGATGTCTACAGGCTCTGACTGGTTCGCCTTTTCAATCAGGTGCTAAGGAATGATTGTGTTGAATGCTGTGGTGAACTTTTCACTGAAGATCATTTGAACACACAAGTCCTTCTTGCTCATGGCCAGTTGGAGGGTGGTGGCGATTGGGTTATCTGTTGAACTCGTGGAACTTGGATACAGATTTTTGTACTGATTATATCCCGTCATTATATCTTCTATACACTCTGGTTACACACATGCTTTTTTTTATTTCTCTTAGAGGTCATGTTTTCAGCCTTGTTAGCGCAGTAGGTAGCGTGTCAGTCTCATAATCTGAAGGTCGTGAGTTCAATCCTCACACAGGGCATTGGTTTTGTTTTCAGATTACGTAGAATTTGCTCTGGCTGGAGCTGCTGGAGGTGCTGCTCCTGATCCAGACTGAGTGTGGTCTCCTAGTCAGGAAGTCTAGCGTCCAGTTTCAGAGGGTTGTCTACAGGCTCTGACTGGGTTGCCTTTTCAATCAGGTGCTAAGGAATGATTGTGTTGAATGCTGTGAATGCTCCTAGTCAGGAAGTCTAGCTTCCAGTTTCAGAGGGATGTCTACAGGCTCTGACTGGTTCGCCTTTTCAATCAGGTGCTGAGGAATGATTGTGTTGAATGCTGTGGTGAACTTTTCACTGAAGACCATTTGAACACACAAGTCCATTTTGTCCTTGGCCAGATGGAGGGTGGTGGCGATTGGGTTATCTGTTGAGCTTGTGGAACTTGGATACAGATTTTTGTACTGATTATATCCCGTCATTATATGTTCTATACATTCTGGTTACACACAAGCTTTTTTTTTTATTTCTCTTAAAAGTCATGTTTTCAGCCTTGTTAGAGCAGTAGGTAGCGTGTCAGTCTCATAATCTGAAGGTCGTGAGTTCAATCCTCACACAGGGCATGGGTTTTTTTTAGATTACGTAGAATTTGCTCTGGCTGGAGGTGCTGGAGCTGCTGCTCCTGATCCAGACTGAGTGAGGTCTCCTAGTCAGGAAGTCTAGCGTCCAGTTTCAGAAGGATGTCTACAGGCTCTGACTGGTTCGCCTTTTCAATCAGGTGCTAAGGAATGATTGTGTTGAATGCTGTGGTGAACTTTTCACTGAAGACCATTTGAACGCACGTGTCCATTTTGTCCTTGGCCAGATGGAGGGTGGTGGCGATTGGGTTATCTGTTGAACTCGTGGAACTTGGATACAGATTTTTGTACTGATTATATCCCGTCATTATATCTTCTATACGTTCTGGTTACACACATGCTTTTTTTTTTTCTCTTAGACGTCATGTTTACAGCCTTGTTAACGCAGTATGTAGCCTGCCAGTCTCATACTCTGAAGGTCGTGAGTTCAATCCTCACACAGGGCATTAGTTTTGTTTTCAGATTACGTGAATTTGCTCTGGCTGGAGGGCTGCGGAGGTGCTGCTCCTGATCCAGACGTGAGTGTGGTCTCCTAGTCAGGAAGTCTAGCGTCCAGTTTCAGAGGGATGTCTACAGGCTCTGACTGGTTCGCCTTTTCAATCAGGTGCTAAGGAATGATTGTGTTGAATGCTGTGGTGAACTTTTCACTGAAGACCATTTGAACGCACGTGTCCATTTTGTCCTTGGCCAGATGGAGGGTGGTGGCGTGGCGATTGGGTTATCTGTTGAGCTCGTGGAACTTGGATACAGATTTTTGTACTGATCATATCCCGTCATTATATCTTTTATACATTCTGGTTACACACATGCTTTTTTTTTATTTCTCTTAGAGGTCATGTTTTCAGCCTCGTTAGCGCAGTAGGTAGCGTGTCAGTCTCATAATCTGAAGGTTGTGAGTTCAATCCTCACACAGGGCATGGGTTTTGTTTTCAGATTAAGTAGGATATGCTCTGGCTGGAGCTGCTGGAGGTGCTGCTCCTGACCCAGACTGAGTGAGGTCTCCTAGTCAGGAAGTCTAGCTTCCAGTTTCAGAGGGGTGTCTACAGGCTCTGACTGGGTTGCCTTTTCAATCAGGTGCTGAGGAATGATTGTGTTGAATGCTGTGGTGAACTTTTCTCTGAAGACCAGTTGAATGCACGTGTCTTCTTACTCATGCCCAGTTGGAGTGTGGTGGTGATTGGGTTATCTGTTGAGCTCTTGGAACTTGGATACAGATTTTTGTACTGATTATATCCCGTCATCATATGTTTTATACGTTCTGGTTACACACATGCTTTTTTTTTTTCTCTTAGACGTCATGTTTACAGCCTTGTTAACGCAGTATGTAGCCTGCCAGTCTCATACTCTGAAGGTCGTGAGTTCAATCGTCACACACGGCATGGGTTTTGTTTTCAGATTACGTAGAATTTGCTCTGGCTGGAGGTGGTGATCCCGATCCAGACTGAGTGTGGTCTCCTAGTCAGGAAGTCTAGCGTCCAGTTTCAGAGGGTTGTCTACAGGCTCTGACTGGGTTGCCTTTTCAATCAGGTGCTGAGGAATGATTGTGTTGAATGCTGTGGTGAACTTTTCTCTGAAGACCATTTGAACGCACGTGTCTTTCTTGCTCATGGCCAGTTGCAGTGTGGAGGCGATTGTGGCTTCTGTTGAGCTCCTGGAACTTGGATACAGATTTTTGTCCTGATTATATCCCGGCATCATATGTTTTATACATTCTGGTTACACACATGCTTTTTTTTTGTTTCTCTTGTAGGTCTTGTTTTCAGCCTTGTTAGCGCAGTAGGTAGTGCATCAGTCTCATAATCTGAAGGTCGTGAGTTCAATCCTCACATAGGGCATGGGCTTTGTTTCAGATTTCGTAGAATTTGCTCTGGCTGTAGCTACTGATCCCGATCCAGACTGACTGAGGTCTACTAGTCAGGAAGTCTAGCATCCATTTTCAGAGGGTTGTCTACAGGCTCTGACTGGGTTGCCTTTTCAATCAGGTGCTGAGGAATGATTGTGTTGAATGCTGTGGTGAACTTTTCTCTGAAGACCATTTGAACGCACGTGTCCTTCTTACTCATGCCCAGTTAGAGTGTGGTGGCGATTGTGGCTTTTGTTGAGCTACTGGAACTTGGATACAAATTTTTGTACTGATTATATCCCGTCATTATATGTTCTATACATTCTGGTTACACACAAGCTTTTTTTTTATTTCTCTTTGAGGTCATGTTTTCAGCCTTGTTAGCGCAGTAGGTAGCGCGTCAGTCTCATAATCTGAAGGTCGTGAGTTCAATCCTCACACAGGGCATGGGTTTTGTTTTCAGATTACGTAGAATTTGCTCTGGCTGGAGCTGCTGATCCCGATCCAGACTGACTGAGGTCTCCTAGTCAGGAAGTCTAGCGTCCAGTTTCAGAGGGATGTCTACAGGCTCTGACTGGGTCACCTTTTCAATCAGGTGCTAAGGAATGATTGTGTTGAATGCTGTGAATGCTCCTAGTCAGGAAGTCTAGCTTCCAGTTTCAGAGGGATGTCTACAGGCTCTGACTGGTTCGCCTTTTCAATCAGGTGCTGAGGAATGATTGTGTTGAATGCTGTGGTGAACTTTTCACTGAAGACCATTTGAACACACAAGTCCATTTTGTCCTTGGCCAGATGGAGGGTGGTGGCGATTGGGTTATCTGTTGAGCTTGTGGAACTTGGATACAGATTTTTGTACTGATTATATCCCGTCATTATATGTTCTATACATTCTGGTTACACACAAGCTTTTTTTTTTATTTCTCTTAAAAGTCATGTTTTCAGCCTTGTTAGAGCAGTAGGTAGCGTGTCAGTCTTATAACCTGAAGGTCGTTGAGTTCAAGGGATGTCTACAGGCTCTGACTGGTTCGCCTTTTCAATCAGGTGCTAAGGAATGATTGTGTTGAATGCTGTGGTGAACGTTTCACTGAAGACCATTTGAACGCACGTGTCCATTTTGTCCTTGGCCAGATGGAGGGTGGTGGCGATTGGGTTATCTGTTGAGCTCGTGGAAATTGGATACAGATTTTTTTTTTCTGATTATATGCCATCATTATATGTTCTATACATTCTGGTTAAACACAAGCTTTTTTTTATTTCTCTTAGAGATCATGTTTTCAGCCTTGTTAGCCGTAGGTAGCGTGTCGTCTAATATCTGAAGGTCGTGAGTTCAATCCTCACACAGGGCATGGGTTTTGTTTTCAGATTACGTAGAATTTGCTCTGGCTAGAGATGCTGGAGGTGCTGCTCCTGATCCAGACTGAGTGAGGTCTCCTCTAGTCACGAAGTTACGTCCAGTTTCAGAGGGATGTCTACAGGCTCTGACTGGTTCGCCTTTTCAATCAGGTGCTGAGGAATGATTGTGTTGAATGCTGTGGTGAACTTTTCACTGAAGATCATTTGAACACACAAGTCCTTCTTGCTCATGGCCAGTTGGAGTGTGGTGGCGATTGGGTTATCTGTTGAGCTCGTGGAACTTGGATACAGATTTTTGTACTGATTATATCCCGTCATTTTATGTTCTATACATTCTGGTTACACACAAGCTTTTTTTTTTTTTCTCTTAAAGAGCACGTTTTCAGCCTTGTTAGGGCAGTAGGTAGCGTGTCAGTCTCATAATCTGAAGGTCGTGAGTTCAATCCTCACACAGGGCATCGGTTTTTTTTAGATTACGTAGAATTTGCTCTGGCTGGAGGTGCTGGAGCTGCTGCTCCTGATCCAGACTGAGTGAGGTCTCCTAGTCAGGAAGTCTAGCGTCCAGTTTCAGAAGGATGTCTACAGGCTCTGACTGGTTCGCCTTTTCAATCAGGTGCTAAGGAATGATTGTGTTGAATGCTGTGGTGAACTTTTCACTGAAGACCATTTGAACGCACGTGTCCATTTTGTCCTTGGCCAGATGGAGGGTGGTGGCGATTGGGTTATCTGTTGAACTCGTGGAACTTGGATACAGATTTTTGTACTGATTATATCCCGTCATTATATCTTCTATACACTCTGGTTACACACATGCTTTTTTTTTATTTCTCTTAGAGGTCATGTTTTCAGCCTTGTTAGCGCGTAGGTAGCGTGTGTCAGTCTCATAATCTGAAGGTCGTGAGTTCAATCCTCACACGGGCATTGGTTTTGTTTTTAGATTACGTAGAATTTGCTCTGGCTGGAGCTGCTGGAGGTGCTGCTCCTGATCCAGACTGAGTGTGGTCTCCTAGTCAGGAAGTCTAGCGTCCAGTTTCAGAGGGTTGTCTACAGGCTCTGACTGGGTTGCCTTTTCAATCAGGTGCTGAGGAATGATTGTGTTGAATGCTGTGGTGAACTTTTCTCTGAAGACCAGTTGAATGCACGTGTCTTCTTACTCATGCCCAGTTGGAGTGTGGTGGCGTTCGGTTATCTGTTGAGCTCTTGGAACTTGGATACAGATTTTTGTACTGATTATATCCGCCGCATCATATGTTTTATACGTTCTGGTTACACACATGCTTTTTTTTTTCTCTTAGACGTCATGTTTACAGCCTTGTTAACGCAGTATGTAGCCTGCCAGTCTCATACTCTGAAGGTCGTGAGTTCAATCGTCACACACGGCATGGGTTTTGTTTTCAGATTACGTAGAATTTGCTCTGGCTGGAGGTGGTGATCCCGATCCAGACTGAGTGTGGTCTCCTAGTCAGGAAGTCTAGCGTCCAGTTTCAGAGGGTTGTCTACAGGCTCTGACTGGGTTGCCTTTTCAATCAGGTGCTGAGGAATGATTGTGTTGAATGCTGTGGTGAACTTTTCTCTGAAGACCATTTGAACGCACGTGTCTTTCTTGCTCATGGCCAGTTGCAGTGTGGAGGCGATTGTGGCTTCTGTTGAGCTCCTGGAACTTGGATACAGATTTTTGTCCTGATTATATCCCGGCATCATATGTTTTATACATGCTCGTTACACACATGCTTTTTTTTTTTGTTTCTCTTGTAGGTCTTATTTTCAGCCTTGTTAGCGCAGTAGGTAGTGCATCAGTCTCATAATCTGAAGGTCGTGAGTTCAATCCTCACATAGGGCATGGGCTTTGTTTCAGATTTCGTAGAATTTGCTCTGGCTGTAGCTACTGATCCCGATCCAGATCGACTGAGGTCTACTAGTCAGGAAGTCTAGCATCCATTTTCAGAGGGTTGTCTACAGGCTCTGACTGGGTTGCCTTTTCAATCAGGTGCTGAGGAATGATTGTGTTGAATGCTGTGGTGAACGTTTCACTGAAGACCATTTGAACGCACGTGTCCTTCTTACTCATGCCCAGTTAGAGTGTGGTGGCGATTGTGGCTTTTGTTGAGCTACTGGAACTTGGATACAAATTTTTGTACTGATTATATCCCGTCATTATATGTTCTATACATTCTGGTTACACACAAGCTTTTTTTTTATTTCTGTTAGAGATCATGTTTTCAGCCTTGTTAGCGCAGTAGGTAGCGCATCAGTGTCATAATCTGAAGGTCGTGAGTTCAATCCTCACACAGGGCATGGGTTTTGTTTTCAGATTACATAGAATTTGCTCTGGCTAGAGATGCTGGAGGTGCTGCTCCTGATCCAGACTGAGTGAGGTCTCCTAGTCACGAAGTCTAGCGTCCAGTTTCAGAGGGATGTCTGCAGGCTCTGACTGGTTCGCCTTTTCAATCAGGTGCTGAGGAATGATTGTGTTGAATGCTGTGGTGAACTTTTCACTGAAGATCATTTGAACACACAAGTCCTTCTTGCTCATGGCCAGTTGGAGTGTGGTGGCGATTGGGTTATCTGTTGAGCTCGTGGAACTTGGATACAGATTTTTGTACTGATTATATCCCGTCATTATATGTTCTATACATTCTGGGTACACACAAGCTTTTTTTTTCTTTTCTCTTAAAGAGCACGTTTTCAGCCTTGTTAGGGCGTAGGTAGCGTGTCAGTCTTATAATCTGAAGGTCGTGAGTTCAATCCTACACAGGGGATTGGGTTTTTTTTAGATTACGTAGATTTTGCTCTGGCTGGAGGTGCTGGAGCTGCTGCTCCTGATCCAGACTGAGTGAGGTCTCCTAGTCAGGAAGTCTGCGTCCATTTTCAGAGGGTTGTCTACAGGCTCTGACTGGGTGCCTGCTTTTCAATCAGGTGCTGAGGAATGATTGTGTTGAATGCTGTGGTGAACTTTTCACTGAAGACCATTTGAACGCACATGTCCATTTTGTCCTTGGCCAGATGGAGGGTGGTGGCGATTGGGTTATCTGTTGAGCTCGTGGAACTTGGATACAGATTTTTGTACTGATTATATCCCGTCATTATATGTTTTATACGTTCTGGTTACACACATGCTTTTTTTTGTTTCTCTTAGACGTCATGTTTACAGCCTTGTTAGTGCAGTAGCTGCGCGTCAGTCTCATACTCTGAAGGTCGTGAGTTCAATCGTCACACACGGCATGGGTTTTGTTTTCAGATTACGTAGAATTTGCTCTGGCTGGAGGTGGTGATCCCGATCCAGACTGAGTGTGGTCTCCTAGTCAGGAAGTCTAGCGTCCAGTTTCAGAGGGTTGTCTACAGGCTCTGACTGGGTTGCCTTTTCAATCAGGTGCTGAGGAATGATTGTGTTGAATGCTGTGGTGAACTTTTCTCTGAAGACCATTTGAACGCACGTGTCTTTCTTGCTCATGGCCAGTTGCAGTGTGGAGGCGATTGTGGCTTCTGTTGAGCTCCTGGAACTTGGATACAGATTTTTGTCCTGATTATATCCCGGCATCATATGTTTTATACGTTCTGGTTACACACATGCTTTTTTTTTGTTTCTCTTGTAGGTCTTGTTTTCAGCCTTGTTAGCGCAGTAGGTAGTGCATCAGTCTCATAATCTGAAGGTCGTGAGTTCAATCCTCACATAGGGCATGGGCTTTGTTTCAGATTTCGTAGAATTTGCTCTGGCTGTAGCTACTGATCCCGATCCAGACTGACTGAGGTCTACTAGTCAGGAAGTCTAGCATCCATTTTCAGAGGGTTGTCTACAGGCTCTGACTGGGTTGCCTTTTCAATCAGGTGCTGAGGAATGATTGTGTTGAATGCTGTGGTGAACGTTTCACTGAAGACCATTTGAACGCACGTGTCCTTCTTACTCATGCCCAGTTAGAGTGTGGTGGCGATTGTGGCTTTTGTTGAGCTACTGGAACTTGGATACAAATTTTTGTACTGATTATATCCCGTCATTATATGTTCTATACATTCTGGTTACACACAAGCTTTTTTTTTATTTCTGTTAGAGATCATGTTTTCAGCCTTGTTAGCGCAGTAGGTAGCGCATCAGTGTCATAATCTGAAGGTCGTGAGTTCAATCCTCACACAGGGCATGGGTTTTGTTTTCAGATTACATAGAATTTGCTCTGGCTAGAGATGCTGGAGGTGCTGCTCCTGATCCAGACTGAGTGAGGTCTCCTAGTCACGAAGTCTAGCGTCCAGTTTCAGAGGGATGTCTGCAGGCTCTGACTGGTTCGCCTTTTCAATCAGGTGCTGAGGAATGATTGTGTTGAATGCTGTGGTGAACTTTTCACTGAAGATCATTTGAACACACAAGTCCTTCTTGCTCATGGCCAGTTGGAGTGTGGTGGCGATTGGGTTATCTGTTGAGCTCGTGGAACTTGGATACAGATTTTTGTACTGATTATATCCCGTCATTATATGTTCTATACATTCTGGTTACACACAAGCTTTTTTTTTTTCTCTTAAAGAGCACGTTTCAGCCTTGTTAGGGCAGTAGGTAGCGTGTCAGTCTTATAATCTGAAGGTCGTGAGTTCAATCCTCACACAGGGATTGGGTTTTTTTTAGATTACGTAGAATTTGCTCTGGCTGGAGGTGCTGGAGCTGCTGCTCCTGATCCAGACTGAGTGAGGTCTCCTAGTCAGGAAGTCTAGCGTCCATTTTCAGAGGGTTGTCTACAGGCTCTGACTGGGTCACCTTTTCAATCAGGTGCTGAGGAATGATTGTGTTGAATGCTGTGGTGAACTTTTCACTGAAGACCATTTGAACGCACATGTCCATTTTGTCCTTGGCCAGATGGAGGGTGGTGGCGATTGGGTTATCTGTTGAGCTCGTGGAACTTGGATACAGATTTTTGTACTGATTATATCCCGTCATTATATGTTTTATACGTTCTGGTTACACACATGCTTTTTTTTTGTTTCTCTTAGACGTCATGTTTACAGCCTTGTTAGTGCAGTAGGTAGCGCGTCAGTCTCATACTCTGAAGGTCGTGAGTTCAATCGTCACACACGGCATGGGTTTTGTTTTCAGATTACGTAGAATTTGCTCTGGCTGGAGGTGGTGATCCCGATCCAGACTGAGTGTGGTCTCCTAGTCAGGAAGTCTAGCGTCCAGTTTCAGAGGGTTGTCTACAGGCTCTGACTGGGTTGCCTTTTCAATCAGGTGCTGAGGAATGATTGTGTTGAATGCTGTGGTGAACTTTTCTCTGAAGACCATTTGAACGCACGTGTCTTTCTTGCTCATGGCCAGTTGCAGTGTGGAGGCGATTGTGGCTTCTGTTGAGCTCCTGGAACTTGGATACAGATTTTTGTCCTGATTATATCCCGGCATCATATGTTTTACACGTTCTGGTTACACACATGCTTTTTTTTGTTTCTCTTGTAGGTCTTGCTTTCAGCCTTGTTAGCGCGTAGGTAGTGCATCAGTCTCATAATCTGAAGTGCGTGAGTTCAATCCTCACATAGGGCATGGGCTTTGTTTCAGATTTCTAGAATTTGCTCTGGCTGTAGCTACTGATCCCGATCCAGACTGACTGAGGTCTACTAGTGGCAGGAAGTCTAGCATCCATTTTCAGAGGGTTGTCTACAGGCTCTGACTGGGTTGCCTTTTCAATCAGGTGCTGAGGAATGATTGTGTTGAATGCTGTGGTGAACTTTTCTCTGAAGACCATTTGAACGCACGGTGTCCTTCTTACTCATGCCCAGTTAGAGTGTGGTGGCGATTGTGGCTTTTGTTGAGCTACTGGAACTTGGATACACAATTTTTGTACTGATTATATCCCGTCATTATATGTTCTATACATTCTGGTTACACACAAGCTTTTTTTTATTTCTGTTAGAGATCATGTTTTCAGCCTTGTTAGCGCAGGTAGGCGCATCAGTGTCATAATCTGAAGGTCGTGAGTTCAATCCTCACACAGGGCATGGGTTTTGTTTTCAGATTACATAGAATTTGCTCTGGCTAGAGATGCTGGAGGTGCTGCTCCTGATCCAGACTGAGTGAGGTCTCCTAGTCACGAAGTCCAGCGTCTGCTTCAGAGGGATGTCTGCAGGCTCTGACTGGGTTCGCCTTTTTCAATCAGGTGCTGAGGAATGATTGTGTTGAATGCTGTGGTGAACTTTTCACTGAAGATCATTTGAACACACAAGTCCTTCTTGCTTATGGCCAGTTGGAGTGTGGTGGCGATTGGGTTATCTGTTGAGCTCGTGGAACTTGGATACAGATTTTTGTACTGATTATATCCCGTCATTATATGTTCTATACATTCTGGTTACACACAAGCTTTTTTTTTTCTCTTAAAGAGCACGTTTCAGCCTTGTTAGGGCGGCAGGTAGCGTGTCAGTCTCATAATCTGAAGGTCGTGAGTTCAATCCTCACACAGGGATTGGGTTTTTTTTAGATTACGTAGAATTTGCTCTGGCTGGAGGTGCTGGAGCTGCTGCCCCTGATCCAGACTGAGTGAGGTCTCCTAACCGGAAGTCTAGCGTCCATTTTCAGAGGGTTGTCTACAGGCTCTGACTGGGTCACCTTTTTCAATCAGGTGCTGAGGAATGATTGTGTTGAATGCTGTGGTGAACTTTTCACTGAAGACCATTTGAACGCATGTCCATTTTGTCCTTGGCCAGATGGAGGGTGGTGGCGATTGGGTTATCTGTTGAGCTCGTGGAACTTGGATACAGATTTTTGTACTGATTATATCCCGTCATTATATGTTTTATACGTTCTGGTTACACACATGCTTTTTTTTGTTTCTCTTGGAGGTTGTGTTTCCAGCCTTGTTAGTGCAGTAGGTAGCGCGTCAGTCTCATACTCTGAAGGTCGTGAGTTCAATCCTCACACAGGGCATGGGTTTTGTTTTCAGATTACGTAGAATTTGCTCTGGCTGGAGGTGCTGCTCCTGATCCAGACTGAGTGAGGTCTCCTATTCAGAAAGTCTAGCGTCCATTTTCAGAGGGTTGTCTACAAGCTCTGACTGGGTCACCTTTTCAATCAGGTGCTGAGGAATGATTGTGTTGAATGCTGTGGTGAACTTCTCACTGAAGACCATTTGAACGCACGTGTCCTTCTTGCTCATGGCCAGTTGCAGTGTGGTGGCGATTGGGTTATCTGTTGAGCTCCTGGAACTTGGATACAGATTTTTGTACTGATTATATCCCGTCATTATATGTTGTATACGTTCTGGTTACACACATGCTTTTTTTTTGTTTCTCTTGTAGGTCTTGTTTTCAGCCTTGTTAGCGCAGTAGGTAGCTCCTCAGACTCATAATCTGAAGGTCGTGAGTTCAATCCTCACATAATTCATGTTTTTTTTTCAGATTATGTAGAATTTGCTATGGCTGGAGCTGCTGGAGGTGCTGCTCCTGATCCAGACTGAGTGAGGTCTCCTAGTCAGGAAGTCTAGCGTCCAGTTTCAGAGGGATGTCTACAGGCTCTGACTGGGTTGCCTTTTCAATCAGGTGCTGAGGAATGATTGTGTTGAATGCTGTGGTGAACTTTTCTCTGAAGACCATTTGAACGCACGTGTCCTTCTTACTCATGCCCAGTTAGAGTGTGGTGGCGATTGTGGCTTTTGTTGAGCTACTGGAACTTGGATACAGATTTTTGTACTGATTATATCCCGTCATTATATGTTCTATACATTCTGGTTACACACAAGCTTTTTTTTTATTTCGCTTAGAGATCATGTTTTCAGCCTTGTTAGCGCAGTAGGTAGCGCGTCAGTGTCATAATCTGAAGGTCGTGAGTTCAATCCTCACACAGGGCATGGGTTTGGTTTTCAGATTACGTAGAATTTGCTCTGGCTGGAGCTGCTGATCCCGATCCAGACTGACTGAGGTCTCCTAGTCAGGAAGTCTAGCGTCCAGTTTCAGAGGGATGTCTACAGGCTCTGACTGGGTCACCTTTTCAATCAGGTGCTAAGGAATGATTGTGTTGAATGCTGTGAATGCTCCTAGTCAGGAAGTCTAGCGTCCAGTTTCAGAGGGATGTCTACAGGCTCTGACTGGTTCGCCTTTTCAATCAGGTGCTAAGGAATGATTGTGTTGAATGCTGTGGTGAACTTTTCACTGAAGACCATTTGAACGCACGTGTCCATTTTGTCCTTGGCCAGATTGGGTTATCTGTTGAGCTCCTGGAACTTGGATACAGATTTTTGTACTGATTATATCCCGTCATTATATTGTGTTGAATGCTGTGGTGAACTTTTCACTGAAGACCATTTGAACACACAAGTCAATTTTGTCCTTGGCCAGATGGAGTGTGGTGGCGATTGTGGCTTCTGTTGAGCTCGTGGAACTTGGATACAGATTTTTGTACTGATTATATCCCGTCATTATATCTTCTATACGTTCTGGTTACACACATGCTTTTTTTGTTTCTCTTGGAGGTTGTGTTTTCAGCCTTGTTAGTGCAGTAGGTAGCGCGTCAGTCTCATACTCTGAAGGTCGTGAGTTCAATCCTCACACAGGGCATGGGTTTTGTTTTCAGATTACGTAGAATTTGCTCTGGCTGGAGGTGCTGCTCCTGATCCAGACTGAGTGAGGTCTCCTAGTCAGGAAGTCTAGCGTCCATTTTCAGAGGGTTGTCTACAAGCTCTGACTGGGTCACCTTTTCAATCAGGTGCTGAGGAATGATTGTGTTGAATGCTGTGGTGAACTTTTCACTGAAGACCATTTGAACGCACGTGTCCTTCTTGCTCATGGCCAGTTGCAGTGTGGTGGCGATTGGGTTATCTGTTGAGCTCCTGGAACTTGGATACAGATTTTTGTCCTGATTATATCCCGTCATTATATGTTTTATACGTTCTGGTTACACACATGCTTTTTTTTGTTTCCCTTGTAGGTCTTGCTTTCAGCTTTGTTAGGGCAGTAGGTAGCGTTTTAGTCTCATAATCTGAAGGTTGTGAGTTCAATCCTCACATAGTGCATGGTATTTTTTTCAGATTACGTAGAATTTGCTCTGGCTGGAGGTGCTGCTCCTGATCCAGACTGAGTGAGGTCTCCTAGTCAGGAAGTCTAGCGTCCAGTTTCAGAGGGATGTCTACAGGTTCTGACTGGGTCACCTTTTCAATCAGGTGCTGAGGAATGATTGTGTTGAATTCTGTGGTGAACTTTTCACTGAAGACCATTTGAACGCACGTGTCCTTCTTGCTCATGGCCAGTTGGAGTGTGGTGGCGATTGGGTCATCTGTTGAGCTCGTGGAACTTGGATACAGATTTTTGTACTGATTATATCCCGTCATTATATGTTTTTTACATTCTGGTTACACACATGCTTTTTTTGTTTCTCTTGGAGGTTGTGTTTTCAGCCTTTTTAGCGCAGTAGGTAGTGCGTCAGTCTGATAATCTCAAGGTCGTGAGTTCAATCCTCACACAGGGCCTGGGTTTTGTTTTCAGATTACGTAGAATTTGCTCTGGCTGGAGGTGCTGATCCCGATCCAGACTGAGTGAGGTCTCCTACTCAGGAAGTCTAGCGTCCAGTTTCAGAGGGATGTCTACAGGCTCTGACTGGGTCGCCTATTCAATCAGGTGCTAAGGAATGATTGTGTTGAATGCTGTGGTGAACTTTTCTCTGAAGACCATTTGAACGCACGTGTCCTTCTTGCTCATGGCCAGTTGCAGTGTGGTGGCGATTGTGGCTTCTGTTGAGCTCGTGGAACTTGGATACAGATTTTTGTCCTGATTATATCCATCACTTATATTTTTATACATTCTGGTTACACACATGCTTTTTTTTGTTTCTCTTGTAGGTCTTGTTTTCAGCCTTGTTAGCACAGTAGGTAGTGCGTCAGTCTCATAATCTGAAGCTTGTGCGTTCAATCCTCACATAGGGCATGGGCTTTGTTTTCAGATTTCGTAGAATTTGCTCTGGCTGGAGCTACTGATCCCGATCCAGACTGAGTGAGGTCTCCTAGTCAGGAAGTCTAGCGTCCATTTTCAGAAGGTTGTCTACAGGCTCTGACTGGTTCGCCTTTTCAATCAGGTGCTGAGGAATGATTGTGTTGAATGCTGTGGTGAACTTTCCTCTGAAGAGGATTTGATCGCACGTGTCGTTTTTGCTCATGGCCAGTTGGAGTGTGGTGGTGATTGGGTTATCTGTTGAGCTCGTGGAACTTGGATACAGATTTTTGTACTGATTATATCCCGTCATTATATGTTTTTTACATTCTGGTTACACACATGCTTTTTTTTGTTTCTCTTGGAGGTTGTGTTTTCAGCCTTTTTAGCGCAGTAGGTAGTGCGTCAGTCTGATAATCTCAAGGTCGTGAGTTCAATCCTCACACAGGGCCTGGGTTTTGTTTTCAGATTACGTAGAATTTGCTCTGGCTGGAGGTGCTGATCCCGATCCAGACTGAGTGAGGTCTCCTACTCAGGAAGTCTAGCGTCCAGTTTCAGAGGGATGTCTACAGGCTCTGACTGGGTCGCCTATTCAATCAGGTGCTAAGGAATGATTGTGTTGAATGCTGTGGTGAACTTTTCTCTGAAGACCATTTGAACGCACGTGTCCTTCTTGCTCATGGCCAGTTGCAGTGTGGTGGCGATTGTGGCTTCTGTTGAGCTCGTGGAACTTGGATACAGATTTTTGTCCTGATTATATCCCGTCATTATATGTTTTATACATTCTGGTTACACACATGCTTTTTTTTTGTTTCTCTTGTAGGTCTTGTTTTCAGCCTTGTTAGCACAGTAGGTAGTGCGTCAGTCTCATAATCTGAAGCTTGTGCGTTCAATCCTCACATAGGGCATGGGCTTTGTTTTCAGATTTCGTAGAATTTGCTCTGGCTGGAGCTACTGATCCCGATCCAGACTGAGTGAGGTCTCCTAGTCAGGAAGTCTAGCGTCCATTTTCAGAAGGTTGTCTACAGGCTCTGACTGGTTCGCCTTTTCAATCAGGTGCTGAGGAATGATTGTGTTGAATGCTGTGGTGAACTTTCCTCTGAAGAGGATTTGATCGCACGTGTCGTTTTTGCTCATGGCCAGTTGGAGTGTGGTGGTGATTGGGTTATCTGTTGAGCTCTTGGAACTTGGATACAGATTTTTGTACTGATTATATCCCGTCATTATATGTTTTATACATTATGGTTACACACATGCTTTTTTTTGTTTCTCTTGGAAGTCGTGTTTTTAGCCTTGTTAGCGCAGTAGGTAGCGCGTCAGTCTCATAATCTCAAAGTCGTGAGTTCAATCCTCACACAGGGCATGGGTTTTGTTTTCAGATTACGTAGAATTTGCTCTGGCTGGAGGTGCTGCTCCTGATCCAGACTGAGTGAGGTCTCCTAGTCAGGAAGTCTAGCGTCCATTTTCAGAGGGTTGTCTACAGGTTCTGACTGGGTCACCTTTTCAATCAGGTGCTAAGGAATGCTTGTGTTGAATGCTGTGGTGAACTTTTCACTGAAGACCATTTGAACACACAAGTCCATTTTGTCCTTGGCCAGATGGAGGGTGGTGGCGTCATAACGTGAAGGCTGGGAGTTCAATCCTCACACAGAGCATGTTTTTTTTTTTTTCACATTGCGTAGAATTTGCTCTGGCTGGAGGTGCTGCTCCTGATCCAGACTGAGTGAGCTCTCCTAGTCAGGAAGTCCAGTGTCCAGTTTCAGAGGGTTGTCTACAGGCTCTGACTGTGCTCCTTTTTGTCCATGGCCAGATGGAGGGTGGTGGCGATTGTGGCATCTGTTGAGCTCTTGGGACTTTCATTCAGATTTTATACTCCATCATTGTACGTTTTATACACTATGTTTACACTCTTGCTTATTTATTAATTTCTCCTGTATGTCATCTTTTCAGCCTTGTTCGTGTGTTAGGTAGTCTTATAATCTGAAGGTCATGTGTGTGGTGGTGCTGGAGGTGCTGCCTCCGATCCAGACTGAGTGAGGTCTATCATCCAGTTTCACAGGGAGGTCTTCAGGCTCTGATTGGGTTCCTTTTTCAATCACATGCTGAGGAATGAATGTGTTGAATGCTGAACTGAACATTTCTATGAAGACCATTTGAACGCACATGTCCTATCTTGGCTAGATAGAGGGTGGTGGTGATTGTGTCGACTCTTGAGCTAGAATTGAGTTAGAATTGGCTGTGTATGGTGGTGCTGGAAGTGCTGCTCCCGATCCAGACTGAGTGAGGTCTCCCAGTAAGGATGTTTAGTGTCTTCTAGTGATTGTGTCATCTGTTGAGCTCTTAGGAGTTTTATACAGATTTGTATAGTTTTTTTTTTTATATAAATGATCATTGTACGTTTTATACAGTATCATAATTTGGGGCTATTTTTCCTCAGCTGGAACTGTGGCTTTAATCAGGGTGGAGGGAATAATGAATAGCTCCAAAACCTTAAGGGTTCTGCTTAAACACTTAAGATGAAGAGGAAAGTCACCTTTCAGCATAACTGACTATGTTTAAATGGACAGCAATAATCTAATTATTGACCTTATTTTGAATAAGACAATATTGTGATTTAAAGTGTTTACATGAATCGCTTTTAGAATATTCCTTTCATGTTCCCGTTTTACATGTTATAGAACGTAGATTGATTAACGGCACACGTCATTACGTCTCCACGCTGGATGACGTTCCCTCCAGAATTTCACGTATCAACATTCAATTTGTCTTCATTATGGTACCGTATGCAGTTTTGGGTGTTTCATTTTTAATTTCACAAAAGCTTCAAGTGCATTTAATTATTTGTCATGCTATACGTGGAAAAAGACGACTGTTTGAAGTCGTGGGCTGCGTCCTAAACTAGTACCTGACCTACTATATAGTAACTGAGATACATATATTCCACCTACTATATAGTAGGTAAGTTTGCGGTTTTGGACGTTTGCCGTCAAATGGTTGAACACTGCCTTGTGTGTACGTGTCCTGTCGCAGAATGCGTTGAAAACTCCCACCCGACGATAATAGTGTGATTAAGGTGCGTACATGTCTGTAATGCGGGTCGATAATGCGACTAAAACAGGAATACTCCACATGTATTCATTCGATTTGTGTTTACTTTGAGTATGACTTTAGTCAGATTAACGTAATAAAAAATTGCTGTTTACATGGTAATTTCGTAATCAGAGTATTGTCTTAATTGGATTAATATTGTATTATTGTTGTCCATGTAAACAAACTGAATGACTCAAAGCAAACCTTCAGATCAACAAAGGAATGGCTTCAACAAAACAAGTTCAAGGTTTTGAAATGTCCCAGCCAGAGTCCAGACCTAAGTCCAATCAAAAAGTCTGTGGGGTGACTTGAAGAGGGCTGTGAAAAAGAGATGCCTAACCAATTTTTCAGAGTTAGAATGGTTCTGCAAGGATGAAAGTTAAGGCGTGCCATACAGATTGACTCTTACCCAACAAGATTAAATTCCATGATAAAAACTAAAGGTGCTTCAACTAAGTATTACTTTTTTTTTTACTTTTCCCCCCTAAAATCATTCTTATTGTTTTTCTCTTTAATTAATAGGTTACAATTTTACAATAAAGGTAGAAAACGTTCTGACATGATTATGTTGGTTTAATTTTTTTTATATCACAAAAATCTGCCATTTTTACAGGGGTGTGTAGACTTATTAGATCCACTGTACTTCTGTTTGCTAATTACTCCTCATATCTAACACATCATGTCCTTTTCTGCTTTTCTGCAGTTCTCACTTCTTACCCACTGTATATATTTTTACTCTCATACTTACTTACACATTACTTATTCATTTCTGTTGGTACAGCTTGGTCATCAGTAACAACTCACACTTTGATGGTTGCTGATCTTTCCTGTAATACATTGCAGATGCTTGTTCCATCTTGGAAAGGTGGAAAGCTTGTGGAAAGCTTGTTCCATCTTCTAAATCATACTCTGTGAAGATACAAGTAATTAAGTTAAGTTACTGTATAAGTAGCTAAGATTAAATCAGGAATGGATTAAAAGTCATTATCTACATATTACACATACTGTAGGTCTCATGTACAACCATCAGAGCACTTGTAATTTGTTCGAAAAAAAGTGTAGTCGTGGTCTTTATCCATACTTTATAGTGTACGTTGCATAAGCTGCTAAATGGATTGGGCTAAATGGGTAGAACATTATTTGTAAAATAAGTTTTATTCACGCACAATTATAGTGTATGTAGTCTGCAATCTTCCTTCTCAAGGCTGTGTTGAGTGGTTCCGTGGTACTAGTCGTTTATGTTGGAGGGGTCAATTTCCCCATACACAAACTTAATTTGACTTGGACATACAAAAGACTTATAAACAATTTTTACCTAATATCACCTGCAGGAAGTCGTGACCCATCCAGTTATTAAGTAGTTTGCTGAAGGTAATGCAAACCATCGTGCTCTAGGCAGGGAATTATCTCATTTTATGGATGGTGTCCTTTTAATTTTGCCTTTCATGGCTTATAAAATTGTTTAATATCTGCTGAAGTGAATCAGTGAAGAAGCAAATAAAGACATTGCCCCCCAGGTCATTTGTGATAGTAGCAAATTCTAACGGGATCATTTCATTCCTGCACATGATTGATAACGGCACCAGCTAAATGGACAAAAGCCTTTCTTCTATTAAAGCGTCAGGCAAAGTGAAGACCTCCCACTTCTGAAGTCAGGAACGGTGAGGATACAGGGGACTAACCACAGGTCAAATTAAATAACTTGTATAATTCCACCCCAATGACAGTGCAATCTGTCCACTCAGTTTTATAGCTCTGACCCCTATTATGGTCTTGGCCTGGCATCACTTTTACCTTGATGGGTTAGAGCAGTGGTCCCCAACCTTTTTATCACCGCGGAACGGTCAACGCTTGACAATTGTACTGCGGCCCGGGGGGGTATGTTGAACCGTCAGATAAGGCTTCTGCATGTTGGTGTGCCCGCTAAGACTCACAAGCTCTACTCCTCTCCTCTCCTCTCGACCACTACCCTAACGCTGTCGGACTCCGGTCGCTATGGTAATGTTTAAACATCCCTTCAAAATAAGATACAGATACGCCACAAAAACGTATATAAAGAACATTTTATTTTCATGAAAATTTTAACTCACGATAACGCGATCTTTTTAACAGCAGCCTCTCCTAGAAGTTCACGGCAAATGTCTTCAGTGGAGGGCAAGGTCAATTCTTCACCAATACTGAATGGCTTTTTAGCCTTAGCAATACGGTTAGCCACCAAGTACGATGCTCTCGGTGCATTCGCATTTACTGACGTGGTGTCCCTCAGTCATTTCGTCTGTCCGTCGTGTTCCTGTTTTATTTCTTTCAAAATACTTCAGGAGCTTGTCTTTTAATCCAGGGTGCTTGGTCTCCAGGTGGCGAAGCAGTTTTGAAGGCATCATTGCCTCATTAGCGAGCCGGTCGCGCGCATATTATACATAGCTTTATTTTTCTTGGAAGTGGGCTCTTCTCCTGTCTCTTCACCGGGCCTTTTCCCCTTCACAAAGAAACTTTCCAAAAACATCTGTTTCTTACTTATTTTGCTCGCTTGTGGGTTCAATGTTGGCGCGCAAGACGTAACCGAGAGAATCCGGGCATTTCTCAAAATAAAAGGTTTATCGTTCAGATTCAGATAATACATAAAACGGAAATATTTAATTATTTCTTGTGCGGCCCGGTACCAATTGATCCACGGACCGGTACCGGTCCGCGGGTTGGGGACCACTGGGTTAGAGCATTTCCTCCAACTCGGTGCCAAGGCTGTACTCTACAGTGCACTGTTGGTGATAGTGGATGTTTGAAAGATTGAACTGTTTTATTGTAGTTTGCACTTTTGCACAACTATCCTGCATTTTTGTGATCTCACAGGTGATCTGTTCAGCATCAAATGGAGCTTAGCGCTGAAATTGAAACACATCTCGGGTCTGTGGTGCGTACAGAAAAGGATTATCTATAATATACCATACATTAGCCTCATAAGGCATAATTATAGAAATCTCATTTTTAAAACATATTTCTTAATTTTAGACTGACAAGGAATGTGATAACTACCAACTGAAGTTGTCAGACGTTGGTCCTGAATCAGACAGCGGTTCAATAATTTCCGTACAGCTTCTTGAATTTAAGACGAGTCTCCTTGAAGCAGTGGAGGAATTGCATATTCACAGGGTATGGGCCATCAGTTCTTATAACATGTTAATTTTTTTTAATTGATATTTGGTCATGTCATTAGCACCTCACAGTGATTCAGCACACAGACACTGTAATGCTCTGGTTTCATTCTCTACTCATTGTCTCTCTACTTTTTTTTTAATGAGTTTTTTTATTCCCGTGTATTGAGAACTTATAGGAAGATGATACCATGCAATAAATGTCATCATATTTTAAGATTGCAGGTCTGATAGTGCCCTTCAATTATAGTTATAGTTATATAACAGCTTTATTCTGTTAAATCTAGATAGAACAGAAGGATGTCATTTCCTTGGAGGGGGTGTTAATGGGTTTTTGAATGAAGACGATGGCAACACTTTTCGTCCATTTGTACGAGTGCATTTACATCAGCATGGGGTCATGCAAGGAGGACCTGCCACATTCGTGTCTTCATGCTTGTAAAACTGTTTCCCTCAAGCAAGTACTTAAACACTGACACTGTACACGTAAAGGTTGTAGGACCAAAACTAAGCATTGGATCGCTCTCCATTTTATTGTTATTAGCGTGCTGTTGGGGAACAAAGGCATTAAATCAGTCTGCTCCTCAGGCATGCCATTAAACTAACACTTTGTTGTTCCTTGGTTTATTGGGCTGAAGGTTGAGGCAGAGGACGGCTGTCAGGTTCATCTTACTCAGCTGTAGAACGTCATGCATCTTTTAATGTACATTTAGTAATTCTTATATTAACAAGGAACAAATATGAGTGGAAGTTCGACTTGGACTGTTTAGTTTGTGGGATTAATGATCTGGCATAAGTTTTAACCATGTTTAAACATATTTGTTTTTCTAATTGTACTTTTTTTGTGCTAAGAATTTTGTACTGTTAGTTCTTTATAGTTTGGTTTATAGTATTTAGTTTTATAATCCCTTTGATAAGTTTTCAGCTTATAAATCTGCTCTTCTCCTGTTAAGATTTACTACGATGAGCAAATTTAATGTCCCTTTTTTTTCTGGGCAAAATCTCTAGTGAATTTATTGTCTAGCTTTACCTGGTGTGTATTTTCAAGTATATGCTATGCCTGTAACACACTTTAATGGGAACATATAAATAAACTCCTACGTACATATAAAAAGTGACCATGTAGAAAGCCATTGACTTTTACCTTTCCTGTAGGAGGATGAGGAAGTCTTTGTGCTAATATCTTCTCTTTAATGCACCGGTGGTTTCCCAAACATGCTGCACAAGCTATTAAAATGTGATTTGTGTTTATCTTGTTTCTTTTTTATAGAGTATTTGTGAATAGCCTGAAGTTTATTTTAAATATCGGCAAGTTCGAGTTACAAAGGGATTATAATTGAGAATGTCCATTTGTGAACAATTTGCATTTAGGATGCTGAAACACGTCACGAGGCTCAGATCTGTAAACTCGTCCTGGAGAAGCAAGAACTAGAGTGGCAGAAGGTGTGCATTCCAGCAAGTATCTATTATATTATATTTAATATTATTATTATCATTATTATTATTATTCTAAATTATATATATATATTTATTTAAAAAATTAAGGCTATGTGGAAAGTATTTCTTAATGTCTTAAAATCTTTTTGTAATATTTTAGGAGTCTTTACAAAATCAAATCAAAAGGATGACAAAAGAACAATCAGAATCCCTCGCTGTTGTTAAAAATCAGGTCTAAATGTAATCTTTTTCCTTTAAATGATTTAAAAGTTTCAGCTAATATAAATGTTGCAGTACAGAAACATTAGGATGTGCTAAATACTGAATACAATGTTAAGTTTCAGGCTCAGATTCGAGGAATAGAAGGAGAAAAGGTAGCTTTCTTTGTACTCCCTAATCTAATGCTTGCACTAATGTTGAATGTAATAGTGTATTATAACATGCAAATGTGACTAATGACATGCTAATGATTTCGAAAGGGGAAGCACCAACTGAGTGCTGAATTAAAGGACAAAGAAATCACCAGCCTGAAGGAAGAGTTGAAGTTACTGCAGGTATGTGTATGTGCAGAAGCAGCCATCATTTTCTGCTTTATACACTGGAAACTCCTCTTTTTTTGGGATCTACAAACCGTCAGTGAGAAAATCCACCTCATGGCTGACCTTTTGAGTGGGGGTCTGTGTAGGTTTATTTGGTGGTTGTCAGACAAATGACACAATGTGGGTGATGGATGTGGTCCTGTACGGTTCAGCACACTCTCTGTTAAAGCATCTGATTGAATGATAATGATGCTTGTTCTGTGTTTATTCTCTGGTAGCATTGTGAGATTGTTCTAATTAAATTTATAGTGTTTTAGTAAGGTTTTGGGCCACCACAATCTGCCAGAACAGCTTCTATGCACCATGGTCTTGATTCTGGAGTGATGAACACATTTTTCCAAAAGATTTTCCGTCAGTTTGTAACGATGGTGGAGAGTTGAAGATTAGAAAAACAAAATCCTGGTCTTTTTCCAGTCTTCGGTTGTCCTGTTTGGGTGAGTATTTGCTCATGATAGCCTTAGATTCTTGTTCTTGGCTGGCAGGAGCAGAACCTGACTTGGTCTTCTGCTATTGTAGCCCATCCACCTCAAGGTTTGTGTGTTGTGCATTCTGAGATGCTTTTCTGCTCAACATGGTTGTACAGAGTGCTGTAGACTTCCTGTCAGCTCAGACCAGTCTGGTCATTCTTTGCAGATCTCTCTCATCAGCAAGGTGTTTCAGCCTGCAGACTCACAGGAGGTTTTTTGTTTTTCAAAACTCTTGTTTGTGAAATTTCCAGGAGATCAGTTTCTGAAAAGTCACAGTGCTCACACTTTTTCCCCATTCTGATGTTTGACGTGAAGCTCTTGACCTGTATCTGCATGATTTTATGCATTGTGCTGTTGAAACATGATTTGCTGATTAGATAACTGCATGAATAAGCTGGTGGACAGGTGCTCCTTTTAAAATGGAAAGTGATATATACAGACTTGGGCCAATTTGTTGGTACCCTTACAGCTCATTGAAACAGTCCTTTATTCCTCATTAAAAGTGATTCAATTAAAAAGTAAAGTGAGTAAAGCAAATAAAGTGTGAAAAGAGAAAATTCTTTATTCTACAAAGATATTCTAAAATGGCCTGGACAGATTTGTTGGTACCCCTAGAAAAGATGATAAATAAATGGATTTTAATGATGTTTCAAACCAAATTTTTTCTTTAATCAGTATCACACATGTCTTCAATCTTGTAATCAGTCATTCAGCCTATTTAAATGGAGAAAAGTAGTCACTCCGCTGTTTGGTATCATTGTGTGCACCAGACTTAACATGGATCAGAGAGAGTTGTCTGAGGAGATCAGAAAGAAAATTATAGACAAGCATGTTAAATGTAAAGGCTATAAGACCATCTCCAAGGAGCTTGATGTTTCTGTGATTACAGTTGTAAATATTATTAAGAAGTTTAAGGTTCATTGGATTGTAGCCAACCTCCATGGATTAGGCCACAAGAAGAAAATCAAACACAGATTGAACAGAAGGATAGTGCGAATGGTAGACAAAGACCCAAGGAAAACTTCCAAAGAGATACAAGATGAATTCCAAGGTGAAGGTACATCAGTTTCTGATCGCACCATCCATCACTTTTTGAGCAACAGTGGGCTTAATGGAAGAAGACCCAGGAGGAAAAACATAAAAATTAAGACTGGAATTTGCTAAAAATGCATATTGACAAGCCACAATGCTTCTGGGAGAATGTCCTTTGTACAAATCTGACAAAACTGGAGTTTTTTGGGAAGTCACATCAGCGCTATGTCCACAGATGAAAAAATTAAGCTTTCAAAGAAAAGAAACCCATACCTACTGTGAAACATGGAGGAGGCTTAGTTATGTTTTGGGACTGCTTTGTTGCGTCTGGCACAGAGTGCCTTGAATCTGTGGAGGGCACAATGAAATCTCAGAACTACCAAGAATTTCTGGAGTGAAATGTACTACCCAGTGTTGGAAAGCTCTGTCTCAGTCGCAGGTCAAGGGTCCTCCAACAGGATAATGACCCAAGACACCTGGCTAAAAGCAACCAAGAATGACCAAGAATATAACATTGGACTATTCTGAAGTAGCCTTCCATGAGCCATGATTTGAATCCTATCGAACATTTATGAAAAAAACTGAAGCATGCAGTCTGGAGAAGGCACCCTTCAAACCTGAGACAGCTGGAGCAGTTCGCTCAGGAAGAGTGGGCCAAACCTGTTGACAGGTGCAGAAGTCTCCCTGAGAGCTACAGAAGTTTACATTGATTCCCTCTAAAGGTTG
The DNA here is from genome assembly GCA_012411365.1 of Ameiurus melas. Classification (NCBI taxonomy): domain Eukaryota; kingdom Metazoa; phylum Chordata; class Actinopteri; order Siluriformes; family Ictaluridae; genus Ameiurus; species Ameiurus melas. Next base: position 41,965,291 of record CM022752.1, read on the forward strand.
TACAACAAAATATTATGTTAAGGGTACCATAATTTTTGTTCATGCCTATTTTAAATAATAAAACACATTTTAATTTGTTTTATTAATTTAAATATTCTGTTAAATCAAAAATCAAAAGCAAAGTCTGACTTTTATTAAATGTGGAATAAACAATGATGGATGCTAATTACTTTAGTCAGTTTTAAGGTATTCCAGAGAAAATAGTAGGTTCTTCTTTTTTCGTGGAAGGGTACCAACATATTTGTCGACGTCTGGGGGCAAACGTACTTAGTGGTTAGCATGTTTGCATCACACCTCCAGGGCTGGGGCTTCGATTCCTGCTGCCACCCTGTGTATGCGGAGCTTTCATGTTCTCCAGGTGCTTTGGGGGTACTCCAGTTTCCTCCCTCAGTCCAAAGACATGCATTGTAGGCTAAGTGGCATATCTAAATTGTGTGTGAATTCATGTGTCATTGTACCCTGCGATAGGTTGACACCCTGTCCAGGGTATCCCCCGCCTCGTTAATTGGGACAGATGCCAGCCTCCCATGAAATACAAATGTATATATATGTATATATATATGTATGTGTGTGTATATATATATACATACACACACACAACACACACACACACACACACACACACAGATGGTTGACAACTAAAGGAATAAAGGAAGAACCAAACACAGTATACTGTATGTAGAGACAAGGTCATTTAGAGGTCAAAAGAACACTCTTAACAAACTTTTTTCATTTTACTACTGTTTTCCAGTTGTTCAAGTACAGTTTGGAGAAGAAATTAAGTGAGCTGGTAAGGGTTTACAATTATATAAATTGTTGACAGAGGTGAGTGGGAGAGGGAGAAATTAAAGAGGAGGATGTGGGGAGGAGAGAGTGGCTCATCACAAGTAACGGATAGGGAGTGTGTGTGACACTTGAGCTGCCAGTGCAGCAGAGAAAATACCACCATTAAAATATTTTATATAGGAGCTTCGCTCTGTTTAACCTTTCAAGTGACAGAGAGAAAATCTGTTTGATACAGACAATCAGAAAGTAACGATAGAAAGGGGGAGTGAGTTTAATAAAAGTCCCTCAGGCATGCGTAAAAATGAAAACCTTATCTGGCAGGCAGAAGTAATACTCAGCCAAGATGTTAAACAAAGGTCTTCTACCCCAGAAAGAAACGAATAAGATGAATAAGATGAATGAGTATGATATTTTATATGTGCATGAAAATGAATAAGATAGTTTATATGTGCATGAAATATCTGCGAAATGTGCATGAAATTCCCTCTCGCAATCTGCGATCGATTAGCGACCGACGTTTAATTGTTCCCACTTAGCGTGGCCCAAGGTCCCTTTCCAGAACCTTCACGCTAACTGTTCCTCAGTGGTGGAATGCACTTCCAATCTCAATCCAGACCACAGAATCTCTCACCATCTTCAAAAAACAGCTAAAGACCCACCTCTTCTGTGAACACCTAACCAACTCCTAAAAAAAAGCCACTTACATCTCTACTCTGTGCACTTTGCTTCTTCTGGAACTCAATTAATGGATCTTGTATGGTAGCACTACTTGTATTGTTCTCTGCTTGATATATCGCTTTGCTTGCATTTTTCTCATTTGTAAGTCACTTTGGATAAAAGCGTCTGCTAAGTGAATAAATGTAAATGTAAATGAAATATAGATAGAAGTAAAAGATCCTGGTCTTGGTCTGAGACGCTCAGCCTTTTAAGTTGAGGTTATTTTTGTCAAAATGTGGAGGAATTTCACCAAAAGGGGGAGTTAGAGTGCAAAAATCTTTACAGGAGCAGAAGGTGCAGCTGCAGACTCAGGTGAAGGACAGCCATCTGAATCAGCTGGGAGAAGTGGAGAAACGTTTCAGGACGATATCAAGACAATGTGCTGTGGTCAGACAAGTGCATGAGAAACTGGAGCAGAATGGTAGGCCAGATGCCAGAGAAAAGTAGTCAATTAAAATCAAAGGCAGTCTTGCCTTTGTCACCCCCAATTTTCTTTATGTATCTTATACCATATCTGATTGGTCAGAAGTTGTTGATTAATTTTCTGTAACAGCACAGATTGTACATAGTGTCAGCTGCAAGGCAAATCACAGTTGTTTAGTAATCAGACCATATATATATATATATATATATATATATATATATATATATATATATGTACATGTGTGTGTGTGTGTGTGTGTGTGTGACTAATTTAATCCAAAAATTATTCAACGCGAATTATGTCTAAATATAAGTGGATTTAAAAGCATTGCTCAGCTCTCTTTCTTTAAGGAAATGTTTAAGATTTATGGAAGAATTAACCACTTTGAGGTAAAGCTGTTTTTAAATACTCGGCCGCCTGAAAACTCTTCAGAACATAGGACAGAGTACAGTTGTGACAAGCTATATATATATATATATATATATATATATATATATATATATTTTTATCAGCTTAGTTTCATGAGAGAGATAAAAAAAAAGAGGCTGGTGAGAAAAAAACTGTTTATAGCTGCTATAATATATCAGGAACTAACTTTTTTTTTTAAGCACAACATGTCATTCTTTAATAAAGAGAAAGTTGTAATTGTATTTGTTATAGTTGTAGTTGTAGGTGCTGTTGTATAAGAGGAATAAAATACTTTGGGATGTGCTCTCATTGGAAAATAATCAGCGCTGAGGTGGTAACAGTAGCTCTGTCAATGATTGTTTTGCTGTAATAGTGCGCCCCCATGTGTTTTATTCCTAAGTTATATGCCCGTGCAAATTTAGACCATGCAACAGCAGTTTTTTTTAAGGGAACAGGGTAGGTTTGTGTAAGCTTTGGAGTGTTGTTTGATTTTATATATATTTATATATATATATATATATATATATATATATATATATATATATATATATATATATATATATATATATATATATATATATATATATTTGTGTGTGTGTGTGTGTGTATTTTGGGCCTTTTTCTGTCGGATGACAATATAGTGCTCAAGTAATTTATTCTCCAATACAGACTTACAAATAATGTCTGATCTTCAAACCGAGTTTTTGGATGACTTTTTTAAGATAAGCTGTTTATATGTTGAATCCCAGATTAAAGCGCATTTAATTGGCCTGCATTTTGAAACATGAGATTTCAGCCAGCTTGCGAGTCCACACTGAAATTCCTGTCTGCTTGATATTTATTTTATTCAAGACACCACATCCTAGATTAGATTGATTATTTTTGAATGTCTGCACTGGTGATAGTGAGAGTCTGCATATTAAAGGTAATCATTCCTGTCTGGTATTTAGTCAAGTCATGTTTAAATAGAGTTTTATGTCGAGTGGATGGTATAATAAACATTATTATCTGGTCCTTCCAAACAGCAGTATCAGTATTTATGTAAAGCAGTCATGGTTTTTAAGGCAACCATTAGTTTATGGGAGATTTCTTCTGTACAGACTGTATGGTCTATATCAATAGGCTTCTCATTAGCACAGTTGAAAAATGCTACTGAATTCTAATGAAGATTTACTGAGCAATTTAATCTGACCTCTTTTTGTATTTTGAATAAGTCGAGGAGGCCATGCGGATTAACAAGAAACTAGTATCCATCAACAAAAAGCAAGAATCTACAATTGCTGTGCTTAAAAAGGTAAAGTTTTAATATGTAAAGTATATATGTTTTATTAATTTAAAATATATATATTTTATTTATTTATTTTTAAAGGTACATGGCCAAAGGAGTCTAGCACAACAACAAAAATTTTATAAATTTTTTAAAAATTAATTTAAAAAAATTATGTTGAAAGTAAAAATTGAGAATGACAGATACAGAAGTTTATGCTAATTCACAATAATGCTCTCAAGTAATTTAGAGTTGATTTGCATCTTATATTTTCCTAAAACATAAAAAAAAGTTATAAATTGACTGTCTATAAGTGTATACACTATGCATGAAAGGGTTAAACAACTAAGACTAACCTGGACATCTTTCTCAGACATGTTAGTATCTGATTTAAGTGTAAATTCTTTATTTAGGATGTGGAGAGGCTTAACAATGAGCTGGTAAAAAGCAAAGTTGAGTCCATCTGCAGATCTGGAGACGAAAGTTCTTCTTACCTACTGAAAGACCAACAAATGCAGGAGCTTAAACAAAAGCTGATTGTGGTACGTTTTTTATATTTTCTCAAAAAAAAAAAAACTAACATATGGCGGGAATGACAGAAGTGTGAATCACTGCAGAGTTGGGTTACTCTCTGTTTGTAGGAGACAGAACTGAATAAGAAGCTCAGAAATGAAATTGCTGTAGAAAGAGCAGAGAAGCAGGTATGTTTATTAGTGCTGAATTGTTGGTACCGTTTTTCAAAGGTATACAGAAATCATACTAAAAGTCTGGCAAAAAAAGATACAGATTTTTTTTACTCTTATAGGGCTCAATATTTTGTTCTGCTAAAAAAATTACAGTGGTAACATTTCACAATAATCCTGACCTTAAGCCGGTAATACATCTCACTCATTGGGCCCTGTGTGTGTGCGTGTGTGTGCGTCAGGAGCTTATGAGCTCCCTCCAGCATGCCCAGTGGCTGCTGCAGACTCAGACGCAGACTGTGAGTCGAACCGAGCAACAGCTCCTCATACACACAGAGGAGTACCAGGTCAGTCTGTCATATAACATCATCCATTTGCATCATCCACCCTGTGTGTGTGTGTGTGTGTGTGTGTGTGTGTGTGTGTGTGCGTGTGTGGTGTGAGAATGTGTGTGAGTTTGTTTGCTAGCTTTTATCTACATGACTGTTTGAATACTATCCCAATTTTCTTATTCACATTTTCAACAGCATATATCCTCATGTAAATGTTTTATTAACTTATGTAAGTCTATCAAAACACACCTTTCCAAAACTTTTGAGCAAAATGACCTTGGTTCTCTCATAGCAGAAAAGGTGAATAAATACTTAATTTATGGCATGGTTTTGTCTTAAGGTTCTTATTATTTTTATTTTATGTGTACATTTTCAAAATATAAAAACTAAACAATGTGGCTTATATGTCTAATACATTATATAATTTCAGGCCGAATCTCAAATTGGGTTCTGATGTGCTGAAACTTGTGGCTTTATATGAGTATTCGACGAAATGCAAAAATAGTAAATCTAAGATAAATATCACAGACAACAAAGCATTAATGGGTAAAAAATAAAAACAAATTTGAACCATTATAGTTTATGATTAAATATATAACACTTCATTGTTATTTTGCGTTAAAATTGACAGTATTCAATTATAACTGATACAAACACATAGTATAGCACTTCTGCTAATATATACGCTGTCTGTTGCAGTATAACATTATACGTTAATTACTATTCAAAGCCTTGGTATTTACTAATTGTTTGTATTCATGCAAACAGTCAGCCCCAGAGTTATTGGCACCTTTAGAAAAAAAACATACTGTGCATCCAAATTTACCCAAAAACAGCATGTCGGTCTCCTGAGCTAAGAGAGTACCTAATACTCTACAGGATATGGAGAGATTGTGCATTGAGGAGCGTTCTCGGATGTGTTCTCTAATATCCACTATTCTCCAAAGCATCACAGAGGAAGACTCAGTGCTGTTAAGTTGGCAAAGGGAAGAGCACATAGTATTAAATCCAAGGGTGCCAATAATTGTGGTATCATTGTTAAGAATATTTTTGATAAGATTTTTTTTAATTTTATTGTAAATTTACTTCAATTAAAAGTTTTATTTCTTATATTTTCAGTGTGAGATTCACCTATATGAACCATCTTTACCAGGGGTGCCAATAATTGTGCTGCAGAATGTTTGCGAACTAGGAGCAGTTGTGTATTACAACAAAAGGATACTCACATAGCAAATAAAAATGTTTCAAGAAGTAGAATAAGTAAATACTACAGACTGAAACCCACTAATGTTCACTCAGAAATATTCTGTACATTTCTTAATATAGGATTGCTTTGACTGATTATTTTATCTTAGTATAAAATGGAAACGGTTCAAATTAACATAAGATCAGAAATAAATGACGTCTCATAAATCGTATTTAGGAAGTATGGCTTGCAACTCAATAATGCTAAGCCCCATGCCTCCATTTAATTCACATATTTATTTATTGATTAAAACCATTATTAACGTGACAAAACCCTGCTGATTTGTATGAGTGTCCCTGTCTGTTTAGAACCCTTGGTCCAGGTTGAATAAACGCATAAAAATTTACTATTGCATTAAAAATTTTCCGGGTGATTAATTTCATTGCAGGTCCTTAAACGAGAACATGAAATGGTCCGAGAGAGGAGTAAAGAAAAAGAGGACAGACTTGTGCACTTGATCGAGGACTACAAACATTCCAAAATCGCTCTTGAAACAGAGGTAGTTTTGCATAATTCTTTATTGTACTAACATAAAGAAAGTAAAATCTCACCTAAAATAGAATTGAAAAAAAAATAAATAAAAATTAGGCACTAGTATTGACTGCTCTATGACTATGTGTATGTGCTGACCTGAAAAGGATCATTTTTGCATAAAAATACCACAGGAAATGTGGGTTCTGTACTTGTGGTGTTGTCAAATAGATGCGGACTCTGCATGTAAAGATGCAGGCAGATCAGGAAGAGCTGAAAGCTGTTAAAAAGGCGTACGATCACCTCCACGAGAAACACCAACAACTGTCCTCCTGTATGATGCATCAAGCAAGGCATATTCATGGCTTAGAGGTAGGAACATTATTTATCAAACACATTGTTGGAGTTTAGAGAATTTATGAAGCTTCAAGTGCTGATGTTAAAACAGTGACTCACATTTATTCAACATAAAATCTGTTAGAATTAAAATAAATATTGAAGAATGATTTCTTCGTGTATTGATTGGTCAGAAGGTGCTGAGTCATGTTTTTTAAGAGCAGCTCTGACAGTAGTGTAATTCAAAATCATGCATTCATACTGTATTAATGCCCTTGTTTCTATAACAACATCTTCTTGTATGGTGGAAGCTCTGCGTAATCTAAGACTGATAATAAACAGATTTTTAAAAATATGTGTCGTTTAAAAAAGAAAACATGTGGAGTTGATATGTTGAAGCTTTCGGTAAGAAGACATTTATTTAACAAATCTCAGACGTGTTTTCCAGAACTGGAGAGTCTGTAGGACAGAGGTCTTCAGGATACTTCTTACTAACATAACAACATCTATTCCTTTGTGTTATGAACTTAAAGAGAGGCTAGTGAAGGAATGTTTTTTTCATAGCTGCTGTAATGTAAGCCACAGCAGGAACTGGCTTGTCTCACAGATGTTCCACAACATTAAATAAAATAAATAAATAAATAAATAAAAACGGTGTGTTGTTCTCTGATAAATTTAAAATGGTAATTGTTGGCAAATTACTGTGGTGTAAGAGGAATAAAACACTTCAGGGCATGCTACTATTGGAAGATATCTAACAGGAATTCTGCTTCCTATTGTTTATTATTCATATTCCTTATGTAATTTGGGAGTATGGCTTTAATTTGTATGGACTCAGTATGATATTGACTGGCTATTTTATTTCAGAATGGCTTAAAGGATGACTTTGACATCCAAACAAATTCTCCTACCAGCCTGAACTGTGATATGGATCTGGATAAGGATATATCTTCAGATGGAGAAACCCGTCAAGCCAATCCTCAAAATAACTGTGAGCAAATGAAACATTGCAAAGAAGATGAAGACATTCCAGGTGAGAGGAATGCAGGCTTCTGTTCTCCAGCCAAGCTGGGCGCCGTTAAAACTAATATTTTTGCACAGAATGATGTGGTGTGGGGGGAGTTGGGTTCCTGGGTTGACAGAATATCTTTATCAAGAAAGCTTACCTGTACTTCTTATTTTTCAATCCGTAATGATGCATGAATTTAATTTCCTTGTGTAGATGAAAGGACTGCTGAGTGTCAAGAAGCGGTAATAGGCAGAGAAAACGATGAGGTTAATGTTTGTTCTCAGATGGATCGAACAACTCTGGCGCTTCCACCTTCAGAAGGCCTTGATGGTTTGGCTCCAGATCAGTCAGAGACAAGTGAGAGAGTCAGTGGAACTGATGTGACAAATCAGCAGATAGATCCAGCTGTCAAACAAGAAGCTAGCGTCAGTGAAAGCGCACCAGTGCTTGGCTTGTTTGATAATAGTCACCCTTCAAACACAGTGCAAAGTTATACAGAAAGCTGTCTCGCTAAGCTATCAGAACCCCAAACCAGGTCTGTTTATGGTGTGGCCAGTGACCCAGTGATGTCTGAACCCAGGGTTACGCCAGGGGAGAAGAGTCTGTGTGTCTATGAAAGACGAGAGCACCAGACACCAGATATACACACATCCAAGACATCTCAGGACATTAACTTGAAAGGAGTTGAGCATCAGACTGCAACACCTGAGAAAAATCAGGCACCAAGCACCCCACCAAATAGCGATAGTGTTGTAAAAGAAGATACAGAACCACCATATGTACATAAACAGAGTCCTACGAAGTACGGAAAATTAGGTGTACCCCATTTAAACCCACAGCAACGATTCATTCCTCATGAGTCAGACTCTTCTCGTGAAGGAGTCTCTTTAGTACCTCATTCTGCCTCAATTTCTGACACACCCTTTAGTGAACTACAAGAACTACAAGTAAGTCCTGATCAACAGGAAGACATAAACAACCACATCAGGGTCACTAAGGCAAAATGTATCCCAGAAGTGGAGTTGAATGCCATTTCCCATCCTGCTGGATCATCCTCTCGAAGCACAGTGTTTATCGCGGCTAATATAGCAGAAGCTGGAAATAAAACAGATGATATCTGTACTTCTGCTTTATCTGCACAGAGCAATGAGCAAAATGCGAAAGCATCTCTATATCCCCAGATGTCACACTTACAGGAAGATTCTGTGTTCACTGATACAAAACTTAGCGAACAGCCGAATAATACAGAAAAGCAAATGGCTGGCATAGAACCAGGTTACAGTGATGAAATCAAAAGATATGGATCATCTCTTGAGTTGGACGTGCCTTTGAAAGAAACATTGGATGCACAATTGAATGTCTCAAAAAGTGCTGCAATGGGGCAAACGAACAAATCCCCCGCACCCTCAAAAGTATTCATTTCTGAGCAGAAATCTGTGCTTCCCTCTGGCTTCCAGGATCTTCTCAGATCATTACGTACCGCTGTTTTTCCAAAGTCCACACTAAGAAACCAAGGTAGGTTGTTGTTTAATTAAAAATAGAGTCATTCGAATAGAATTGATCTCAGGATGCGTGAATAGTAAAATACTTCTTGTCACTCAGGTGGACCTCTTGACAAGGCGAATGTTTCAGACATCCATCCTAACCGAAAAAACAATCACTACGGGGAATGGAATGCAATAAAAGAGACGTTTTCTGAAATGTCTGCTGAAAAAGTAGGTCTCTCAAACGTACAGGGAGGAGAAAGCCACAGTGACTTACATGGCACACAAAGTGTATTTAAACTGACCCTCATTCCCAAAAGTATTTCAGCTTGGTAAAATGCTTGCATTTTTCTCAATGAAAGGTTGATTGGAAACAATCGGAAGAAAGTCACAGATTATAAATCAGTGGCAAGTCTGAAAGAAAGCTGAGAGGCTACATGGAGTTCGGTTCTCTGAAGTTCATTGAAGTGTATATTATATTTGTGTTTGTACTTTAAATTTGCTGCTGAAATACAAGCAGTCTGACTACTTCAAGTACGTATTGTCTCATACTTTATTATAGCCAGGTGCAATATTGTCTTTAGAGGGTGACATAAATGTTTTTTATCCCTGGTATTACAAAGGGTGGGCTTTTGCCAGTTTTAGCAGTGATTGCTGATGTCAACAGTCATTTTGAGAAATTAGGAAAAAAAGAATAGAATTATGTTGTTTTGTCAGCATGTGAGATATCTCATTCATATATATATATATATATATATATATATATATATATATCATAATACAGTAACTCAGTACATCAGCTTAAAAAAAAGTGTGTATGATTTCTTTTAAATGATTATATAACCCAAACCTGAAAAACTACAGAAGCATGTTGTACCTAAATTAATTCTCAGTCAAGAATTATATGAGGTCAGCGTATTACACTTTTATATGTGTTTTTGTTTCTCTATACAGGAGAGCAGAATTCCCATCTCGTTTGGTTCAGCTCAGTCAGGCAGCCCAGCGGCGTGCTCTGTGGGTAATGGGCTGAGACAGAACTGCACTGTTACTCCCCCTCTAAGACGGCACAACTTGGGAAAAGTGTCTCGGTCCATGTGTGAGGAAAGAACACCCACGCCTCTTGAGAAAGAGGACAATCAGAAGTCTGACATCAGGACCCAGATCGCTAAGATCGAACAGTTCCTCTCTTCTGAAGTTGTTAAACCGCAAAAAAGACGTAGAGTAGATTAGATTGAACTTTAAAAGGCTTAGACTAAATGTATTATCTTTATTATATTAACACCTATGTATTAACATCTATGTTATAGAGCTTGAATGTGACTGTTTTGTTTTTGTTTTGTCACATTTAACAGAAAAGGGAATTGTTTAAGACTTTTGTTAGATATATCAGAATTATCTCAATCTGATCGCTTAATTTTTTTAAAATTCTGTTCCTTCTTTATGTGAAACATGGCCCAAATTCATATTAGTCCTTGCTCCATGCTTTACCCTACTGATAAACAAGGTAAGCTACGTCACATAAAACATGTTCATTACAGTTTTAAAGCCAATTAACACTAATTACTCCAGAGATGGTCTGGCTTTTCCTCTGAGGACATTTAATTTGCTAAATACAAACTGCTGCCAACTATAACTTCTGTTAATTAAAACATTTGACTAACAGGAATCAATTAATGCACATTAACCCAAATTAGCAAATGCAAATGATTCTCTCATTAAGTTTATGTTCTCAATAAGGAGGTTGTTTAGAACATATGGGCGCATGTTAGGGCGATACAGATGACAAAATGTGTTGCCACTGCTGCTCAAGTAGAGAGTTTATGTTGTAGAACAATCAGCAGATGTTAATGAGCTTTTCAGTCCACCTGAAAATATGCAAAACTAAAATCTAACGTCATATTTGTACTTGATATATTTGTATTTGATTTTCTTTTGGTTTTATTTGGGATGTATGTGTGTTCGTGTGTGTATTTGTTATTCCCAAATATTCTACAGAGCTGAAGCTGATGCATGCATTTCGTTCTGTTTTATTGTTAGATAAATCAAAGTTCATTTTTAAAATTAAAGTAGTTTAAAGGGCTTAACAAAAATCATTCTCCTTAGAAGAAATAAAACCACACTGCAGAAAGAAAATGTGCACCTCCTGAGGATGGCACAAGGTCCCACTCAGATCTGGCTTAATACACTTACTCATTATTAATATGTCAAAATGTTAATGTCCTCATAAAGAAATCTGATGTGTTTTGAGTGTCTGTGCCAGCAGTGCTGACCCTTATCCTTAAAAGGGAGTAGGCAATATGGAAAGCGCAATTTTAATACACAATCTGGAATATGAAGTGGCGGTCCTTTGAAACAGTCAATTACACTTGAGCGCGGGAGGGACCCTGGTGTTAATTACTAGTCGGTTTTATGTAGAGTGTAAATAAAGAGCTTGCTGACATTCACATTCCATCACTATGTCCTGACTGCCACAGCAAATTAGCCTGGCCCCTATGGGCTCCACTGGACCCTGAGTGTTCATTTAACACTAGAATAACAGTCACTAACACTCACTGCAAACGAGGGAGCAGAGGGTGCACAGGCTGGGCTAGCAGAGATGCTGATTAGATTCACATTGAGATCTTTAAAGACACTTTTCTTGGCTATTAAGAAAAATATTTGGGTATTGTTCAAAAGTAGTTATTGATAGTAGTAATTATGGAGAAGCTGGTTGTAAGCAGTTCATTTTAACCTACAGTCATATTTGAATGACTTACATAGAAATAAACAATATTAACATCCGATAAGATTTAAGAATTTTTTATTCAAAATTGGTTGAGAATTTTAGCACATAATCCTTAAACAAAATATTTCAAATAGCTGTGAGTCTGCAGCAGGGTTTTAATAGAACGCCCAAACTATTGCTTTAGATACTAAGAAATTGTTAACTACCTTTATGTTTTTTTTTCTTGCCAAAAGATCCCCCCTCCATCTTTCTACATGGAGGAGGACACACTAGTGTTGTGAATCACCTCCGCTTTAGCCTTCTCATCTTACCTCTCACTGAGAGACGAGAAGATAATCCCTGCCTGCCCAGTATTGTCAAAGGTCACCACAGTTTAAAGTTCACCATCCACATCATTTATATGGCCCTAAATTAGCCCCAACCTGTGGTTCTGACTCTCTCTTTCTCTCTCTCTCTCTTCTCTCTCTCTCTCTCTCTCTCTCTCTCTCTATCTATCTCTCTCTCGCTATCTCACTTTTAACTGACTATTCATCAAATCATTGCTCTGCACATCCTTGCAGAGGGAAACATGAACAATGCTCAGTGGACAATGCTTGTGATTGAATTATGCTCCTCAAGGACCACCGTGGGAGCGCCATACGTTTCTAATTCTGCAAAGGTTAGGAGCGATCACATGAGTGCACATTACTCCCCCGTACATCTATATATCTGTGAGCGGCACAGTGCACTCCATAAAGGATGAACCATTTCAGCTGTTACTGAAAAGTAGTGGACCCCAAAACCCAGTCTTAACCCGCATGCTGTCCTGCATTATCCATGTCCCTGCTGACGTGTTGGGCCGTAAGTCTCACACAGTGGGACACCCCAGCTGGATGATGGAGAGCGCTAGTGCACTCCAGGGGATCTTGTAAAACTGCCGTGCCCCTGATTTCCACTCTGAGCCCAGCCTCCACCTCAACGCACTCTCCATTCTCTGCTTTCCCTAAATCATGGAGAATGGATGACATGTTGAGATCCATTAAGCAACAAATGTATTTTGTTACTAACTTTTACAGGGTCAGAGAGATGGTCGGGGTCTTGCTGTTTTAAAGTAATGCACTGTGGGGCACTGAATCAGTGTCTGCTAATGAAGAGTAGGTGATCTGTTCAATTACAGAGGAAAAGATTGGGTCTTTTGGGTTTTTTAAAAACCAAATTTCTGTTTCTTTCTCATATAGTCATAACCAGTCATGAGAGTGATATATGATAAGAGGATTTTCTGAAGAGAGATATCTTGACCATCTTTATGCCTCTTAATCATTTTTCATTCAAATGTTTTAAAAAAAACACTAATTATGGGAGTTATATAAAGTTAGACTTTCCATTGGTTACCTTTATTATTTCTTTGTTCACGAAGTCTTTTTTTTTTTATCTTAATCTACTAAAATTCTGGAAAGCTGCTGAGTATTGCTGTTTGAGCTCTCTTTGTCAGCAATTACTCATGAGTGAAACTTACTGTTGTTTTTATCAACATTGTTTTTGATAGTTCTGCGACGTGTGTATGTGTTTGCATGTGTGTATGTGTGTGTGTGTGTATGTGTGTTAGTCAGAGGGAATAAGATAGATATTGAGGCCACTACACAAGGCCCCAATGACATGCACCATTAATCTCACCCAGCTACCCTTAACTGCTTCTCAGCTATGACGAGAACATCTCAATTGTTTTATTGAACCTTATCCATCTCTCTTTTTCATCTTTATCCTCTAGTGTTTTTTTAAAAACACATTTTTGTTCATGCTCCAAAATAATTGCCTTTAACAGTTCTTTAGTGGGCAGTTAATAGGAACATGTCCTTCACAAGTTAATTGAGAATATCTTTGTAATTCTGGAAGCTGGAAAAAAAATGGTTCATCATTTGACTGATGGGGATGGTGCTAATTTCCTCTGCTTGTTGCATTTTCTCATGCCATCTCACTTTTCCGTAATATATACTTCGAAGAGATCCACGTCTGAGTAAGTCTCCGGTATGCTAGAGATTAAACTCCAGGTCTTGAGGCTCCGAGGCTGTTTTTATGGGACACTTTTCCTGAAGAATTCATCAAAGAGTGTCTGCTGCCATTGAGCAGGTGCCTTCCATCAGGATTTCGGTGTGACTCACAAAGCCACATTAAAACTCATACTTGCTCCATTGGCTCATGTGTCGCTGAGTTGTCTGAATTAGTCTGAGTGTCACTTTCTTCTCCCTGCTTACTCAAATAATAAGAGCTGATTATAAATTTTAATATACGTCCTACGGTGTTGGTTTCCCTTTCATTTATTGATAAATTCATTTATTTAATTTTTTTCCCCATAGAAATACCAAGTTCTGTTGTCATAGTCTCCATATAAATATGTGTGCATGTGGAATTTTGTGCGTAAATCAACTTCTGAGATTTTGAACGGGTATGTGTATTTATCCCTTACTACCAGATTAACGACCAACAGTGCACCCTTTAATGACCTGTCAGATTGCAAGAAAAATGAGGTCAGAGGTCATCAGATTGAAATCAGTTCCATTCCTGGCTTCATGGTGCCAGTGCCTACATTTTTCCATCTCTCTTTAGCGATAACAAAATGATTGAGTTTTCCTATGTGGTTTATTTCGGTTGCAATTCAAATCAAGTTTTAAATCAATTTACAACTTCCTGGTAATCTGAGAGAGATATTGCACAATATTATTACAAAGACTTTTCCCTCTCACATTCATTTTGACTGAAAAATGAAAAAAATACTGCAAAATCTATTCACTATAGAACATACACTGAACAGAATTATTCAGATGAGACGAGATGAAAAGTAAATCTCTATTAAGTGGTCACACAATCATCCGTTACAGTTACGTCATTAATTATCAGACAAGGAATGTGCAGGCCTTTTCATCTTAATCTAGAGACCAAGCCGGGCCAAGACACAGCAGGAATTCAGAGATGATTTAGCTGCCTTTGACTTAATCAGTCTTAGGTGCATTACAATGGCAGTGCACATTGATGGATCACTTTCTAGTCACTGAGTGGTGTTTATATAGTGCACTTTCACTGACTGTCTCACCACGCTCCTTGGCTGAAAGAAAACGATAGTGACGCTTCAAGGGCCAAGAGGTCTCGTTTAAAGACAGCCCTGGTGTGTTGGTTATTTTATATATCTGAACAGATGTATGTATATATCATTACTCACTTGTAGACCCTAAAACAAACCAAATTCGTTAGCTTCTAGATGTAATTAAATTTGACTGCAGGGATGGGCTTTTGACTTGGAGAAGTTCTTTTGGTCTTGTTTTGTATGAATGATGCAATTACAGTACTTCAGCAACATGGACCTCACCGAACAGCCATTAAACTTGGGATAATGTCAGAATACATCTTTGAATGTTATTTAGTGATACAATATACACTGTAGTCTAACATAGTCTAGCCCTTCAACTCTCAAAGGACAAATTTTTTTACTTGAAATTTGTCCTTTTTCCTACAAACTGCATTACAGCAATACACAGTATATGCTGAGTAACATTTAGCTTTTTACAGGATCTCAAATCTCCAATTGCTTAGTGACTGGTTACTATTGAGTACTACATCAACATGAAGCTAACCACACATCCATTAAAGCCTGCTCTCTGTCAGTAAACTAATGCAGCCATATTGCTGTTTCTTCAGTTTCTGATTGAGGTCTTTAAAGTAGTTTATAATGATATCCTCTAGTTCTGTCTTCCTTGTGGAAAGCCCCTCGTGAGCTGACCAGCCGGTGAACCCAGACACCGCCAGAGACATCACTTTTCAAGTAACTGTACTCTTGTTAGTTTTGTTGCCAAATGATCTGGCAAGACATGCCTTTATAAACTTCCCAGCACTAAAATGTCTCTATTAGCACTTTTAACTGCTGAGCTTTAAAGATGGTGTCAAGTGTTAAGAACACGATGACGTGAAGAAACAAAATGTCTCTTTGAATACAGCTGAAACGTCAGTGATGCAGCGTGGCATACCACAATAACATTTCAGCACACTCACCTGACACTGTGGTATCATTAGTTGAGTCATTGTTCTGAAAAAAATATCAAGCCTTATGTCGTACACTGCTGTGACCCCTTGTCCTTGTTGCTGATATTCTCAGTTTAAACACTGTAACCTTTTTTTGCCTTTTTATCAAAGCAACCCGTGCTCTGCATTTATTATTTCCAGATTTTGATCCCGCCGCTCTGTTCAGGCCTGACATGTAGCTCAGCTCAGTCGTGGAGTTCAGCTCTCAGGATCTGGCAGGAGATAAGCACTTTGTAGTGATTTACAGGCCTGGTATTTGATTCCTACTAAACCGATGCTGCAGCATTCGAACACCGAGATACTATCTTTGAAGAAATGTCCTGACCAAACATAATTTCTGCTCTCTCCTGGAGCCTGGCCAGGCCCTCGAAAGTTTTCCTCCTCATAAACTCAAGTGGAGACTGAAAAATTTCATCTCCCAAGATTGATAGTGTGTGCTTAGGATATAGAAGTCTCAGTTTTTATTATACAAGGACTCTATTCCTCTAAGTGTTCCATTGTGTGCTATTTGTAGAACAAAGTATATGAAGCTTTCACTGCGCACACAGAGTCCAAAACTATCACAGTGCATTAAAAACACAAGTATATATAGATTATGTATAGAAGTAATAGATAACTGCTGCTTCAGTTGTCATGAAACTGTGCCAGATGAAACCGCATGTCTGAGGGATGACTGCAATACCCAGCGTCCTTGTGCTTTTTAATTAAGCCAAATGGTGGATGTTTTTATTCCCACACGTGTTCAAGGCTTTTGCACTGTGTGCATACCACAGGGCATTAATGAACAGTTCTGCAGCTGGTGGTACCACTCCGATACCCTTCTGCCTGCACTCTTTCCAAGACTCTCTGTTTAAGTAATGCTGGACAGCAGCCCACATCCGCCTAAATTTCTCTGTTTATAGGCGTTTGAAGGTGAGCCAGTGTTTTAAATACTTCAGTAGATCTCAGACAATTCTCGGGCTTTGCCTTATCTACCATTCTTCACAAATCTACTACCACCTGCACGTTATTTTAAGAGCATCTTGCAGCTCAGCATGGCCAAGTTCCAGTCAAAGATGGGAATAATAAAGCAAAACTGGTAAACTTGGGATAGTACAAGAAAACCGTTACTGAAACTTTGTCAGGATGCATAGATGAAAGTTACATTACCTCACAAAAGTGAGTACACCCCTCACATTTTTGTAAATATTTGATTATATCTTTTCATGTGACAACACTGAAGAAATGACACTTTGCTACAATGTAAAGTAGTGAGTGTACAGCTTGTATAACAGTGTAAATTTGCTGTCTCCTCAAAATAACTCAACGCACATCCATTAGTCTAAACTGCTGGCAACAAAAGTGAGTACACCCCTAAGTGAAAATGTCCAAATTGGTTCCTTCTGGGACGACAGCCATGCAGACCAATTTGATGCAGTGTGCAGCGTATGGTCTGAATACTGACAGGCTGACCCCCACCCCTTCAACCTCTGCAGCAATGCTGGCAGCACTCATACGTCTATTTCCCAAAGACAACCTCTGGATATGTCGCTGAGCACGGGCACTCAACTTCTTTGGTCAACCATGGCGAGGCCTGTTCTGAGTGGAACCTGTCCTGTTAAACCACTGTATGGTCTTGGCCACCGTGCTGCAGCTCAGTGTCAGGGTCTTGGCAATTTTCTAATAGCCTAGGCCATCTTTATGTAGAATTATTTTTTTCAGATCCTAGAGTTCTTTGCCATGATGTGCCATGATGAACTTCCAGTGACCAGTATGAGGGAGTGTGAGAGCGATGACACCAAATTTAACACACCTGCTCTCCAGTCACACCTGAGACCTTGAACACTATTAAGTCACATGACACCGGGGAGGGAAAATGGCTAATTGGGCCCAATTTGGACATTTTCAATTAGGGATGTACTCACTTTTGTTGCCAGCGGTTTAGACATTAATGGCTGTGTGTTAAGTTATTTTGAGGGGACAGCAAATTTACACTGTTACACAAGCTGTACACTCACTACTTTACATTGTAGCAAAGTGTAATTTCTTCAGTGTTGTCACATGAAGAGATATAATCAAATATTTACAAAAATGTGCGGGTGTACTGACTTTTGTGAGATACTGTTTATCATGATACAGTAGATTTTGGTTAATTGCTGATTTTTGTGAGATAAGATCTCAAATAAGATTAAGGAAAATATATTTTCTATATATACGTTCCGCTCTTTTTCACCTGCAACTTATTTGTGCTGTTTCAAAGTTACATAAAACCGTCTTAAAGAAGTCTTCATCAGTAATAACACCTGTTAGAGTCTATCAGAAAGGTTACAATATATTAGGATATAATTTAAATCTCAAGCTCACTACATTATTATTAATAGTGCTATGCACTCAATGAAGATTCTTGTTATTGCAAAGGACTAATTAAGTTTCATGGAACAGCTTTATTAATTCATTCATCCTCAGTAACCACTTTATCCTTGTAACGGTGTATCCAAAGCCACTCCAAGGAACACTTTGCACAAGGCAGCAGAAGTCACCCCAGATTGAACCCCAGATCTGTGAACACAAATTTACATATTAATTCACACCTATGGGGTGATTTAGTGTTTCCAGTTCATCTATGTGCATGTTTTTAGGCGGTGGGAGTAAACCAGAAAGACCCCAGTGGAAACCCATGTGAACATGGAGAAAACATGTTAAATTCCACACAGTCAGTAATCCAGGTTGTTACCACATTTTCTCAAATATAAGTTTTGAAGAGGAACTCTAATAACTTTACCTAGGAGGTTTAGTTGATCACATTTGCAACTAGTAACATTATCAGAAAGGTTCCACAATGTTGCTTAGTGTCTACAAGGTACAGCATTCTAAGAAGTTTGTGAAAGAAACAGACTTCAAACCAAAGATTTAATTTCTAATTAATTTCATATATACTTGGTGTAACACTGTCTTGCACAATTTTCTATTAAAAATGGACAAAGATACACCAATCAGCTATAACATTAAAACCCCCTGTCAAATATTGTCTAGGTCCCCCTTGTTCTGCCAAAATAGCTCTGACATCTTCAGGCATGGACTCCACAAGAACTGTGTGCTGTTTATGGCACCAAAACGTTAGCATCCTTTAGGTCCTCTAAGTTGGGGCCTCCATGGATCGGACTTCTTTGTCCAGCACATCCCACAAATGCTTAGAATGAGATCTGGGGAATTTGGAGGACAAGTCAACACCTTGAACTCTTTGTCATGTTCCTTAAACCATTCCTGAACAATTTTTGCAGTGTGGCAGCACACATTATCCTGCTGAAACAAGCCACTGCCATTAGGGAATACCGTTGCCATGAAGGGGTGTACTTGGTCTGCAACAATGTTTAGGTAGGTGGTCTGTGTCAAAGTCTGCATCTAAAATAATGCCAGGACCCAAGATTTCCCAGCAGAACGTTGTCCAGAGTATCACGCTGCCTCCGCCGGCTTGCCTTCTTAACATCTCCTCCAAAGGTAAGCGATGAAAACTCACCCGGCTGTCTAGATGATGTAAAAGAAAACGTTATTCCTCAGACCAGGCCACCTTCTTCTATTGTGCCATGGTCCAGTTCTAATGCCCATTGTAGGTGCATTCACAGGGGACAGGGGTCAGCATGGGCACTCTGACCTGTCTATGGCTTCGCAGCCCCATACACAGCAAGCTGCGATCCACTGTGTTCTGACACCTTTCTATCATAGCCAGCATAAACTTTATAAGCAGTTTGTGCTACAGTAGTTCTTCTGTGTGATCGGGCCAGACGGGCTAGCCTTGAGCCTTGGGGGCCCATGACGCTGTCACCAGTTCACCACAACACATCAGTTCACCACAACACATCAACTTCGAGAACTGACTTCACTTGCTGCTTAATGATGTCAAACCTTGTTAGGTGTCATTGTAAAGAAATAATCAATGTTATTCACTTCACCTGTTTTAAAGTTATGGTCGATCGGTGTACATTACAAAGCTGCAGACAGCCTCATCTTGATGCAGGAATCACTTATTCTTTTATAAACACTTTACTGTTGGTCTGCTCAGGCATCCGACTCTGGCACAAGATGTTTGAACAGAAGTAATTTGGATGATAATGAAATGATATTCTGCAAGTTTTTAAAGCTGTTTTTGTATCTATTGTCAAGAAGTAAGAGTGTCGTGCTAAATGCAGAGGTACAAATATCCATGGTTTCGTCAAAGCATTTAGAATTGTTGACACACCGCTACACATTGACACCTGAAAATTACATTTTTATGCTTTCTTATCTAAAGCAGATGTCAGACTAACTACAGATAAATCATGTGAAAGACATAGTTTTATTTGCTTCGTGCCAATTATGTCTAGGTGAACTTTGCATTTACAAACCAATAACGGACAGAACTGTGGTCTTACTGAAGGAACTACTGATTATTAATTATAGGTCACCCCAGACTTTTGCCTCACTATTTTCTTAATGTTGCTTGGTACACATCTGAAAAAAAAGAAGAAAAATTTAATCAGCCATCTTGCCTCTTAACATATGTTAGGTTTTGTGTGGTAAACCTTTTGTTTTGTTTGGTTTCTGATAGGATTTTCTTTGTCTGTTAATAAGCTGTTCTTAATTGTTAGATACATTGTCTTTATAACTGTAGTGCAAAACTATAAAACATCTTGAATGATCCCTTACATATTCGCTAAAATTATTTTAATGTTGTGATTTATTAAAAAAATTAACACGTCTGCAAGAAGCCCTTTGTTTATTTATTTATAATTCAGGTGAAGTGTTAATAAATAATTATTATAAAATCATCATTAATGAAGAACTAGTTGATTAATGAAGAACAACAATAGCAACTTTGTGGTGAAGTTCCACTGAATATTCTCAATCTAATAAAGTAGTTTTCTAGATCAACAGCTGCTTGTTACGGTAAAAAGGGGCTAAAGGAATTTGTCCCACAGTATCTTTACTTCAAGGCCGCTCCTCTCGCTCTGTCTTACTTTGCTTGTGGTGATGAATCAGACTCATGACTCCCCGAAGACTGACAAGATGCTCCTCCAGACACCTGCACCATGTTTTCATGTTTTTTTTGCATATGTGTGTAAGTGTATGTATGTGTGAGGTTCGGTTGGACCAGCCATGAATGATGAACCCTCAGTATCAGCAGATAAACCAATGATGGAGGCCTCCTGGTCTTCCAGGGTTCAGTCGCTGAACAAAAACGCTCTTCTTTTTCTCTAGTATCAGAGACCCCTGGTTTATCTACTTTGTCCATTGAGCTTTGAAGTATATTGAAACAGGCAGCTAACATAAACCAGTGCGTGCTGATTGGGAGTTTTTAACTTTCTGGATGGCATATGTATGTGTGCATAAGAATTTCAGGGTGTGTGAATGTGTTTGCTGAGAGCACGAACAGTGGGACATTGTTTTGAAGCACACAACAGTTATTTCACACCGAGCGATGTTACATTGACTGCATTTCTCTGAAGCTACCACTGATAAGAGTGATGATGATTCATTTGACCGCACATTTTCAGTTCACACAGCTTTAGCCGTGTGAGCCGTGATCTACATTGTTATCCGTTGTCCTTATGACTTTATTTCTTTTGAGTTTTAATTACAGCTTTTGTCATGTTTACAATAAATCTTTGCTCAGAGTGAGAGCTCTTAGCTACATGCATATTCAAACTTTGCCATCCTGTTGTCATGGGTGAACAATAGCATTTTTCATTTCCTTTAAACGCTCTCCTAGGATTTCCAAGAAAGATCTATCACACGAGCGGAAGTCGTCTTGGGGCTATCAATAAACCCGCTGCACAAATGACGTTGGCTGTGATTCCACCTTGAAGTCGGAGCCTTTTGATGCAACAGTGGGGTTTATAAAAACAAAATATTTTCAGGGTCAGCTGGACCGCTGTGTTTTCCTTACGCCTGGGGAGCACTTGGCTAAAAGTCGGCCACGGCTTTATTTTAAGATAATTTGTTGTTTGTAAAGTGGAAAAATGCATTTGAATGGCCAGGGGAGTCATTTTTTTTCTGCACTGTTGTTTTTGAAAAGCAGCATTAGACATCCACAGAATGCCTTCGAGCTCCTGGGAGAACCCGGAGGAACCTATGGTCCTTTTTCGAAGTGGGGGTGTGTGTGTGTGTGTGTATGTATCTACAAATATTTAAGAACTAAGGCAGAGCAAAAGATAGGGTAAGGTTCTGCACTTAGTCACGCTCAGCTCTTTAAAAGTTTTCTCAAGGAAATGTTGTGTTAAACTTGTGTAGACAAAAATGTTCAGAGTTCTTCTTCCCTTTGACAAGAATGTAATGCAATTCTGCTTTCTTCCTTCCCAAATATTGTCTGTACTAACCAATGGTTATTCAAAAGCTATTTCTTGAACATCTAAATTTATTTTCAGGACTGCTACATAGGACTTCCATTATAGATATCTCTGCCTTTCATCATGGCTGCCGGATGAAGGCTCACCCCAGGCTCTTATACGCCACTCTTTTCAGTTTGATACCAAGAAAAAAAGACTTTAACACAATGACTTTTGCTGACATAACATATTTTTTTTTCTTTTCCTCATGCTCTCTTTGCCTGGGTTGAAAAGTTGAGTCCCGGGTCAGCAGCTTTCAGCAGAAGCCCAGACTAGAATTCCAGATGGCGAAGTAAGAGCAGATCTCAGCTCATCAATTTAACGAGCCATGCTGTCGCTGCTTATCCACGTTCTGCTCCTAGGCCAACGCTTCCGGCTGCAGTGCTAGACAAATTGAGATATATCTCAGCTAACTGGGAACAGCGTAGAAGCAGTGTACAAAATGCAGGCATGCTGAAACAATGCTACTCCTGCATGTGTTTTATGACCTTTTCTGATCTTAACTTAATGTGTCCGTTTTTACCAGCATGTTGTTCTAAGGAGTCTTCTGAGAAATAATAAAAAGAGGAAAGGTAAGGAAGAGAAAAGAGTGCTAATGCTGCAATCTATCAATTTGATAATTATTCAGGTGAGGATGTTGTGAAGGGAGCTTAGAAGTTTGCAGATTTTAGATATGAATTAACAAGTCGCCTGGCTTCCACCAACACCATGTTTGTGTGTAGGCTAACTGTTGCTATGAGAACAAAATCGCCTGGCAAGACTATAAGCGGTGAAGATAACCTTTAAAGTTATCATACATCAAAAGAGAAGAAACACTCAAGGACACCAGTGACTGGCTCCTGTATCTGAATGTGAAAAACATTGAGTCAGTGTTCAGAAGCCTCACTGCTTCAATGCATGTGATTTTAAAACTAACAAACAAATATATTAATACATAAAAAATTATTTGTAAATTTCGAGTCAGTACTAAAACTCTGTTTAGTGTCTTTGAATGGCACATCTAATTTCATTTCATGGAAGCATTTCAATTTATAATATAATTCAACTATCCTATTTGGATGGCGATGCTTTATAGCTTGATGCTGTCAGTTTGATGCTTGAGCATCAAACTGACAGAAAACTGACAGAAACTGACAGAATAACAAATTTCTTCTAATCATCCATCCATCCATTTTCTATACCTACAGGGCTGTGGAGAACCTGAAGCCTATCCCAGGGAGCATGGGGCACAAGGTGGGTTACACCCTGGATAGGGTGCTAATGCATTGCAGGGCACAACAAATTTCTTGTTATTAAATCTCTTGTTATTCCATTTTTAAATAACATCCTGGAACCATGTGAATATCAGATGGTTACACTTTACAATATAGATTATCTACATATATATATAATCTAAACACCCATCCATTGCTCTTCAACTGCTTTATCCTTTTCAGGATAATGGGGAACCTGGAGCCTATCCCAGGGAGCATGGGGCACAAGGCGGGGTACACCCTGGATAGGGTGCCAGTCCAATGCAGAGCACAATCACATACACACTCACACACCCATTCATACGCTACGGACACTTTAGACACACCAATCAGCCTACCACGCATGTCTTTGGACTGGGGGAGGAAACCGGAGTACCCGGAGGAAACCCCCGCAGCACGGGGAGAACATGCAAACTCCACACACACACATGGCCCCGGCGAGACTTGAACCCCGGACCCTGGAGGTGTGAGGCTAACCACTAAGCCACCGTGCGCCCAATAATCTAGACAATAAAGTTAAATTGCATAATCATGCTAAAATTTATAGAGTTGTACAAGCAACAGTGTTAACTATGAGTGTTTGGTTAACATTTAACAGTAAAATAAATTCCACAGACTCCCTCAGTACAGATTTATTTCACATTATTATTAACACATTTGTGTCTATTTATAAGCACCACACAGTTTTTTTTTTTTTTTTTTTATTCCTGAATATTCCACACATAGAACACAATAGGTCAAAGAAATTAATTATAGGAGAGTATGAGACACTGTTTGAGTCAAAATGGGTTTGGATTTTAACACATCAAGTGACAGGTGGCATGGGGGTGCACAGCTCCAAGGTTCTGTGTGCGATCCTGAGCTTGTGATTTTGTCTGTGTAGGGTTTCAGTGTTCTCTCTATGTTCACGTGGATTCCCTCAGGGTTCTCCAGTTTTCTCCTACTGTCCATAAACATTCAGGTAGTTGGATTGGCAACCCTAAATTGCCCCTAGGTGTGAATGTGTGTGTGCATGACTAGTATTACTGGGACTGGCTGCAGATCCAACGTGACCCTGACCAGGATATTACTTACTGAATTTGAATGAGTTAATAAGTAATTTAAGTGTCCAGACAAACAAGCTAATAATTATAAGAACTTGTATATAGATTAAAAATAAATAAATCACAGACCCTACTTTGAGAGCCACTGATATAGAATGATTAATTAAATCTTCTAGTTGTGTTTCATTAATACTCAGTGTATCCAGATGGATTTGTCAAATTATCCATTTCACACAAAATGTTGCTCTTTATTAGTGTGGTATTTGCAAAAAACTATATGCATTTATGTGTATCTGTAAGCTCCAGCAGCAGTGTGTAAGTGAGGACAGGCGAATGATGTCCAGTGCTGTTCCTCCCTTCCGTTAATAGCATAGAAGTGAAGCAGGAGTTCAACCCTCAGATGGAGGAGGCACGGGGAGGAAACTCCTCACTGGACACTCCACAGTGTGCTAGAATTGGGTTTTGCATTCATCACTATACATAACTCAGGCTTTACATGATCATCTTATCATTTATGATGTTTTGACCATGGTATATCTTAAATAAAATATAACTTGATTGTCTGCCAACAGACTAATTTGTTATAGACTAATTTGTTTCCAACTGTGAGTTAAGAAACAATTGTTGTCCGGCTAAAAGTGTGAGTTCTTTTGTATTGTTCAGGCAGGACTGCTTTTAATATTACTGTGTTGAAATATCATCATGTTTCCAGCTGAGAACAAATCCTGACTTGAGCAGTCCTAACATTCTATAATATCAATGAATAATTTTATATAATTTTCCTTCAAGGGATTCAAAATGTATTTTGTTAAAAGATTTTGTTTTCACCCTGGAAAGCACACGCACTCGGAGAAGATGCGTTTATTAAGAAGAAGAAGAAGAAGAAGAAGAAGAAGAAGAAGAAGAAGCAAATAAAAGTCATGATAATTACAGCAATGTCATTTTGATCGTTATAATTTGGGTTTTAAAAAAATAAATCATGCGCAAATCACTGAATTCGTTTCATAAAGAATTTTTCATATTTTAATTTCATATTGTTAAATTCATAGGGGTGGAGGAGGAAAAAACAAACAAACCCACAAGCCATTTAGCCGACATTGTGATGGGAAATAAATAAAACAATCCAGAATTTAAAGAAAAAATACGCGCGCCTATTATTATTATTATTATTATTATTATTATTATTATTATATTATTATTATTATTATTATTATTATTATTATTATTATTATTATTATTTATTTTGTTGAGGTTGTTGTTGTTGATGTTGTAGTTTATTAGTATGTTTTTTATATCATAAACGCCGCGAAAGTAAATGATAGAAATTACATTTTAAATGGTTGATTGATTACCTTAGGGTTCGCCCTTAATTGCAGCACATTTTGCAGGCATTTAAAAAAAATGAGTTTAAATATGGTTTCAAAATAATATTTGAGATAACTAAATAAGCCTGCATTGTATCGTACAGTGTTAAATAAGTCATATACCCGCAATGTAGATTGTAGGTAAATATATATATATTATATATATATATATATATATATATATATATATATATATATATATATATATATATATATATATATATTTATTTTATTTTTTATTTTTTTAAATAATGATACTATTTATTATTATTTGTTTTGCAGTCTAACGCAATATATTAACGACGCAGTCCTTTAGCTTTTAAAACTTTGCTTGCTTTAAATTGACTAAAGATAAGCTACCGTTAAAACAACTGCACTGCAATTATTTCGATTTTCTCATTGTCGGAAACTCAAAAATAATGAAGCTTTCCGACAATGAGAGCGCCGTTAAATAGGCTACTATATTTTATTTTCTATTTTTCAACGAGCAACAAGAATGTTTCTTCTTTACTTATCCATTTTGAAAAGCCCATAGTCATGCTTGCATTTGAGAAAGTGACATTAAATTCAGATGAAAAATAAATTAGACGTCAGTATTACAAAGACCCGAAATTTAGGTTACTTCAAGACCTTTCATTTTGAAGTGAAGCTACAAAAATGGAAAGCGACCGTGGGATACACGGAAAGAAAATAAAACCAAAACAAAGTCACAGAATTGTTATCCATCTACTTGACTATCCTAAACACACACTCAGGCTTATTGAGGGTCCCTGTGTGATGTGGAGTGCGCAGGGAAGAGTGTCCTATACGCTGAAGGAAATGAATGAAGTGCTCCTCTCATCCGTCCAGAGCTCTGGCTCCTCCTCCTCCTGCCTCCTCCATTTGCCTCTATTTGAGCCTTCTTGGCTCCAAAGAAAACAGACACACAAGTAAAGGAGCTACACCTCTCCTCCTCCTGCTTAACCTCCTCCTTCCTCGTCCTAGCTTCCTCTCTCTTTCTTCACTCCATTCAGAGAACTCGGCCTCTTAGAAACCATCCCACTGAGTCTTCTCTTTCCCTGTGCTTCGTACTTCACTCTTCATCCATCAGTATCTTGGTCTGCTATTTTACTTGAGAAGAAAAGTCTCACGCTCATGGAGGCAGTGTTCATGCTGACGTTCATGTCTCTTAGTTTCAAAACTCAGCTATGAAATTTCACTGGACTTGATTTTTTTTTTACTCAAAGTTTGCCTCGGATTCTGAATTCAGATTCATTCCTTGTCTTTCCATTTTGGAGCTGTTCACCGAGGTGTGTGAGCCAGCTGCCATGGGCTCAGACGTACGCGACCTCAACACCCTCCTGTCTCCAGTTCCGGCCCTGCCAGCGGGGAATGGGAACTGCCCTCTGCCTGTCAGCAGTGCCCCTCAGTGGGCACCTGTGCTGGATTTCCATACTGGTGCCCCCTACAGTTCTCTGGGCTCACATTCCTTCATCAAGCAAGAACCCACCTGGGGTTCCACAGACCCCCATGAGGACCCACACTGTGGCCTCAGCGCCTTCACCGTTCACTTCTCAGGACAGTTCACAGGTACTGGGGCATGCAGGTACGGTGCATTCGGAGCACCCGCTCCAAACCAGACCCCCACCAGCCAAAGTCGGATGTTCAGTAATGGCCCGTATCTGTCCAACTGCATGGACAGCCAGACTGGATCCAGGAACCAGGGTAAGGAAATAGCTTACTGTCACTCACACACACACTGCTGTGTGTCAGAGCTCTGACCTGACAGGGTTTACCTTTTGTGACTGTCTTAAACAATTTCCTAATATAATAATGCTCTTGTTTAATAACAGATACACACTTTTCAACACTGACAGTCGTAGAAGTCTGGATTGAAGTTTTTTACAAAGAAAAACCTTTGGTTGAAAATAATGGCTATCCATAAAAAACAAAACAAAACAAAAAAAAACACAACAAAATAGTACAATTTGAGACACCTGAGAAACACAGACTACACAGGAACAGTAAGTTCCAAAGTCAGGTTAGGTCACTCATATTTAGCAATATGGAAGTATATATGTACAAGGCCTTGGGCTTAATTTGGACATGACCACAAAATACAGGCCAAAAAAAAAAACAAACACCCTAAACCCTTATTAAAATCAACACAGTGTCAGGAATACACTGGTTTCAGAAAAAGTTCTCTCAATGTGTTATACTTCTATTGGTGTTGATGTTTTAGTGTCATGAACTTTATCCAGAAACCATATAGCAAATATATCAGTATCAGTTCACTGAATTTGTCACTGTGATGTCTTGATTTATACAAAGAAGAAGAAGAAGAAGAAGAGCGTTTAGGGCAAGCCCCTCAATAGGGATCAATATGACAACCATGAACAACAGTAAAGCAAATGCATTCAGAAAGTTTGTTGTTCTTGTTGTCATTCAGTGCTTGTGTGAAATTCCGTGATGTGGAGAAACTATATGCTAAAAAAGTATATAATTAATAAAATCCATTAGAGATTAAAACATCTCATGTTTTAAACACAACACATAACACAAACAAAACATGTTAAAACAAACATTTTAACATGAGTAAAAACATCAGACAAAGTAAAATCATAGCTTAATTCCCTGTTGTATTGCTAATCACTTACATAATGTACTATTCCTGTCTCAGAGCCTTAGCATGAAACATGTAATGTTTATATTAATAATCATGCATAAACATTTCATTTAACTGTTCTCTATGAGTGATGCGATTACATTATAAATAATATAATAATGATTCAGGAATAACTTAAATCTACTGTCTCGAACATAATAATAGCTTTTATAATATTTGTAGGTATTACATTTTTATTAATTGGCTAGTTCTAAACTGTTAAGGAGCTATTTTGATATATTAGTTATCTTTAATAAACACAGTTCCTTAAATTTCTGTTCAAATATAATGTTTTAAAACAGACCTTTCATTTGTAAATTGTGTTGAAAAAGTGTTATTTATTAAAAGGACATTTGACATGTTTATTCTACACTGATGACGCACAAATGAGGGGGAAAAAAGACCCAAAAAACCAAACCGAAATTTGGTTGTTTTTTTGCTGACCGTCTGATCATGTCTTGCGTTGGAGTTGTTTTTTTTCCCTAGTATTTCACAGTCATATACAAGCATCACTTAATGTGCACTTTAGACAATTTCCAAACCTATTTACTGACATTTTTCTCAAATGCAGATGTTAGTTTAGTCAATGTCCCAATAACGTATCCTCTTAAACAATAAGAATACTTTTCAGTTAGCATATTGATTCCAAATTAAGGTAATCTAGGCCTGTTCTACATTATTATACATGCAAGAAAGTATGGTGGATGTTAACTTCTTAATTTTATCATTCAGTACACCTGTCTAGAAGAAGTTTGTTTTCTTCACTCATTTATTCAAGTTTTTCCTTTAATTTGTCAGCAATCTGTAATCTATGTATTAGATACCTACCTGTCCAGTATGCTTCAGCCCCCCAAAAAACAACGCATCATATAATTCTCAGATAAAAAAATAAACAAAGCTAAATCGTTTGAAATATTAGTTTATTTCCTGTAAAATATTTGATCCATTTTAATTATTCGGGTTTGACCATGCATTTGACCAAGCAAAATAAATAAATAAATAAATAAAAATACGCATTTGGATATTTTATGCAATGAAATTAAAGCCCTAATCCAAACTGTGTCATGTTGAGTAGATGATGATGCACACAAAGTGATTAATATTTATCTTTATTAAAAAACATTAGACGTGTTGCTTTTGGTCATGGGGAGTGTTGATAAAATTTCGGGAGTGCAGTAAGAAAACAGCCATTTCCTCCAAAAATGATGGATTTTATTGTTCAAAAAAACTTTGTAATATTTGAACAAGCAGTATTAAGGAAAAAATCTAAATTACACATCATGCATCATCCGTAACCAACACACTTTCAGTTTGTTTATTCATTTATTCAGACTCAACATATGTAAACATATGGAATTTGGGGAAAAAGTCTGAAAAGATCTGAAGTTCTCATATAGCAATTAAAAAAAATATTTTCATATTTTAACTAATGTAGTTAACAAAACATAATCAGTTTACATGGTTAACTTCTTCCTTTTTTTGAATAAAGAAAAACACTTTAAATAACAATACAATATAACATGAATAATACAATTAAAATTACACTTTTAATTGACCCATTGTCAAAAACTATTGTTAATTAAAATATGACATTTAAAGTGTATATTTTTTAAGCCAGTTATTTTCAGTTTTAATTTATGTAAATAATCTATCACTCTCATGTACTACACAAAACACATGTTGGTTAAAGTGCTTCTAAATACTTTATAATAAAATTATCTGTTACATTAATCCCTATACTATAATTCATAATGTTTATAGCAACCATTTTATCAAATAAAGTAATACACCTGAGGATCTAGCTGCACATCTGGAGTCATTTCACTCTAAAAAACTTTTGATCCGATTCACCGTGTCTCACACAATAGTCATGAATAATAACACTACTGATGTACTTTATTTATTAATTACTTAAGAACTATTGAATTATATAGATATGCTCATATATATAAAACCCAAACCTCTATTTTATTTCCCATACATTACACAATCATAATCTATTCAATAAACACAAAACAGGTAAATAAGGATAAAGCATAAGGCGACGGTTTTATGTTTTCTACCATTAAGCCACAGTGGCCACAGTGAATTATGGAGCGCATAGAATCCGACGAGTTCATGGCGGCAAGACAGTGTGTGGTTTAGGATTTCCAAACCGCTCACATGTTAACCTTCGATAACATTTTTCGTGAATATTATAGTAACAGGATTTGTAAAGATGTTGCATACTTAAGTATGTGTGTATAGTGTGAGTAGATAAATTACTTGTTAAAGGAATAACTTGGACAAAAATGTAAATTACAAATTTACATGTACAATCTTATCCTTACCTCAGATATAGTGAAGATATGTTTAGTCTTTATTTCCTTTTCCTTTTCCTGTTTTTGGGGTTGGCTGACACTGACGTGCATTACTTGTTAGCTACATTAATTTCATAGCTTTAGTGCAAAAATTAAAAAGCAGATTCTAGACACCAACCATGTCTTATTTGAAGAACAATTTTTTCAATTGTATTTTTATAGGGTTTTTTTTTTGGTTTACTGAAAAATATTTAGAACATGTCATTTTTTTGCTGAACCTTTCCTTTAATAGAATATACTAGTACCAAAATGTCTGTACTAAAATGTATTGTATTAATCACCCACACAGAAAGTATATTTGTAATCAAATCTTAATGAATCAATTATTAAACACAGCAACACTTTCATTGTGTTTCTTCAGTATTTGAACGCACTACACTGAAGAACAGTAGGCATACACTGTTGCGACAGGTAGTTTCAGCCAGGTAAATATAGGAACATTGGTAAAGCTCCTGTCTGGTTTGGTGCAACCACACACACACACACACACACACATACACACACACACATGTTAATGGGCATCCTAGAATCTGACTCTCACACACACCATGGCTCAGGGTGCTCCTCCCAGTCTCCAGGGCCATCAGTGAGCCCGGTGGGGTGGAAGAGGAATGGTCCTATTTAATGAGTTTCTTTGTCGTTCCGAGGTGAAAGTGGTTGTATGTAATTAATGAAGGCAGCGTTGGGATGTAGTGATTTACGAGGCCGAGGATGACCCGGGGTCACCCGAGGCATGATTCATACCCTAAACCCAGTGTCTGCTCTCGACTGTATCATCCTGCCCGGTGTTTGTTTGCACTCAAGGCTCGATGTTCCCCCTCCAACCCTGAGTCAGGGTTGAAGGGTCATTAGGGTATGAGAGGGTCATTACCTAACCATTAGCTACAGAGCAGGTCCTTTTATGTAGCACATTGAGCAAAAATAAAATGAAAAATATACTCAAAAATTATTTATCAGCTAAGATTTTTGTAAAGGTTTTAGTGTATGTATATTTTCTTTTGGAGCTACAAGACAAATGTAGTTAAGAAGCATACAATGTTAATCTCACCCCAAAAATTTTTGGCAACTGTTAATATCTTCATATACATGTTGGAAATAATTGTTAAGCTACGCAGTACCATGTTAACTTAGCAATTAAATTATTTTGTAAAATAGCATTGATAATCCATATTTACAATTTGAGGCCAATGTGGAATTAAATTATGATTCACAAAATTTTCTCTTCCTGTGTGTTTTTGAATTTTAACCTAATCTCTTTAGGTTAAAACTTTTTTAAAGCCACTTCTCCACTGTTTCAATGTGTGCACATAAATTGTCTTTCTCCAGGTTATGGTGCAGTTTCCTTCGATGGAGCCACAAACTACGGACACACGCCGTCGCACCACTCCTCACAGTTCCCCAACCACCCCTTCAAGCACGAAGAGACCATCCCACAGCAAAGCAACATGGGTAAAAATCAGCACCAATTACAAAGTCTCTTAGGAGTTTCGATTCATCTGTGCGAAATTTTATGCTCCGGCACGTACTTGCCGAGCGCCTGAGTGTTTTTCCTTCGCTCAGAAGTCAAAGGGCAAACTCTGTCTAAATCAATCCAACGTCAAGTTGCACTCAGACTCTTCCATTGACAGTAAACCAGTGTGCTTTTCTCTAGTAGTCTCGTGCACATAACATTGTGTTAAAGCGTAGGTAAACACCTTAAGAAACACCTTATCAGGCCATAATTCCTGTGGAGACCACCAAGTTGACAGCTGGTCAGAACAGCAATGTGAAAGCCCTTTTTTCAAGTTTAGAACCACCATGGGACCCATTTGAATTTTGGGACCTGGCCGAGTAAGGGCACCGATTCCTCATTTACACTTGCAAGCAAGAGGTCGGCCTCCTTTACGGCTTCAAAGTGAGCGAGGCCGCTGTTTTCATAAGTGCAGAGTGTACTCGGCTGCATCTCCCCAAATCCTCCCCGAGCTCAGATTCCCTCTCTGAGACCAACTTCACCACACACACACACACACACACTTGCTCATACACTTCATTAGAACAGCAAAGTTATGATACTTGAAGCATGCAGCCGAGAGCTTTTTTTTTCCACATGAGACTTAAGACATACAAAGTGTCCACATAGGGATCGTTCTCGTTAGTTACAAAAGACTTGACTTTCTAAATTAAGCATCGAGAGCTGAGCGAGGGAGCGGCCTGGAAATCTGACAATGTTTTAAGATGTTAAGATGAAAATCCCCAAAGCGAATTGTACTATTGGCTGAACCATGTTATTTGTTGGGAAGTTGTTCCAAAGGCTTGATTTCAAGCACATTAATTTTGAGCTCAGTAAATGTCTGTGTGCATAAGGCATGACACTGAAAGTTATGATTACTATTTCCCATTTTTAACAGCTCTGCATCTTGTGTTATAAGGTGAGCAGCAGTATCCTGTTCCTCCACCTGTTTACGGCTGTCACACGCCATCAGAGAGTTGTACGGGAAGCCAAGCTCTGCTCCTGAGAAATCCTTACAACAGGTACGATCCTGAAAACTTAAATAAATTTAAAAAAATAATTTCTCCTGCCTGTTTTTGCTGTCTTTAGTCTTGGGTAGTAAATGTTTATCAGTGTCTAGAGTATAGTTACTTTTACAAAGTAACCATTTGCGATATTGAAAACAATAGCAATAAAAAAAATATATCACAGCCACCGGTTTGGATTAAAACATGAATTGCGTCTTAGAAGTTCCTGGACCAAGCAGTTTCAGCTGGTCACAACCAAAGTAGTACTTTTCTACACACAACCTAGTGTCATAGCCGTACACCTCAGAAGAGCTATCTAGAAGCTTCTGAGAAGGCTAGGCGATATATCCAGAGCCCACCATTAACGGCGAGGAAATTTACAGGCCTGTGTCAAAGGCCTTGTTTACATTGTACAAGTACTATCCTTTAGGCTTATCCATTTACCGTTCAAACTTTTTAAAACTTAATATAAATATGAAATGTTTTCAAATCCAGCAAGCATGAAAACACTGCCCAATGTATGATATTATATGATTTATTAGACTTGTTATGCAACCAGTGAAGACGGGAAATTGAAATTCACCTCCAGTCATCTGTAAATAGTACAGGATGTAAAACAAACAGGTAGCAATCAGCGGCTTTCTTTCAACCCCAGAAGGTCAGGTTAACACCGAGCATGCCCACTGCAGAGAGGAAGGAGGAAGAGATGTAAAAAAAGGAGCAATTAAAGGTTTATTTTGGAAAGGAATGCTATGTACAGATTTATATCATGGCCTGAAAAATACTTGTTACTGATTGGTTGGTGGGTGTTGGCTATTTATTATATTATATATTTTTTGTAACCATGTTGGAATGTAACCATGACAACAATCATAAATAATCGTTTAAATAAAGGATAGGTCTGTTTTTATGTATTTCTATCACATTCACTTTCATGCTGCCAAACATTTATAAGGCTTGGATTTATGCATAAAGTTTATTTATGCATAATGTTATTTATAGTTTTTTATTTCTAAGAAAAACATGTACAACCCCTTAATTTTTTTGGCATAAGTGAAATGTACAAAGTACAAAGTACCAATATTATAAAATAAGATTCTTATTTTGAGGAGAAAACAAAACTCTACTTTATATTCTTTGCCTGTCTCACATGAATTATTTTTTAATTTTGGAACATTGTGTTAGATAGCACATGAATTATACTTGCCTTCCATTTTGTTTCATAGTTTTCACTTATGTGTACTAAAGGCCTTGCTTCGTCTGTATGGATGAGATGATGATAAGACAATGATTTGATCATTTAATACAGAAATTACAAACCCTGATATACTTTCCTACACAATTCCATTCTTGTCCTAGTCCAGTCGATTAATCTGGATCCACCTTAAGGCTGGAATTAAATTCTGTTGAAAGATCACTTTCCAGAAAAATGGTTAGTGCTTAGTGAGTTAGCAGATATTACACTACATGCTGTTCCATTTAAAACACTTAATATATTTAGATGAAATTGACCTATATGAGAATGTCAGCTCTTGTTCAAACACCGTTCTGAAAATAAACATTTCTAACATTTAAATGACAACATGTGAGATTTTGATTGATGGCACTTTACTACATCAAGGCTGGGTTTCCGTCCTACAGGCAGCAGCTCAAGCTCACCAGAGGTCAAGTGCTGAATAGTAGAATGTACCAGGCCAAGATAAACTGTCCTTTCCACCACTGGCTTCCACTTTTTAACCAGTCCTGAATTCCTTCCCTCTGATAACCGTTCTCTGAGGAGTTCCCTCCATAGCCTGAGACGGCCGTACGCTTGCTACCAGTCCAAAAAACGAGCTGTGGAATTCCTGAAATACTTCTGCGACGTTGTTTTGCAGCTCGGAGGGAACATAACAATTCAAAACAGCAGAATCAGGTCGATAGGCGAGCTTCCATTCTGCTCTAGCTTCGTCTTCCAGTTCCTGCTCGGTATGTTGTAATAAACAGACTCCTCTCTGCTGGAGTTAAGAGGGAACTGGGAATCCTCAAATCAAAATGCTATGCAGCTTTTTTTTTTTAAAAAAATCTGCGTACAAACACTTTTTTTTTTTAAACCCCCCCTGCCGCCGCTTTTTTTTTTTTTTTTTTTTTTATTTTTTTTTTTCAAGGTGGTTGGAATAAAAACATGTCGAGTTATCAAAACCAGAGCCAAAGATGGGTCATTGTTGGTGTGTAAAGCATGAGGAAATCACGGAAAGTATGAACCACACAAAAATTAACTCCTGCCCCTCCCTACTGCAGGGATTTCTGCAAAAAAAAGAAAGAGATAAGGGACACCAACAGTGTTGCAGTTAGGCCTTGTGTGTTGTTATAAATGCAGTGGTTTGTATTAAAACATTATCCATTAAAGCTACACTTGTATCCACAAGTCATGACATATTGCTAACAATATAAATGCTTAAGCAGTGCAGGCTGCATTCCAATAATGACGCCGAAGCTGCAGTTGTGTACTTACACTGTACCAGGTACCAGCACACACCGGAGTACAGTTCCAATGCCATGATGTCAGGGGAGCTGAAGATAAATCCAGACTATGTGTCTGATTAAGCACCTGGCAGAGAAACTAATGGTCCTCCAGTCAACCTCTCAATAACTTATGGCAGCTTCTTGTTCAGAGAAAGGGTCTCATTTGATTAACTGATTATCCAGTTGGTCTGGGCAAGCCCCTTCTGTCTGTGTGTGTGTGTGCGTGTGTGTGTGTGTGTGTGTGTGTGTGTGTGTGCGTGTGTGTGTGTGTATCTGAGAGATTCATTTGCTGTTACCCAGGATGCCCCTTTTCAAAACCATTTTTCATTTGCCGAAGTCTAGGTGTTTTTGACATACGGTGTTCTCCATTCACTGTAGTAACAGTAAAATAAAACAAAACAAAGCAAAAAATAATTTGATCAAACACATTTACTTAAGTGTTGACTTGTACTTGTTTAAACCCCAGCAGTGACAATTTATACCAAATGGCATCCCAGTTGGAGTGCATGGCTTGGAACCCTGTCAACCCGCTGGCGTCCAGCATCAAGAGGTACGTGAAAGTGACCTGATATCACAGGAGGAAATCATCCACATGGGGATTAGTGCATATTTTTCTACGAGTCCACTTTTAGCAGAAAAGCGTGGTTAGGGTGTGCCACTAAACCACATATCTGAATATTCACTCACATTGCCAACATGTCGAGCTGAAAAAATGTTGAGCTGTAAATCAGTATCTGGTAAAGTGGCTTATTGTAAAAAAAAAAAAAAAAAAAAAAAAAGACAAAACAAAAAAAAGCAAACGAACAGACCTTCTTTAACTTCAGAATATAACAATAGCTGAATAATGAAGAACACAAAGTCCTCCATCAACTATGAAACTAAAGTCTATTTGATAGAAATGTAATATGTAAGGAATCAAACACAATAGGGCATGGTGTTATGGGAAAATAATCAATGACAGGGTTGGAAATTGATTATACTCCTATAACAGTATGTCCCAAAGTATTTTATTCCTCTTTTACCACAGCAATTTTCCATCAGTTACATCATATTTTTATAGTAATATTAAATGTTGTGAAAAGTCAGTGAAACAGGTTAGCTCTTATTATTTATTACATTATATCAGCTATATATACCAGACTTTTTATTTTTTCTTTCTTGAAGTTAAATTAAAAAATTTGACAAAACTAAAAAGACTATGATTTTCCTATCTCGAAAAACCTTAAAATTACAGCTTTAGCCCTGAGGTTAAGTGCTGACACTGGAGACTCCTTCCAAAAATGTTAACTGTAATAT
Source organism: Ameiurus melas (assembly GCA_012411365.1). Lineage (NCBI taxonomy): Eukaryota > Metazoa > Chordata > Actinopteri > Siluriformes > Ictaluridae > Ameiurus > Ameiurus melas. The sequence continues at coordinate 42,002,528 of CM022752.1, forward strand.
GTAAGGAATATGTCATATATGTTAAATAAACATCTCACAGAAGACATCACAATATCAACAATTACACATTATAAAATCTGAATATTTAGAGCATCCAACAAACAAGTCTCTGTGTAAGCTGTTACTATGGAAACGATATTAGAACAAGCACATTAATGTAAAGCTATGATGTGCAGCAAGGACAACCCTTTGAGGAGCTGTTCTAGAAAATTAAGCAACACCTTCAGAAAATAGGACAAATTTATATCCTGGTCAAGTTCAAGTCCCAAAATGGTAAACTGACAATTAGAATAGTAGATATAGTAGATAATTTTATATAATAAAAATAAAAAAAAGACCTTGCATCTGCCTGCCTCATTCATTCATGCTAAACTCAGTGCTCTTGGTTTGTGTGCGAGTGTATATGTGTTCACTCTGTTTTGTCTGGACAGAGAGTGATATCCGGCCATATATTTCCCCGTGGCACCATAGCCTTGAGCCGGCTGAGAGCCGGCCCATAGGGAGGAAGGGAGCGCATTGGGGGAGTAGTGGAAGTGCATCGCTGCACAATGGGACGGCCTATCCTCCTCTGGGATGCAGCTGAGTATCCACAGCCCCCATCCTTCCAGGAGTAAAAAAAAAAAAAGGCAGACACCCTAGCATGTCCCCAGGGGATGAATACTCAAGTGCTGTTGGTGCTGCTCTATCCAAATATGATCTCAGCCTATATCCATCCATCCGGTTGATCTGTTCATCCCTGGAAAAGCTTCACCTAGACATAGACATACAGGCAGAGCGCTCTGCTCGCGGCCGGAGCCGTTGAACGAATGAACTGTGAGAAGATTTATCACAGGATGCCGTTTTGCACTGTCCTTCAGTCTGGCTGGCTTTGCGTACGGACACACAAAGAGAGCTTTATAGTTACTGTTTTACCCTTACTTAGTCAGGATTTTTTTTTTATAACTTTGGCTTGTGCAGAAAGAAAAGTAAGAAAAATTAGCTCCTTTTCAGAAAGTGATTGCTCTGTATCTTCTGCTATGTTATCTCAAGATAGTGATAGTAAATGCTTGTTCCGGCCATGAGACAAATCATAGGTTTATATTAATATGCTTATGTGTTATCATTTTTATAATAACAACTTATACACGGAATTGTATGTCAGGTTCCACATAAAAGGGATATAAAACATTTATAATTGTTTATACAATGAAGCTTTCTCTAAGGAGATGTTTGACATTTATGGAAGGAGATTCCAGTACAGTGCTTTGGAACAGTCAGAGGTAAAGCTGTTACATATGTTACATTTATTTAATGGTAAGATTTTTATAGGTGAGGAATAGTGATGAAAGACTGTTTCTAGCTGCTATAACATAAGTGATAATAGAAACTAACTTTGTTTCACAGACACTCCATGGCATTAAATGCTACTATGAATGAAAAAAGTGTCACGCTTTAATATAAATTTTGTTAGTGTTTGCAAATTGCTGTAGTATAAGAGGAATAAACAACATCCTCTACAACAGGAAGCCCCTGTTATAGAAGTGTTTAATTCTTTGTATATTTAAGAGGTCAGAGAAAGAAAAAAAATTTAAGCTGTTACAGCTAAAAATAAAAAAGAGAAGCTAATAGCAATTATGTCAAAATACTATAGGAAATGAAAGCTACTTTATATATGGTGTACAAAGGTGGACTAATATGTATTCAGTGCTTGATTTTGACTTTTGTTCATGTGTTTTAAAATGCATACTTACTCTAGATTATTCTAGAGTACACATAACTGTCCACTGTGTTCACCCTGAGAAAAATATGAACAATATGCTAAAATAAATACAGCTGGATGATTAACTGCAGTTGCCAAGCAGATTGAGTGTGAAAAATTAACAGTTTCAACAGAAATTTGTCCCATCGTGCATCACAAAGTACAGATACTGAACATGGCTACCAGTTCATATACATGCAAAGTATAAAGGAAATAAATTTAAAAGTAATTTTGTGTGCTAATCTACATTAGTACAGAGTAAATACTTTAAAGTATTTGGTCATGCTATGCAGTCAGAGACTATGCACCTTATAAATAGTGAGATGGGAAATGTCTGGGGTGAAACAGAGGAAACTTGTGCAAATCCCGGGTCAGGGAAAAGGCCAGTGTACTTTGGTTCAGGTATAAATTCAGGAGAGAGCAAGAGGCCCTTGGTTCGCCATTCGTCTGTCTAACCAGCCCTACCTCGGATTGTTGAGGTGAATATATTGCACATTGGAGCAGAGAGCAATTTGCCCTAATGTCAAGATAAGTTATAGAGATGAGCCTCAGTGTTTTATAGTCAGTCTTGCCCTATATATGTCACCTAAACCCCAGATAGTAAAGCACAAGGAGCAGTAAGAATGCATGCTATTCACACAAGGGAAAAAAAAGTTGTGTAAAAAGAGGTGTGTAAAAAAGCTTTTCGGCAGGTGACAGTCATTGCTTTTTTTTATTATGTGCTGAATCACATGTTGGTGTTTCACTTTTCAGCACATTCTCTACATGCCGTAAATCCACAACATGTATCAGCTGCTGATAAAATGCTGGAGGCCAGATTGCGTTCAAGTGTACTTTCCAAAACATAATAGAAAAAAAATGCTGATCATAGGCATCATTCAATGATTAGACAGCGGAAAATTCCATAATAATAAATTTTGTTTTATTTATTTAAAGTAAGCAAGTAAGTCAATTTTATTTATAGAGCAGATTTAAAATGACGTCTGTTGATGAAAGTGCTGTACAAAGTTCTATATACTGTATAAACAAGTATTTCTATAAATTCATGTAAAATGACTTGCTGATGTAGTTTCGAACACAGTATGACTTATTGGTATCCATAAATATGAACAATATTTCACTAAACTCTGTAATGTTATAGTGGCAGACAGCTTAAAGAAATGGAATATATATTTAAATTTATTTTCCTTATCAGAGTTTGGCATCATTATGCTCCTAAACTCAGCCTCCCAAAGTGTGAAGTCGGAATTGTCCTTAAAGCTGAAAGTCAAACTTGTGAATTCAGACTATACAGACAGCTATTTTTTTCCCCAAATAATTGATTTTAAAATTAAGTAATATATCAAGACTTGGACATTTTTGTGAAGAAGATTTTAGGAGAGATCAACTTCTGTTACTTGTCAGGCACAAAGCATGTGTCTGCTAATTGATTACGTTTTGGTTAAAATAGTGTATGATTTTTTTTTTGTCAAACTATTTCTAAATAAAATTGTGAGAAATGTTAAATCATTAGTGCAGGTTTTAAGAATTGAGAATCTCTGAAGAGGAAAGTATTATGTCTCTCCTTCTTATACAGTCATACAGCAGGTTATGAAAATGACCCGAGTACGCCAATGGTGTACAGCTGCAGCACCCAGTACCGAATACACACCCACGGGGTCTTCAGAGGCATTCAGGTCAGTACACACACACACACACACACACACACACACACACACACACACACACACACACACACACACACACACACACATATGCACACTACAGTACACATAATGCACACTGCATTCTTGATCATACCATTACAGACCCAGACAACTGATGTAATTGTTTACAGAGCAATCCCATTAAATCCATATAATTTACATGTATGTATATATTTTATCCATATAATTATATGAATATAATGTAAACACATTGCTAAAAAATGTGCAGATATAAATAAAAATGCTTGCCACATTTTCCTAATGTGTAATGTGGCAATGTACAGCATTAACTAGCATTATTCTAATGATTATTAGTTGATTAAAATATCTAGTTATGGTAGCTGCTATGTGTTTTCTGACCTGCAGTGGCACTCTGCTATAAACTGAGATGGCAAGACATTCACATTTCAGTCATTTCAGTACAATATCATTCAGAACAAACTGGAATACTTTGGTTTTTCCCACATTTGCTAATACAAGGCCAAGGTCAGGGCAAGACACAAACACACACACACACACACACACACACACATACACACATACACACAACAAGCACACACTTCTGCTTGTGCACATTCTGCATTCACACTCGGCCTCTGAAACTCCACATGTACACTCTACACTAAAGTAACCACACTGCAAAAGAGCACGCTTAAAAAGGCGACGAGTGATAAAGCAGACCCGAATGAACAAGTAAGTGAAATGAACAGCAAATAAATAACAATAAAGCCAGGGAGAATGGCTCTGACGCAATGAGAAAGTTGTTTGAGAGGAAGCAGGAACCTGCCAGAACATTTGTGACACTCAAAAGGCATTTTTAGATGAGAGAAGAGAACAGGATTTTTTTTTAAAAAAGCTCCATTAGAAACAAAGCTACAGTTTCCATTTGCAACCACATGCTAATAAATCATTAGGTCTTAATTAATGTCTGTCAGTCTTAAAGCAGTGCTAGCAGAGATTCTCCAGAGCAGAGCTAGTTCCTCATTGAGAAGATTGTTAAAAAAAATATCCCCCTGAGTGTTTTAGAAAGCATTAAGCAATGCAGCTTGCAGCTTGTTGTCAGAATTAAGCACACACCATCATGCACTCTAAGCAATAATAATAATAATAATAATAATAATAATAATGAATCTTAATGAGTACAGAACAGAATGAATATAGAACAGGCTGTATAAGCTTGTACTTGACTGACCTTACTATACACACTATAAAAAACAATACTCTAGCACAATATTCATGTTGGTAACCATGGCATAGACCGGTGTGTTATCATTCCCATGGGGTCAATAGATGAGTCTGGCAGCACAGCCATAAAACACTTTAGTAATTTACTTATCAGTAGCATTTACCACACATTCATTACCACATCAGCGTATAGAAAAACGCCATTATGCTAAGCACTAGCTAATTAAGAGCAGATGGGCCCTAACGGTGGGCAAATGAGGGGTGGGGGAGAGTGGCCATGGGATAAGGTCGGCCTAACATCCGTGACTAACAGCTCCCATTTGGCGGTGGGCATGGGTGAATCCCAGTGATCATTTCAGAGCTAATTTTGCAATAATGAGCTCTTGGGTTGCAATATTTTTGGTTCTATAGCTAGCCTGAGTCCTGAAGGGCAGCAAAACTTTACCACTTTAACAACAGCCATGAGTTTTAGAATAAAGCATGAAAATGTTCTTTTCTGTTGATCATGGATAAATATTTTGCTGTAGGATGTCCGAAGGGTCCCCGGCATTGCTCCAGCCATCGTACGCTCCGAGACGAATGAGAAGCGGCCGTTCATGTGCGCATATCCAGGATGCAACAAGCGCTACTTCAAACTCTCCCACCTACAGATGCACAGTCGCAAACACACAGGTACCGAGAGCTTCAGAAAGTGATGTGGGTGGGTCTCCAGATCAGAGGTTCTCAAAGTTTTTACAATCAGGGACCACTTTATTTGAAAAATCTTTTTACAAACAAGCTACTGAAAAATTAGGCACATTACTTTAACATGTACAATAACGTGTTCATATTTATTGGAGTTTTTCCTTTTCTGAAATTTCTACCCATCTTCATTTAAATTATCATTAGATTTTGGTTCAAGTCATTATTAATGGTAGGAGGTGATTTACACCGCAAAAACTAACAAATCCCAGACCCCCAGGGATCACCAGACCCCACTTTGAGAAACATGGCTCTAGGCAATACTCATTAGCACAGAAAGTACATTCCGTGTATCTCCAGTATAGATAGAGACTTTCCTGTACTGCATAATTTTGTGTTCTTCCTGCACATAAACACCAGATCAGGGTTTGGTTCTGTTCCAACTCCCAGCCTGAGTCAGATAATCAAGACCAATGTAATGCTGATTAACCACAGATTCAGAAAGAGAGCCAAAAGTTCAGTCTGGTAGTGTGCTTTTTAGATTATTTAACCACCACACAAAATACTGATGCTTTTGACACCCGAAAACTGAAAAAATTTATTCCTAATTCCCATTAGTAACAGGTCCAGTAAGGAAGGTACCAACAAGAGCAATACCACACAGTTAGACAACACCACACAGTTAGATACCTTCAAATAGTTAAATTGCTTTGTTGGTGCTCTTTGTGTTGTCACAAGACAATTTTACTTGTGAATCTGACAAACAATTAGGAATATAAACTAAACAAAAAGGCACTGTGATTTTACGTCTCACATGCAGCATAAACAAATCAATATGCATTTATTTGATTATTTCTGATTCTATGAGATGCTGATTTCGCAGCCATTTTGGTCAGTTAATAACATGCCTACATTATTTTGTGGGGTTTTTTTTGTTTTTTGTTTTATCAGAAATAAGTCAAAATTAAAATCTTTACTGTGAAACATTTTCATCTTTGTTTGTTAGTTCTGTCAATGATTCTTTTTCCCCACAAATTTTGCTGACCCTAGTATGTTGTTGAATTCTCTATTCTGATTGGATTGATTCAGATGTTGATTCATTTTCTGTAATAGTAGATCTGACAGTTTTCTGGATAGTTTTCTTTTCTATAGTAAAAACTTACACAGAGACTAGAATGGTTAACGCTACATATAAACAGCTTTTTCTTTTTCAAAAAGCTTGGAATCATTGATATAGTTACTCAATATTAAATGTAAGTACACTATAGGGCCAAAGGTTTGTGGACACCTGACAATCACACCCATATTTGCTTGTTGAACCTCTCATTGCAGATTTAGTTCTTCCTTTGCTGTTATTAGAACAAGAGTATTGGTGAGGTCAGGCACCGATGTTGGGTGAGGAGGCCTTGGGTGAAGTTGACGTTTCAGTTCATCCCAATTGTGTTCAGTGGGGTTGAGGTTAGGGCTCTTTGCAGGACACTCCAGTGACACTACAACCTTGGCAGACCATGTCTTCATAGAGCTCGCGTTGTGCACAGGGGCACTGTTATGCTGGAACAGGTTTGGGCCTCTTAGTTCCAGTGAAGAGAAATTGTAATGCTACAGCATACAAAGACAATTGTGTGCTTCCAACTTTGCAGCAACGGTTTGGGAACACGTGAATACAGAGTGCGTGATGATCAATTGTAGGGTTATAAATGGTTAAAAGACATGATTCTTAAATAAATGTCAATAATTGTTAGAGGTGTCAAATTGCTTTTGTATACAAGGAATAAAATACTTTGGGAAGTGCAATTATTGGGAAAGTAATAAATTTTGGGGTGGTTAGAATAACTCTAAGTATTAATTCTTTACATAAAACCAGCCAATCAAACAAAGTCACTGTGACCATTTCAGTTGTTGGAATAAATGAAGTTGGTGATAAAAACTATTGGTTGCTGTTAAGACTGCTTCTTGTTTTTAAATGTGAATTGAAAAAGCACTTTGACTATGATTGTGTTGCAGGTGAAAAGCCGTACCAGTGTGACTTCACAGACTGTGGTCGGAGATTTTCCCGCTCAGACCAGCTGAAGAGACATCAGAGGAGACACACAGGTTTGCTTTATGCATCTTCATCTGTCCTGTCCTCTGTTTCCCATTTCTTCTGCCTTTCAGTTTGCTCTTTACACCAGAGTAAAGATACCAGTCAGCACAATCCTTATGGTTCAAGCCACAGATTAAGAATCTGTGATAAGCAGCTTATATTTTATTTTCACAATGACTCATTCCTTATGGCACTTGTGTATATTATCTGTAAGCCATTAATGCTAATATAAATGACCCTTTGCTTGCAGAAGAACATTGATGGCACATAATACAGGCTAACATGATGATATAACACAGTCGGTTGTCAGCGTGAATGTTTAGAAATGTGTCATAACGTGTGAGAAAGTCTGTGAGAAAGTGTCAGAGCTGAAGATGGCGACGTTTTCCTGATTCACTGCCTGTTGCAGATGGATTGCTAATTGCAGGACATTCTCTCACATCATCCATCCAGTGTTAGAGAGATGTAGCGCTTCACTTCTAGTCCTCTTGCTCTTAGAAGGGATTCCCTCCTGGCCTCTACTGTAGCCTATACTCTTTCTCTCTTTGTGTGTTTGTGTGTTTGTGTGCGTGTGTGTGTGTGGGTGTGTGTGTGTGTGTGTGTCTGTATATGTGTGTGTATGCATGTAGGTGTTAAACCTTTCCAGTGTGAGACATGTCAGAGAAAGTTCTCACGGTCAGACCATCTTAAGACCCACACCCGGACTCATACAGGTAAAACAAGTGCGTAAAACTTTTATTTTTTCACATCTTTATCTTCTCTTTTCAATTGTTATCTAAGAGGTCATAAGTTAGTGAAATCCTTTATTTTTTAAATAAATGATTTCATGTTATTTATTTATTTATTATTATTTTTTGAAATCTTGACCTCCTTAAAGTCACCCTTAACGTCATAAAATCTGTTTGAAAAGTGCAGAAAAGTGTGATGTTTCGAGTTAATATTGAATACTCAAAAGTGTTATTACATCATAAAATACAAGAGCCAATCAAGTTCCAGCATACAAATACAAGTCACTCAACACAAGATTTCTTGGGGAAGAGGTGGATACTGTATATGTAAGGTTAAGTTTTCAATTAGCGTATTCATTGAAATTGGATTTTTATTACACGGATAAAATGAGTAGGCATTTTTTTGTTGTCTAATTACATTTTTGTGGAACTGCCATACCAAGCGATTCATAATTTGAAATGATCATTTCGAAAAAGTTTTGAGGGTGACTTTAAGATTTTCCTTAGCAAATTCATCTTCCTTGAGCTCTGATCTAAGCTCTTACTCTGATCTAAAATGCTGTTATCTCTTCTCACAGGTGAGAAGCCTTTTAACTGCAGGTGGCCAAACTGCCAGAAGAAGTTTGCCCGATCTGATGAGTTAGTCCGGCACCACAACATGCACCAGAGGAACCTGACCAAACTTCAGCTGGCCATCTAAAGACCCTGCTGAAAGCTACATCTGCTGTCAGATATATTCCAGTCCTGCAGGTCTTGGCTCTGCATGTGTGGCTCTAAAACAGCTCATGAAGGCCCTGGTATTTAGTTGATGAGTTAAAAAATACGATAAATTGCAGTGTTTGCAGCCTGCAATGTCTCTATGACTGGAACGTTGCGTTGATCTAGGATTTACTTCACCTGCCCGAAGTGTGATATTCAAAAGAACCTTGTGAACATGTATTTGACACATGATAAGATTTCCACTTAGATGATTCAGGTCTCAAGAACACTGTTGCTAGGTGACAGGGAAATATGGCAGGCAAGCATAATGCCAGCTAATGACTCAAGCTATGATTTAGCTAGCTGGCATGTAGCCGTTAGGTCCTTGCGAAAGGTTGAAAATGCACAGTGAGAGCAGAACCAAGATAAAAAAGACTGGAATGTAAACATTTTCCTCAGAAATGTTTGTAATTTATTATTAAAAGGCTCACTAAAATTACACTGTGATTACACTCAGTGTTTGCAGCAAACAGAACTTCCATGGATTCCACCATGCTGAGAAATGTCAACAGGGGTGGACAAATCATAAATCACATTATCAAATAAAATGTCTCATTTTAATTGCGCAAAAAAAACAAAACGAACTGACTATGCTAAAAATGCTAGATAACATTATGCAATAACAAGATAGTTAGCTAGTTAGTTGTATTTCGTCTGTGAAGGCTAATTTACCTGACTACTAAAAGTGGATGTGTGTAGTTCAGCAGGTGGTGGAATTCAGAACAAGTAGTTAAAGCAAGGAGGTACATTGAACAACCAAAAAAGGAAAAAAAATCAGTATTGAGAGGTTATTTTTTTCTTTGCCTTTTGAACAACATAAGAAAAAAAAAGAATAATAAACTAATGGCCAGCACATGAAATTGGCTTGGCTAGTGTTTTGTCCACCCCTTACATACCACCGGAATGGGCTGTTCATGTGAACACACAGCCTTGTTTAAATGCTGAATTATTAATAAGACCAGTTGTATGATAATCGTGTTGATTTGGACAGTGGAAGTTAGACTTAGAAGGGCACTTAGACCCAACAGCGCAACTCCAAGGACATTTCAGTACCAGCACTGAAAGCCCTTTTACCACAGAGGACATGACCATGCCCTTGCTAGTGCTGTCGAGATGTATAATAATACGTGCACGTTATATTTACTACACTAGCTACTAGGAATTTTTAGACTAATTTATTACATTCTCTTGTAAATTAAGATCTCTTTTAATAAACTGAGCATTCATTTCCTCCCACATATTCAGAAGCCCACTTCATTATGTCACAATTCCAATGTTTGTATTCATGGACCAATCATAAAGGTATAACCCCTGAAACTTTTGTCTGTCTCCTCTGTAAATAGCGTCTCTCTGTAACCATCAGGAGTTAAATTATGAGTAGGTCACACTGGCTATGTGACTATGGTTTGTGGTCAAGTTGTAAATATTGCTGTCGCTCCACAGCTGGAACAAGAAATAAATAGCTTCATTTTGTGGAAAATGTGACTCATATTAGCAAAGACAGGAAATGTGAAAACTACTCGGATAGAATGGTTCTGTTCCTTAAACTGTTTTATCTGTATCAAATGAATATATGCAGTATGTTATTGATAACCTTTTTTATAATTAAAGTGTTGATGGCAGTAAAAATGTCTGTGTGTGTGTGTGTGTGTGTGTGTGTGTGTGTGTGTGTGTGTGTGTGTGTGTGTGTGTGCTTGCTGTGGGATTTACTCAACCAAAAATAAGAATCCTGCTACTTTTCAATAATTTACATTGCTAAAGGCAGGCTAAGGTTAGGAGTCACATTGATTTATCATTAGTTTTGAAACTAAGGATAAAAAAATCCAGGAAAAATCCCAAACATTAAAAGTGTTCATTAAAGCAGACTGAGGTTACATGGGTGTCTTTGGACCTCGAGGCATTTAAAATGCTTAGTAATGTGTTTATGGTGCAAGCACTTAACCTGAATATAAAACATAAATACAGTACATATAATATTCTTTAAAAAAAACTATTATTCATATTTAAATTTAATTAATGAAATGAAGTTAATTTCTTGTGTAATGTGGAATGTATTTGAGGTATGAGTGGAACATTTAGACAATCAAGTAAGCCACCAAATATTGTTTTTAGTAGTAGTAGTAGTAGCAGTAGTAGTAGTAGTTGTAGTAGTGTTTATAACTACTGAAATTAAATATTAATAGAAATATTAATAGAAAATGTTCATAATAATGTGTATTATTATTTAAAAAAATATTGTATATTGTAATGGTGGAGCTAATTAAGAAAGTAGCCAATATCATCTTGGGATAAAAACACATATAGTAAAAAAAGTGGGAAAATTTTTATTATTTTAATTAAATTTATTAATGCCATTTAAACAAAAATGTACAAATAAATTATTTAAAATAAAATATTATGAGATCTACATACATTTGCATACAATGAATATAATTAAAACATTTATTGATATGGCCAGTAATTGTCTTTCTATTTGCTCCTTTTTTGTGTATGTTTTTTGTATTTATTTATTTATTTATTTTTTTGTCCTCCAGCTTGAATTTTTCTATTTGCCCCCTGAGCTATGACCTGATTGGTTAAAAAAACTTTCAGCTTTTGAAAACAGCACTATTTTATCTGACTTGTGGCCACATGATTTGCCACATGATTATATGAAAATTAGTCTCTGATTGAGGAAGATTATCTCAATATTTTTGGTTACTATGACAATACAGCAGCATAGTAAATGTAATTCCAATACACGAAAAAAAAAACTGAGCAGCTGTTTCTGCCTGAAACTGTCTATATTGTTTTTAATTTTATTTCCCAAACATCCATATAAAGAAATGTAAAAAGTCTTGAACACTAGAAATTAAACTCTGGCATTTATTTTGATGCGGACCAAAGAATCATTAAAAATTGCACACAAGACTCACACAATAAAACATTTCTCATTTTTAGAGAAAATGTATTTTTAAACACTTGTTCCCAGTGTAACTTTCTCCACCTGCTGAGAATCGCATATCAAGCTTAAGGAGCACATGATTATAATAACTGAGCTAATACAGAAAAAAAATATATATATATATATATATATATATATATATATATATATATATATATTTGTCAATCCATCATTCACCATTTTTTCTTGTCTCTACTCAAATTCTTTTGGATTTCTCGGCTGCGCTGGGACTTGAAACAAAGCAAGGCAATAAGAAGAAAGACTGCTTCTATTTTAGTGTTGTTTTTCTAACTTACAGAATACTTTACTATGACTTTTACACACCCCAGAAAAGTTGCTGTACATCAGAGTTACATAAGCGGTAACAAAAGGCTCTCTTCAAAAGCACATACTTTGCATTAAAGCTGCAGCTTTGGGAATGTACTGATTATATTTCATCCTGAGCCAGAGCGCTAGCTGTGAACGTCTAGCTCTGCTCTTCCTTCAGCAATTTGCTTGGCCCCCGGTGCTCTGTAAATTAGCAAGCCTCTCCACCCTATTACTCAGACGGAAAAGCCCCGCTATATCTCAGAGTGACAGTGCTTAATCTCTGTCCCAGATTTGGCCTGCTTGGCCTTTGAAGGCGAGGAGGCTGCTTTGTGTAACTCTGCCTCAGTCCACTCGTACTGGACACTCTGTTCAAACTTGCCAGTTCAATTGAAGCAGCAATTGGTCTTGTTACAATGTACAAATGTGGATCTTTAAAGAGGGGGTGGATGAGCAGATGAAATGCTAACACTGAGGAACGGTTTGGAATGACCATGAGCAGAGAGTCTGGACTTTGTGAAAGATGGCAGAAACAGATCGTGCTTTCATTTTGTTCAACTTATGAACTTGAATTCCTTGCATAGAAAATCATGTTTTAGAGTCATAATACGGCAATAATTAAACACATTTAGGTCCTGCTTATGAAGTAAATCTTCAAGCATTAATAGAAAAAGTTCAGAATTCAGTGTAACATCACAATCCCGTTATGTATAGTATGTAAAATGCATTTAATGCTTTCATTACAGAAGGCACACTGTATTTAAAATACAGATATAGTTACAGATACTCAAACCTTGAGTATCTCTCTCTCTCTCTCTCTCTCTCTCTCTCTCTCTATCTCTCTCTCTGTGTATTTATATATATATACAGTATCGCACAAAAGTGAGTACACACCTCACATTTTTGTAAATATTTGATTATATTTTTTCATATGACAACACTGAAGAAATGACACTTTGCTACAATGTAAAGCAGTGAGTGTACAGCTTCAAAATAACTCAACACACAGCCATTAATGTTTATACTGGCAACAAAAGTAAGTGCACCCCTGAGTGAAAATGTCCAAATTGCCCCCAAAGTGTCAATATTTTTTGTGGCCACCATTATTTTCCAGCACTGCCTTAACCCTCTTAGGCATGGAGTACACCAGAGCTTCACAGATTGCCACTGGAGTCCTCTTCCACTCCTCCATGATGACATCATGGAGCTGGTGGATGTTATAGACCATGTGCTCCTCCACCTTCCGTTTGAGGATGCCCCACAGATGCTCAATAGGGTTTAATCCATCACCTTCACCCTCAGCTTCTTTAGCAAGGCAGTGGTCATCTTGGAGGTGTGTTTGGGGTCGTTATCATGCTGGAATACTGCATACTGATCATGCTCTACTTCAGTATGTCACAGTACATGTTGGCATGCATGGTTCCCTCAATGAAGTGTAGCTCTCCAGTGCCAGCAGCACTCATGCAGCCCCACCTCCATGCTTGACTGTAGGCAAGACACACTTGTTTTTGTACTCCTCACCTGGTTGCCGCCAAACACGCTTGACACCATCTGATACAAATAAATTTATCTTGGTCTCATCAGACCACAGGACATGATTCCAGTAATCCATGTCCTTAGTCTGCTTGTCTTCAGAAAACTGTTTGGGCTTTCTTGTGCATCATCTTTAGAAGAGGCTTCCTTCTGGGACGACAGCCATGCAGACAAAATTTGATGCAGTGTGCGGCATATGGTCTGAGCACTGACAGGCTGACCCCCCACCCCATCAATATGTCTATTTCCCAAAGACACCCTCTGGATATGATATATTCTTTGGTCAACCTTTTACCCATCATGAGATGTTTCTTGTGTGACACCTTGGTAACGAAAAGCCTTTTTATAGACCATCAATTTACTAACCCAACTGATATTCATTTGCACAGATAGGAGATATAATTACTCATGGATTTCAGCTGGTTGTTTGCCTTACCTTGCCTTGGAGAACTTTATTAATGGAGTTTATTGTTGTGAATTCTTTATATTTCTGGATTTCTTGTGTTAATAATGATGTATGGAGAAGATTTTATATATACAGTGGTGTGAAAAAGTGTTTGCCCCCTTCCTCATTTCCTGTTCCTTTGCATGTTTGTCACACTTAAGTGTTTCGGAACATCAAACCAATTTAAACAATAGTCAAGGACAACACAAGTAAACACAAAATGCAATTTGTAAATGAAGGTGTTTAATTATTAAAGGTGAAAAAAAATCCAAACCATCATGACCCTGTGTGAAAAAGTGATTGCCCCCCTTGTTAAAACATACTATAACTGTGGTTATCCACACCTGAGTTCAATTTCTCTAGCCACACCCAGGCCTGATTATTGCCACACCTGTTCACAATCAAGGTATCACTTAAATAGCAGCTGCTTGACACAGTAAGGTCCACCAGAAGATCCTTAAAAGGTACACATCATGCCGAGACCCAAAGAAATTCAGGAACAATTGAGAAAGAAAGTAATTGAGATCTATCAGTCTGGAAAGGGTTATAAAGCCATTTCCAAAGCTTTGGGAATCCAGCGAACCACAGTGAGAGCCATTATCCACAAATGGCGAAGACATGGAACAGTGGTGAAGCTTCCCAGGAGTGGCCGGCCGCCCAAAATTACCCCAAGAGCGCAGCGACGACTCATCCAAGAGGTCACAAAAGACCCCACAACAACGTCCAAAGAACGCAGGGCCTCCGCACTGCCAGTTAAGGTCAGCGTTCATGCCTCCACCATCAGGAAAAGACTGGGCAAAAATGGCCTGCATGGCAGAGTTCCAAGGAAAAACCACTGCTGAGCAAAAAGAACATCAAAGCTCGTCTCAATTTCTCCACAACACATCTTGATGATCCCCAAGACTTTTGGGACAACATTCTGTGGACCGATGAGACAAAAGTGGAACTCTTTGGAAGGTGTGTGTCCAAGTATATCTGGCGTAGAAGGAACACTGCATTTCATAAAAAGAACATTATACCAACAGTAAAATATGGTGGTGGTAGTGTGATGGTCTGGGGCTGTTTTGCTGCTTCAGGACCTGGAAGACTTGCCGTGATAAAAGGAACTATGAATTCTGCTGTCTACCAAGAGATCCTGAAGGAGAATGTCCAACCATCTGTTCGTGTACTCAAGCTGAAACGAACTTGGGTTCTGCAGCAGGACAATGATCCTAAACACACCAGCAAGTCCACCACCGAATGGCTGAAGAAAAACAAAATGAAGACTTTGGAGTGGCCTAGCCAAAGTCCTGACCTGAATCCTATTGAGATGTTGTGGTATGACCTTAAAAAGGCCGTTCATGCTCGAAAACCCTCTAATGTAACTGAATTAGGTGGCCAAAATTCCTCCAGGACGCTGTAAAAGCCTCATTGCACGTTATCGCAAACGCTTGGTTGCAGTTGTTGCTGCTAAGGGTGGCCCAACCAGTTATTAGGTTTAGGGGGCAATCACTTTTTCACACAGGGCCATGATGGTTTGGATTTTTTTTCACCTTTAATAATAAACACCTTCATTTACAAATTGCATTTTGTGTTTACTTGTGTTGTCCTTGACTATTGTTTAAATTGGTTTGATGTTCCGAAACACTTAAGTGTGACAAACATGCAAAGGAACAGGAAATGTGGAAGGGGGCAAACACTTTTTCACACCACTGTATATTCTGGACCCAGACTTCTACAAAGCTGAAATGTGATGTATTATATACTATGTACAACATCTATAAATTGGAAGTGTACAGGGTCTAGACTTGTATACAGAACAACCCATACTGACCTTATAAAATGCTGTCGAGTCTGTAGTGGAGCTCAGCGTGGAGCTAATGGATAGAGCAGAATTCACACAGAGGTGAGAGTGTAAACTCTGCAGGATGATTCAGCACTGCTATCACCTCGGCCTGCTTGACCAGACGGAGCAGCTGGCAGAATCAGTGCCCCACCTTTACGAACTGCATGGTAAGGTAGAAAGGCTCTTCATCAACTGGATTAGATAAGAGTGATAAGAAATGAGATAAGCACTGATAAGTCACTGGTAGGGGTCAAAGGAATGAGTGGGTGAGTGACAAATGCACATCTCTGACATGATGCTGTGATGATTTATCAGAGGAATAGATAAAGTAGAAGTGACTCTGGGGCTACTGCTTACACAAATTATACACATTATATAGGTATTATTATATATGTCTGTTGAAATCTAGTACAATGTTAAAGCAAAATTTCAGGCCATGAATGATTCAAACCATTTCTGTTCAATGTTTTATACAGTTGCAATCAAAATTATTCAACCCCCATTGCAAATCAGGTTTATTGTCAAAATTTACAGACTTTCAGCTGTTTGCAATGAACAAATCAAAGAAAAGCAAGTGAAATATTTCAACACAACGAATGCTTCAAGTGTTTTCCCCAAATTCAACTGAAAATGCAACTTATAGTGACTTCTCCATTTTCATAATTATTCAGTACATTCATGGCAAGTATCTTTAATACTTTGTAGAGCACCCTTTTGCTGTAAAGAACTGCTGCAAACAAGATGCATAGCCAGACACCAGCTTCTGGCAGCATTCCTGATGAATCTTAGCCCATTCTACATAAGCAATGACCTCTAGGTTAGTAATATACCCACCAGAGATTTTCTATGGGGTTCAAGTCAGGTGACACTGATGACCCTGTAGAATCTTCCAGGACTTCTTCTGCAACCAACCTTGGTGGAATTTGAGGTATGCTTGGGATCATTGTCCTGTCGGAAGGTTCAGTGATGCTCAAGCTTCAGCTTCCTCACAGATGGCATGACATTTTCTCTTAGGATTTTTTGAATCTTGATTTCTTGATGCTTCCATGAATCCATCTTCCCTTTCACACACTGCATGTTTCCTGTGCCAGAGGATGCAAAGCAGCCCCAGAGCATCACCGAGCCACCACCATGCTTGACTGTTTACAACGTGTTCTTTCTTCATTCTTCTTACTCCAGACATACAGCTGATCCATGGTGTCAAAAAAATTCCAGTTTTGTTTAATCGCTCCACAGAACAGAATCCCAAAACTTCTTTGGTTTATTTATATGCTTTTGAGCCGTTTTTCTTGTGCTTTTGGGTCAGTAGTGGTGTACGTCTCGGAGTGTTGGTATGGAAACCTTCTTCGTTTAGTACGTGCCTTACTGTGCTCACTGAAACCTCAGTGCCTGTTGCGACCAAGTCTTGCTGCAGGTCTTTTGTCATCACTTGAGGGTTTTTCCACAACCTGCCTTCTCAGAAATCTGGTTGCAGCCTGCTTTAGTAAGCTATATTCATTTGAGATAAATATTTTGGTAGATAGCACAAGTTTGGGCCTCTAGTGAATGAAATGTTCAGCTATATGGCAAAGTTTTGTTCATGTTAATATAATACAGTAAGTCACTAAGTAAGTACTAAAACACATTACAAAGTCTGAGTGATATTACTGTAGATGCATACAGGTTGATATTGGATATTTACATTTATATTTATTCACTTGGCAGACGCCTTTATCCAAAGCGACTTACAAATAATATATTTATGAAAAAGGTATCCTGTCTTTTTAACAACAATAGCTGTGTAGCAAAGCTAAAAAGTTTTACAAGAATGACCACATTGGGGGGTAAGAGGTGTATTTAATTCACCACATAATTACCTTAACACTGTTCTGCTACAACCTGTGGATGTCTTTATTTGCAAAAAGAAAGAAAGGACAAAAATTTCCTCTGATTTAGAGCAAACTTCAATATGCACGCAATTACCTTTCCCGTCTCAAACTTTTTTCCTCCAGTACTAAAACATCATTAACTTTCAGGGTAAAAAGCCAGGACTAAACCTCTCCACACTTTTACAGCCACTAAAAGTGACTAACATTATTATGGTAAGCTGAACCTGATGGACATAATGATGACGTTTTCCAGTCCTCGGCTCAGAGGTAGGCTGTTAGATGGAGAGAAAAATAGAGAAAAAAACTCCAAGGCTCAGCACGTGCAACTCCACCACCATGCCATAATTTATCTCTGGGTGTAAAAGAGGGTGACCGTGTAAAACTAAGTGACCAGCTTTGATTTAAACTGCTTTTAAGATTCTTGGTTTTTTTTTTTCTGAACATGGGAAAACATGGATAGCATGTAATGGGGTCGCTGGTGCTTCTCAACAGCAGATTGGCGTGTATAGGTTTTGTAGTCAGGAGGAGGAATCTAAAAATGAGCTGTTTGATCTGCAGCAGTTCCTAAGCACGTACTAAAGCATTTATGAGCTGAGTACTATGAAGCTCGTGAAACATTAGTGACAAGTAATTTGATAGATTTTACACAACTATACTCATAATTTGACAATTCCGACTGCCTAAATATTTTCACAACCAACTGATCACATCACATCACATCACATCACATGTTCTCAAACTAATTTAACTAATTGCAAATGCAAACTAAAACCATCCATTTTCAGCAATTCTCAATTCTGATTAGTCAGATGGTGTTGATGAATTTTCTGTAACAGCAGCTCTGGGACAAGGACTGTATAGTGCACACTCCACATATCGGGATAAAAAAAAAGTGTGTAATCATTGATATGATGAAGTTTTCTGTAAGGAGATGTTTATATGACTTTTTTTTCCGAAGGAGTCCCCAGTGTCAGTACTTTTGTAAAAGTCAGATGTAAAGCTCTTACTGTAAATTTTCTGAAATTGGGAAAGTCTTCAGAACACAGGGCTTTGTATGTTCTTGGGAATATGAGAGAGAGAGAAAAGATGCCTAGTGCGAGAACAACTGTTTATAACTGTTATAACATAAGCGATAATGGGAACTAACTAGTTTTGGGCATGTTCCACAACATTAAATATAAGTGTGTATAAGTGGATAAAAATATAAGTATAAGTGGATAAAAACTACATGGTATCATCATTTAATAAAAAATAAGTAAAATGGGTCAGTGTTTACAAATTGCTGTGGGGTGTGGTGTTATTGGAAAATAATCAGCTTCAAGGTGGTAATAACTTTGTTTTGCATTATGTAGTCTATAGTAACTAATTAATCTTATCATTATTCTCTAAAGATAGCTACTTTCTAATAGTCCTAGTAGAATCTGAGTTCTTTCTCTATATTAATTTGATGTTTTCCATGATTATAGTTGATCATGAAATTCTGCTCAGTGCTGGAGCACTGTGTGAGCTGTGTTCAGCAAAGGGAGTTTGTAATGAGAGAGGTTTTCAGTAACAAAGAAACACACAGGCCATCAGAGGTAGAGCGTCTGTGCATTCACAAATCCCCCATGAATACTTTTGAAATGGGCCGAACCCAAAGTAAACAGAGGATACTCAGTCCTCCCGGTAGCAGCCAGAGTTCATTACGTGCTGCCTTCATTTGTCAAGGCTAATTTGGGAACAAGAACAATACTTGGTTTAACAGGGTAAACAAATCGCCTTATCACCACGCTGAAATTTTGATGTATTAGGAAAAAAAATAATTTCCACGAACAGTCCCAAAGGTGATAGGATCTTGCACAAACAGCCTGTAAGGATTCACAACCAAAACTAGCAGTGCTAAAGGTTACTTTATTAATAGTCATAGTCCACACAGAGGTCATTAATAGGATGTTTGTGTATAAATTACTTAGTTTAGACTCGTTTTCTGCCCACACAGTGTGTAAAGGTGAAGCATAATGAATCAAACTGGATGGAATGAGATTCAGTTGGAAGATTATTACTCAAAAACATTTTACACCCAGACCCCGACATACGGCTTGTAAATCTTTCAGTGGAAGTAAAGCCAGCAGACAAAGAGATATTGAGCAATTGTGATTATTATCCACAGTGAGTTTTGGAAAAGGATATGTTGTTAATGTATGTTATACCACAGCACTGTTGAATTCTTGAATTTGCTGCTTAATGTTCTATAACAGCAACTCTGGCAGTAGTTCCAGCTGTACCCACATGTACACAGGAACTTATATGGAATGTAAGAAAAATGTATAATCATTGATATGGCATAGATAAGTTTACTCTAAGGAGACATTAATTTAACATTTATGGAAGGAGTCTCCAGTTTCAGCATTATTTAAGTCAGAGGTAAAGCTGTAACTTTTAATTTTCCAACTCAACATGGGAAAATGTAAACACAAAGGACATTGCACTTTGTCATTTCTCGATAACATGACATGCTGCATTTTTTCTATAACAGGAACTAACTTGTTTTGTAAATGTTGCACAACATTAAATGTAACTATAAATGGATAAAATATACAGTGCCCTCCACTAACATTGGCGCCCTTGGTAAATATGAGCAAAGAACGTTGTGAAAATGTATCTTTATTGTTTTACCTTTTGATGTTTTGTTAAATAAATAAATAAATCACAAAATACAAAAATGGATATCAAACAACTGCAATCAAAACACAGGTTTATCAAAAAAAAAAAAATCTGTTAAATATAGGTGTTAGAATACAGCCACGCCCTGACTTGTCTAATGTATGAAATTCCACGTTATTTACCCATTAAACAGTTTATATGATCACTTTGTGGTCTTGCCATTTTTGAATGACTGGGGTGGGTGGGGGTTTAAAATAGTCTACTCTAGTATTTTTAAACATGCATTTAAATGAAAGTAAAAGTTAAAAAAAAATTATGTATTTTCCATTCTGAATGTGATGCAGATATTAAGATATTCGCAGATAAACTTCCCAATCTTTGCTTTTATTACTAGCCATTACAAATATATTGTAGCTCTGCAAGTTGTATAATTTTTTTCTTTTTACCATTTAAGTCTACCAGTTTATTAGGATTGCCTATATAACACGAAATAAAATGGCGACTCACTGTATATTTACAAAGAGATGGCGCCCTCTAGTGTATACTTATAACAGTACAAACTGGTGGGTGTATTCCATAAATTCATTTAAGGGATATAAAGTCTATTGCCTCTAAACCCATTCCAGCAGCTCATACTTCTGTCTAATGTACGAAACAAGACTCCGGGCATATCAATGTTGGAAATGTAATTAATGACTGATTTACCATTTCTTATATTTTCTTTTTACTTCATCATCAAAGGATGTGTTCACAAGAATTTGTGGCATGCATCAAAAATCCCATTCATATTCGTTGCTAGAATAAGACGTGTCTTCTGGAGGAGATCAATATTAGTTGAAATACATGTATTTCTCTTTTTTTGGTGCAAGTTAGCCATTGACTTATAGGTGAGGCCGAAACCTTTCAGGGAAAAATAGTTAATGCCTGCCCAAAATTTATTACAAGTCACCAGCTGATGTCATAGACTAATTTACAAATCCATCAAATCATATATCCAGAATGGTGATCAGTGATTGGTTGTTAGGAACAATGGTAATCAGTGATTGGTCATTGGGGACAATGGTGATCAGTGATTGGTCATTGGGGACAATAATGATCAGTGATTGGTCATTGGGGACAATGGTGATCAGTAATTGGTTGTTGGGAACAATAGTCATCAGTGATTGGTTTTTGGGAACAATGGTGATCAGTGATTGGCAGTTGGGAACAATTGTGATTGGTGATTGGTCGTCATGAACAGTGGTGATCAGTAAATGGTCATTGGGAACAATGATGATCAGTGATTGGTCGCTGAGAAAAAAGACTTGCGGAAGCACAACTTGTCAGGATTCACACACTGATGATGAGTCGTGAACCTGTTTTCTCAACTCATAGAACCAGAAGCTGTGATGTGAGATGGACAGTTGTATCAAATGCTGTATGCCAACATCTGCTCAAAAAGTTGATTTGTCATTAGTCATTTTTTTATTTTAAATAAAGGCAAATGGGTCTAGAACATTCTATCAAAATCATGCCAAATCTAGCAAAAAAAAAAAAACTCACTAAGTTGGCAACATTGCAACACATCATTCTTAATAAAAATGAATGGTAGTGCTGTGCTCTTTTTCAACAGACACCAGTAAAGTCATGTGAGCACCGCTTTAGCTGTCTCTGTGGAATGTGACCTCACTCTGCTTCGTCTCCTGGCGCAGATTGATGATGTAAGCTTCCAGACTATGGCACTGTCCGGATGAATCACAGTGCTGTTGGGACACCTGGTGCTGCACAAACAGTTCATTGTATTGGTGCCAGAATAACAGCTTGACCGCATGCCTCTGTTTACTTTAACACATGATGAGCCGGATTAATCCAAATATTAAATAACATTGTCAATGAGGAATCTTTAGTGAGGAGAAGGGTCAGTCTGTGTCATGAAGAAACAGGCCAGACTATTGTACTATTAAAGGGGTTTGCATAGCACTGACAAAAATGTGCTATTTAATAACATGCTGGATTATTATGCACTGGGCTGCTTTAATGAAGATGTGCTAATCATTATATACTTTTTTTGTTTATTTATTTATTTTAACTTAAGCTCCTTTCATAGACCAACATGGATGTTGGTCTATTTTCACTCTGGTTAACATCTAAATTTCCCACAATGCTAATAGTGGTGCAGTGGGATTTAACCCTTGCTTCATCTCCACCTAAAGAGAGCACTGCAGTGGCACTTCAGCGTTTACTCTGTCCATCTCTCTCGCCTCCTTATCTGCACACTCTGCTCAAACAGATCAGCTTCCAAAGCTTCAACTTCCATGCTAACACTGTCATCATTGCCATCATGCTCGTCATCTCATAGATCCCGATCTATCACACATGCACACACCCAGCTTGATCTTTGAGCCCTGAGGGCAGTCAAACAGGTCACATGTCCACAGGTCACACTGGTTTGATTTCTGCAATGGTTGCAAGAATCTTATACTGAAAGGTGTTCTCAGAACAGGGAGGAGTGGCAGAAAGAGAGGAACATCATTGAGTTAATGAAAAGATGGCTTGAGGCAGCTAATGCATTAAATGATTGGAAGATGCTTTGTTTTGTTTTTTTAAAAACATTTTTTGACTTCCAGTTTATTAGGTAGAGCAGGCTACCTACACTCGGGCCATTATATCTGTGTTTTTCATTAGTAATCATTGTCTTAACTTAAGAAAGAGGTTGGTGAGGAAATGACTGTTTCGTAGTTGTTCTACAAGATTAAATCCAAATATAAATGGATGAAAAATTATATTTAATTCTTTCATTAATAAAAAAATGTAATCGATGACAAATTGCTGTGATATAAAAGGAATAAAATATATAAAAGGTGCTGTTATAGAATATGAATATGAATATGGAATATGAATCGACTTTGTAGTAGTAACAGAAACTCAGCTGCATCACACAACCATCACTGATAATTTTCTATAACAGCTCACCCTCAAGTGTTTTATCACATACATAGTGTGTTCTGTATACTAAACCGCTACGCATTTTCTTATGAAAGCTAAATGTAAATGTATGTGCTTATATTATTTGTAATTGTCCATAGCACATGGGTCCACAAGGAACACATAAACACATGCATTAAACTGAAGACATGTCTAACCACATGAGGGCAATATTAGCCTGCAAGTCCTAGCCTCTATGTTTGTGCTGCTTTTGAACATTACAGAGGCAACATAATGAACCAAGACTATACATAAATGATGTGTATAAAGTTGTGTATCTGTTTGTTCAATTAATATATGAATTGTTTTGCCTTTTGAAAGAACAACAACAAAAAAATTCAATAATAAACCAAAAACACTGACTTCTTATTCTCACATGCATTTAGTGCCACATGTGCTTCTGTGTTTTTTTTTTTTTACTCAAGCAAACCTGAGTAAAAGGCTGAGTAATACATAATAATGAAAAATATTTTGTAATACTATAACTGCATAGCTATAACAGTCACACTTGTGAACTGTTTGTGGATTTCTGCTAAGAAAACTTTTTTTTTTTTTTTTAAATCCCAATTAATTATTCTCTCGGTTTTAGCATAATTGACCAATTTATGATTATAATATCATTTAAATATCCCTGTTCATACTCATAACCTCAACATTCAGCCCTCTGGACAGCAGCTCCTTCTATCTATTTATTTATTTATTTATTTATTTATTTATTACACAAATTGAACCCGGAGGATCTTCCAAATTAGAGAACATGTCAGATGACCTTCGTCTCGGTGAACGGCGTGAACATATCCAGCGTGGAAAAACCCAAGCCGTTAGCAAGTTAAATGAATGCATATGCTAATGACATGTTGGATTTGCTCACGTCCTACTCTCAGTATGGAAATGCTCATGTTGGATAAGCGCGTCAGTGACAAACAGGCCGTGTGCATCTGTGTGGAAGCTTCAGCACTAGCCGTGTTCAGTTCGCTCTGCCCCGAGGCTTTGGGCTGCGTCCCAATCACAAGACCGAACACTGTTTCTAACTAACAGCTGCCTTAACACACATACACACACTGATTCTGCTGCTTCAAGACAAAGAATGCGGCTTTGTAGCAGTTTATATAAATTTAATTATAACGTTATTATTAATTATTAATTACATTTTAACAAGGACATGTCTAAAGCCACAGATTCATTCATCCATCCATCAATCCATCCATCAATACATCCATCTTGCCATTCATCCATTGGTCCGTCCATCCATTTATACAACCATCCATCAGTACATTCATCTAGCCATTGATCCTTCTGTACATCATTCCGTCTGTCCATCCATCCATCCATACATCTGGCCGTCCATCGGTCCGTGCATCCATCCATCCATCCATCCATTTATCCATCCATCCATCCATCCATCCATCCATCCATCCATCAATTTATTAAATTATCCATCAGTACATCCATCTAGCCATCCATCTGTCCATCCATTCATCCATTCATTTATCCAACAGCCCATCAGTACATCCATCTTTCCAACCTTAAAAATCTGTCTGTCCAACCATCGATTTATGCATATTTTTCTTATGACTGTGAAAGTGCAGGAAGATCCTCGCCACACACACACACACACACACACACACACACACACACACACACACACACACACACACACACACACACACACACACACACCATTCAAGCATGCAGGGTGCCATTTCATCTCCTCCAGGACACACACACACATGTGTATGATGCACTCACACACACACACACACACAATAAATGTGTGTAAATGTGTGTGTGTGTGTGTGTGTGAGTGCATCATACACATATGTGTGTGTCCTGGAGGAGATGAAATGGCACCCTGCATGCTTGAATGGTCCACTGTAACAGTTCATAGGGGCTTGAATATGATGAGGTCTGCAGCATGGCAGAGAAAGGATAACTGCAACCTCTGGTATTTAGTGTGAAGTAAACAGATTGGCCTGCTACCCACACTAACACACACACACACACACACACACACACACACACACACACACACACACACACACACACACACACACACACACACACACACACACACACACACACACACACACCACACACACACACACACAACCACACACACACACACACACACACACAAACACACACACACACACACACACACACACACACACACACACACACACACACACACACACACACACACACACACACACACACACACACACACACACACACACACACACACATAAACACACACACACACACACACGCAAAAATTTATAACACTTAATGAAGTCATTATATTCCTCATATACCACACAATTTCCTACAACAATTTCCAATGCTTACATTTATTTAAGAACATCATTCTTTTTATCTGTTTATAGTTACATTAAAGTTGTGGAATGAGAAAAAAAAGTTGCTGCAATTTTTTCTCTCTGAAAATTAATAAGATAAAATAAGCAGCTTGTCATGTTGCCAAGAAACCACAAAGTGCAAACTCCTCTCTCAGGAAGATGTTCCTGCAGTGGAAAATGTAAATTTACACCTTTATCTCTGATTGTTACACAGCTCTGACACTGGAGACTCCTTTCCAAAAATACTGAATAAACATCTCCTCATAGAAAACTTTACATTATCAATGATTACACATGGGTTTAAATACATTAATGGTATGTGGAGTGTCATACAAGTCCCCGTGTAAGTGAAACAACTTCATCTGTTCTGAAAATAAATAAATAAATAAAATAACCTTGCAAATTCCCTTTGGTTCCTGTTTTATCCCTCTACATAATGGTAGCAGAAGTTTATGTTTTCTGTATGAGTCCATCTCACAATTTAGTAGGTTAGCTGTTTATTGGTTGGAGACCTGTTAAATTGTTTTCTAATGAGATTTAAAGATCTCTGATGGTTACATGCTAATAAACTATGATTTGTTGGTGATTTAATGGACCTATTGGACTTTTGTGGTATCCACATCTGTAACAATGCTGTACTTCAGTCTGTCTGTCAATAAATAAGAAAGCTAGTTTACCTAAAGAGCCGCCTTATAAATTGAATGCTAGGAAAAATCTAACACCTGCTCCATATTTGCAAAACTATCCGATGGACAATGTAATAAATTGTCACAGGGTGTAATTTGGTACATTATCTGCTCACATAACTGTACACCATTTGCTCATAGCAATTTCTGTCAGTGACCAAGTCATACAGTGTGTGATAGAGATTAAACATTAGTGTTGTGGCTGTTCATTGTAGTTATTCATAGCAGTGCTTTAAGATGAATGACTGAGTAATAACATGGGATGTAATGGAATTAAAACCAATCAATCAAGAACAACTCTCGCATTTTCATGCCATGTCTTTGGTGTCTGGTGTTTAATTTACCCTTTAAGGTTGCAATTATCACTGGAACTAACACGAATATTGTAACTATATTAATGATTTCCCATTTGGAGCTCAGAATGACAAAAGGAGAAATTCTCTCAAACGTTCCAAACCTCAATCATTCCTCCAGCCATTATTTGTTGTTGTTTTAAAGATTCAATTCAACATTTATTCGTATAGCATAATGGCTTTTCAGAAATCATATATAGATCATCATCTGAGAGCATAATAATGTTTTAAATATCCAAAGCAAGTGTTTTTTACCCTTTTCAGACTCAAATTAAAACCATTCTGCTTTGCATATCATTGAATTTTGTGTCTATTGTCAGTTACCACAACCAAATTTAACACAACCCACACAACGTTAATAGAATACATTACAATACAGCATAAACACTGATTGACTCTGGTGTAAATAAATGATCACTTCATAACAACATGCTGGATGAGATTTGATCTGCAGATGAAACTCATCTATAAATCGGTGGGAATTGTAACAGAAAGTCAGACAAAAATGTACTGTTTTTTTTTTTTTTGTTAAAACATGCACACAAGTTTGACGGAAGAAGAAATTAGCCCAGATTGATAGGCCAGGGCTTCTGGGTTGGCCAATATCTCATTACCATTTACTGTAAATCAAACTGCAACTTCTTCACTCTAAGAATTAATAAGCAGAGATGCTCGAAATCCACGCGCAAATTTTGTGCCACCAGCAGAATATCAGGTCTGATTGGTTTAAACATTTTTTAGGAAATATATTTGAATTTGTGAAGATGCATTTGCTTTTTCCAACACTTCGGTTTATGCCTACTGGTAGTTACACTATTTTCTGGATAAAAAAATACAAATTGAACATACATAGAAAAAAAGGACAATGAAATCTGGGAACAGTAAAGTTTTATCTGTTCTATATAGAACCCTATAACAGTGTTTCCCTATCTGAAAGGGTTCATACCTAGAATCTTTTTAGGAAGCTAAAAACCATTAACGATATAAAGAAGAACATTCAGCTACTTATAGCTGGGCTAGAATTCTGGGGGTAAAGAGTGTTTTTATGATGCTAAACAAGAACAAAATTTACAGTGTGGCAAAATGACAATTTTTTTTTTTTTTAAGATTTGAGGTTGGTTTATGTACAGATATGGATCTGTGCAAAAGTTTGAATCGCTGACAGAACAAATACAGAATTTAAAGATGTTAAAATGTTTCAAACATGAAAAAAGTTCAAAACATTAGGCAAGTTCAGTGAAAAATTAGTTTGTAAATAAGTTTTCTTTAGAACTGATCTGAAGAAATATTGTATATGTGTACTTTCTTTCTGGAAAAGTTGCAACAGTTACTGTAAATCAAGAAGAATGGGTTAATTACTGGGAAAAGACTGGACAAGCAATCTGGCAGAGTTACAACTGAACTGATATTGTTTCAATACTGATATCTGTACACACACTATGTGACATATTTTTTTGTTATGTCTGCCTTCTGTGAAATCTAACAAATGAAGCATTACTAACAATTGTTACTATTGTTGTATAATTTGTTCTATAAATT
Organism: Ameiurus melas; assembly: GCA_012411365.1. NCBI lineage: Eukaryota > Metazoa > Chordata > Actinopteri > Siluriformes > Ictaluridae > Ameiurus > Ameiurus melas. The sequence continues at coordinate 42,030,871 of CM022752.1, forward strand.
AAAAGAATTTTCTTCATTTTGGTCTAAGGTTATGCAAATGTCCAGGGTCCTCAGTTTGATCCTGAGCTCAGGCTACTCTTTGTGTGGAACTCTGCATGTTCTCCCTGTCACTGTATGAGTTTTGTCTGGGTTCTCCAGTTTCCTTCCACCTCTTAACACATGCTGGTAGATGGATTGGTTACACTACATAGCCCCAAGATTCAATGTATGAATGAATGAATGAAGCGTATGCAAAATCTTGCACATAACTGTATCTCTAATGAGTTTCTTTAACAATAAATGGAATGACAGTTGGAGTATATAAATAATAACTATCATCTATGGTGAAGAAAAAAAGCCTGGGAGAGACCTATGAGACCTTTACACATCACAACGTTAAAATTCAAAAGGTCATTTTCATGTTTTAAGTAACTATAAAAGCGAAGCAACTATAGTCCTGGCCAAAAAGTGTTTGTCTTTCCAAACTTAAAATGATCCATCCATCTTCTTCTTTTTGTATCCCTTGAGTACCATGACCAAAGTATTAAAAATATTGTTGTGTTAATTGTGGAGACCTTTTATAACCTAAAGCTCATGATGTATCTGAAATCTAGTCTGATATTCCTGAAGACTCAAAGCATCTTGTCTGTGCGCTGTACAGGTCTGTAATATCAAGGATGCTAGCAGTGGCCGATGTCCAAGCAGATGCTGGGGTCTCATCGGTCCTGAGGGCAGTGTGTAATTAACACATACGACAGCGTGAGAAATACACGGGGCTTTTCATTTCGAGAAGACCCCTGGGCATGCTTAGAGTTTCGCATGTGTGTGAGCGATCAGAGTTGATTGGTCTATTGGAAAGGACTGATGATGCCATAGAAACATTGTGGTTGGGGGTGTAATGAGGAAATTTTCAAAACGAGGGAAGAATCAGAGAGGAAATGTGAAGGGGAAAAAGAAAAAAGAGATGGAAGATAGAACAAGAAGAGAGGGAACAAAAAAGAAGGAGGAAAGAAGGGAGGGAAGGAGGGAGGGAGGGAGGATTGTGGTGGGTCTCTGTTGAGATAGTTTGGAATATTAATTAAATGTATTAAACAAACATGGCAGAGGAGTGTTGGGGGGTGGGTTGCTCCATCTGCTGTCTGTTCAGATGGGGGATCTCTGAGGAGGAGCCGGGTCTTAGTTTAACTTCAACAGGACACACACACATACACACGCACACGAACACACATATGAAGACAGATGGGCTTGGCTGTCTCCAGGGACAGACCCATAGCTTCGCTCTGCCTCAAGGCCCTGTTCCCTCTCTGAGCTGAAAGATGCAGACGAGGAGAAACACGGAGGACTGAGGGGGAGTAGAGAGAAAGAGAGTTCATGCTTGCACACACAAGGCTGAGATGCTTAGTGTTGAGAGTCGGCACTACATGTATATACTGTGTGTGTGTGTGTGTGTGTGTGTGTGTGTGTGTGTATGTGTATTTATGTGAGTTCATGACTGTATGCCGATGATGTGGATATTTAATCTCATTGAATTTACCTCTCCAGAGAGCTCACTCTGAACGCTACCCGGGAACAGGAAATTCAATATCTTCATTCTTGTCAAGCTCCTTTAGCAAGTGCATATACAGTTTATGGGTCAAAGACAAAAAAAGGCGTAAAAAATGACTAATATACATAAATATTGCGTGATATTAGTCCATGTTTACTTCTCTGTTGTGTCATAAAGGTGTGTTCAGGTAAAAATTGCATAATAATGAAGAAATAGTTCTCAAGTACAAAGTAACTCAATAAAACAAACAACAAACAAACAAACAAATAAACAAATAAATAAAATACAAAATTATAACCTTTTTCAATGTGCTGAAATCTATTATTGTCTTATATTATAACATTTATTCTGATTGAAAACAAATTAATAATCCGTATTGGTGTGGTTTTCATTCACAGTTCTTTTGAGAACTGGTGCCATCACACCACATACACACCCGCAAGCCCACAATTCCATCAATAAAAAGATACGGACCAGATCCTGAAGGAAAATCCACTGTTTAATCTCTTCAGTCTGTTAGAGCTATACAACAACCTGAACCATTTGTCTTTCTTTAAAAAAAAAAAAAAAGGATCAAATTAAAATAAAGTAAAATGATGAAATCACACACACATTTGAAAGAAATGGCAATGCGGGGAAATTTCACCTGGAAACGGAATACAAACACAAGTCATTTTGATCATGAATCTGTCAACCAAATGCAAAAGCAAAATGATTACCGATGTTATAACAGTAAAAAACTCTTCTGAGTCACACAAACTTCCTTCTGCTTTACATTAGTGTGTAACCTGTGCCGAGGCAGTGACGATGCTCATTACACACTTTCGCATTAAAATGACACCCAATGTCAATCCTTTGTTTTGCAGCTGAAACCCCCCCTGGATGTCAGTAAGGAAGACGAACGGCAACTCGCTGACAGGAAACCTGTGATCTATGTTCAATTTCACTGAAAGGTAATTATGCTTCATGTCGGATATAATTTTCTTGGGCCTAATTTCAACCTGCTGATGGATCTAATAGTTTTTTTTTTCATTCTCATACTCCTCTTCATGTCTTTGACTGAACTAGTGTTCTCAAGAGATATGGCAGAGGTTAAGCTGTAGGTTTTAGTCATATTTTGTCATATTTTAAGAGGACAGGTGTGAATTTAAGAGTATTTCGTAGATCATTGCTTTGCAGTGAGCTTCCGGTTGAACTTAAATTTTGTTTGTACGACGCTTTTAAAAAGCATCTTAAGAGAAATCCAGATTATCAATTTAGATCCATAATGAATGAGCCAGAAGCAAGAATTAAAGGAAAGAACTCCCTGACATGACATGAGGAAGAAACCTTTGGATGAACCAGGTGACACGGATAGTGAGATTATAAATTCTTACAGTATACAGGTGTAGAAGATTAAAGACTAGCAAGTTGAGTAAGTGTTTTGAAAGATGTTTAGTATGAGCAGATTGTAAATAAGAGTACTGGAATGAGCTCAGGACAGTCTTTACGATTACAGTGGCAGTAAGGGTGAGTCCTGGGCATAAACTGGTTTTGGGAAGTGCAAATCTGAATCACAATGGCAGAAAGCTCCAAGCAGAATTTCTTAGTGTTTTCACACTTGGCTTTGAGTTCACACCCAGGACTGATTCTGGGCTCATTTGGCAAGTTTGCCTTCACATGGTAGAATTCCTTTTGAACATACAGGTTTGGAAAATGGTGAATTTTCAACTAGGTTGATCCATTTGCTGTTTATTCTTATTATTATGGATTTCTTTGGTGCCAACACTCAAGTAGTGAAGAACAGTGCATGTCAGTGTATACAGTACCTGCAAAGGAGGAATTGTTCTCTTATTTGAAGATACACAGATCAGCCATAACATTAAAAAAGCTGATGTCGCTAACCAACATGAATAACATTGATTATCTCGTTAAAGTGGCACTTGTCAAGGGATGGGCTATATTAAGCAGCAAGGGAACAGTCAGGTCTCAAAGTTGATGTGAAGGAAGCATGAAAAATGTGCAAGCATAAGGATTTGAGCGACTTTGATTTGAGATCCAAGTTGTGATGGTCAGACAGCCATGTCTTGTGGGGTAACACCTACCTAAACACCCCTTCATGGCAATGGTATTTCTTGATGACAATGGCGTCTTTCAGTAGGATAATGCACCAAGCCACACTACATTCGTTCAGGAATGGTTTGAGGAACATGCCAGAGTTCAAGATGTTGACTTGGACTCCAATTCCCCAGATCTCAATCCGATTGACCATCTGTGGGATTTGCTGGACAAACAAGTCAGTTCCATGGAGGTACCATCTCACAACTTACAAGACTTAAAGGATCTGATGCTAATGTCTTGGTGCTAGATACCACAGCACACCTTCAGAGGTCCTGTGGAGTCCATATCTTAATGGGTCAGAGGAGTTTTGGTGGCACAAGTGGGACCTACACAATATTAGGCAGGTGGTTTTAATGTTATGGCTGATTGGTGTATTTAGCCATGCAAGCTGGGATGAAACTTTCATTTTTCACTATGCTCACAATGCAAACACTTGCACCACTAATCACTCTGCTCTAGTCCAAGTAAATATGTGGTTTTATATATCAGTAAGGTGTTCCATCTCATCTGTTAACTTTAACAATTGTTTCTAGTATGAAAATAGAAACAGAAGGTAATGTGACAAGTTAAACCAATCATGCTATGAGGCACCAAAAGTGGACACCTGATGTGGATAACACCATGGTTTGTTTAAAGTAAAACTCAGAGTATCATTTTCAAAAGCTCCAGGGATTTGTTCTATGGACTGCACCTGAGCTTGAAAACAACTTTCACATGCCCAAAAACTGGACTACTGCAACTCACTGCTTTCAGGCCTCCCAGCCAGCTCCATCAAACCCCTTCAAATGATTCAGAATGCTGCAGCGTGCCTTGTCTTCAACCAGCCCAAGACTACTCATGTCACACCCCTCTTCATCTCCCTCCACTGGCTTCCTGTAGCTGCCTGCATCAAGTTCAAGGTCTTGATGCTCACCTACAAGACCTTGTTAGGAACAGCACCCTCCTACCTCAACTCTCTTCTGAAGGCATACATCCCCTCTTGCAATCTGCGATCGACTAGCGACCGACGTTTAGTAGTTCCCACTCAGCGAGGCGTAAGGTCCCTTTCCAGAACCTTCACGCATACCGTTCCCCAGTGGTGGAATGCACTTCCGACCTCAATCCGGACTGCAGAAACTCTCACTATCTTCAAAAAACAGCTAAAGACCCACCTTTTCCGAGAACACCTAACCAGCTCCTAAAAAAAAAACAAAAAAAAAAAAAAAACACAGACAATGCACTTACACCTCGACTCTGTACACTTTGCTTCCTCTGGTATTCAATGAATGGATCTTGTATATTAGCACTACTTGTATTGTTCCCTGCTTGATATATCGCTTTGCTTATTTGTAAGTTGCTTTGGATAAAAGCGTCTGCTAAGTGAATAAATGTAAATGTAAAAACATTCCTGAACTCTTGGGGCAACCGGGTCCGAATCTTAAATTCAGACTAGAAGCTTAGCTCAAAAGATTTAAAGCTGTATTTGTTTGAAAGAAAACCTCATGAGAGAGACGTATTTTAAATGAACACATTAATTAACTCTTAAACATTGAATTACACCTCTGACCCTGAAGGTGTTCATTTGTGCCATTTTGCCGCGCAGATGAGAAACTGTAATTACAGTAATCCGTACTGCACATGAGAACCCAACAAACTCAATTTTGCAAATTCAGTTCTTCCACCACTCTTCTACACTCTTCTCACTGTCCTGTAATTGTATATGGGAGAAAGAGCACAAGGTTGAGATCAGAAAGTCATTAACAAATAAATAATTTAGTCATATTTTCACCTTGTGTTACTTTTGCAAGAAATCAGGTCATCCTGAATCACACACACATCCAGAGTCACTTTTGTTGGCCCATTATCGCGATCTGTGTTCCAGCACTAATGGCAAGCAAGGAAAATGCGAGTGACATGCTGCTGCCGAATAATGAAACGCAGATGAGATGGAGACCATGTCTTGATGGACAGAACACAAAATGGGAAAGGAAAATGAGTCTCACTTGCTGAAAACAACACTCTTTTAGCTCTCTCATTAGCATAGCCCCAGTTCCTGTTAGCGTAGCCCAATTTCAGCATAGTGCACACCAAGTGGAAACTGGGAGGCAAAATTGGGCCAGTGAGAAGACATTAGTTGACTAGATTTATAAAAGCAGTGACCTCAACAAAAAAGATCATAGAGATGGGAAAAGATGTGTGTCCCATTCCATCCCATCGCATTATAACTTGAAGTTGTGAAGCTGAGGTTTGGAATCATTGCCATGCAGAAGGAACTCTGAGAATAATAATTATTTCTGTTCATGTGTGACTGTTTCTCACTTTGCACAAAAGGGCAGATTGTCTGCATGACTACCCTTTATACAACACACTTTCATAGTCTTCATTTTACATCCCCATTTAGTCCTATGGCCTACATGCATTATATGGGCAGTGAACATTGAACTTTTAAATTTCCATACTCAACATATTGTGTATTGGTTGTTCCCTGCTGAAAATGGTTTTCCATTAAGGAGGCTAAGGTAAAAAAAAAAAAAAGAAGAAGATCGTCAACATGTATATAATGTTTTGTAATGTTTGATAGAAGCATGAGTGAAATGGTCACAGAATAGAATGCTAGAGTCCCTTCAAACCACAAGAAGTGAGGAATAAAACACTTGGGGATATTCTGTTATAGGAAAACAATCACCAACATGGTGGTGTGATGTGGCTGGACGTAATGCAGGGTTAGAGTTACTACCCCAAAGTTGGTTATTTTCCAATAAGAGCACATTCTGAAATCTTTTATTCCTCTTACACCACAGTAATTTGTGAATGTTTTAATTAATTAATAAATTATTTTTTTTACCAAATTTTTATTTATTAATCTACAACATGCCACACTTTTTGACCATTTATAGTTACATTAATGTGTAAAAACATCCATGAGGCAAGTTTTAGCAATTTTAAACAGTCGTACTCTCACAGCCTCTTTCTTCACTTTATTGTTAATAATAATGTTTAAAAAATTCACAAAGTCCTTCTTCATGAAGATTTTCCTGTGGTGGGAAACTTACTGATTGGTACAACGCTCTGACACTGGACACTTCCATAAAACGTAAATAAAAATTCTCCTTACAGAGAACTTACAGAGAACTCAAACCATATCAATGAATACAAGTTTTTCTTTGTTGAATCACATTTTGATTAATATATAATTAGCATTACTATTCTCTGTGAATTAATTGTTACTATAGAAACAATAACGTACTGTATTAGAAGAAGTGCATTCATATAAATCTGTGATTTGCCTTGTAGCTGGAACTACTGTCAGGGCCGACCAATCAGAATTGATAATTCAACAGCCCTGTGGTTAAACAGTATTAAAAATGTATATTATGTCAGTGGTATTCTAGGTTTGCTTTCCATCTAGTCAACATGTTTTCATTGTAAGCTGTTGAACTGTTGATGTGATGGAGGGTGTCTACATTTTTCTGCAAACCGACAGAATTTGTAAAACTCCTCAATTTGCAGAACTGTGGAACAGATTTCTGGGGGAGATGCCATCTACTGTGTGATGTTTATTAAAATGATCAGCTGTGCATATGTCGGCGATAGGGAGATAGGCATGTATTATGGATGAGCTTGTTGCCATTTAGAGCAGAGACTGTGACAGAGCATCTGTGATGGGGAAAAACATGCATATTCTATTTTGGCAGCAGACTGTCACTTAGAATCAAAGCTAACAAGTAGATTATCAGATTAACACATGAAAATGTCTCCCTTTACTTAGTCACATGAATGAATTTACAGAGAACACACTTTATTTTGCACTTCTCTATTAGCATAATGCAATATGCCTCCATGTCCTTTCTGTTCTCAGGCAGGTAAAATTGGTTTGAATGCTGCTCAGGCGGAGCGGTGATCCTATTTATTCTGTAATTTACAACAATTCAGGATGAGCACACATTTCCTTCTCATTAGATCCTGATAACAAATGCTGCGCCTATGCTGAATAATTCATGCTTCTGTTTAGCTGTTGATTTTATTTCTTCTTCTTTTGCGATGAGTGAGAGACGAAGGAAAGCTAAAGGGGGAAGCGGTTGGGTTTATTGGTTCCCCATGGCGGCGGACACCACGGAGGACGAGATGAGCTAATGAGGGCCATTTCTCATTCCAAATAGGAACAAACAAGCCTTATTAGGGCTCATTTTCGAGGGTGTGCCATGCAGGGTGATGAGACAGTGGCGTGTTGCTCTCGCAGGCTCAGATCCGGGGTTCAGAGGTGGCGCTGTCTGTTGTGACAGTGGGGCTCTCGCAGGGAGACTTGATATTAGCTCGATTGAGGCAAACGATTTAATTAAGGCCAGAGGTCAATGAAATCTGCCAACCTTCTGCATTACCTCAATTACTGACACATCCTCCATAGGCCGTCCTGGCCGAGCATGCTTATTAAAGCACACTTTGTCAGAGATTAGCTAAAGTAGCTGTCAATCAATTAGGCACGAGAGCCCCTTTCGAGCTGCTGGGGGAGTCCAAGTGAAGAAAAGGCGCATGTTGACAGCTCCCATTGACATGAGCATGAATGATCCTCTGCTAATGGGGCCTCATGGAGATCCGGCAAGGCCGAGTGTCAAGATGAGCACTATGTGGGCCAGACGCTACTGAAGAAGATGCTGCAATTAGGCATCCTCTCTGACTTCTGTGAAAATGCCAGTAACTAAAGAATTTTGGATAGCCAAAACCACACACCATTCAAAAAGAACAGGAAAAAAATAATCATGCAGGAGACGATGATATTCAGAGAAATGCTGCAGTGACCCATCATTGTATCATCTTTAAATACACTGAAGAAATAAAGAATGGAAAGAAATTTTTCAGCCAAAACCCTATATAAAATATTTTCATATAAAAATATGTTTATGTATGTTTATAAATTAATATAAAAGTAGAGGTACCTAATTGAATCAGTATTTTTTGGTGTTTTAAAATGTTCTTATTTAGTTTTGTACTGGATGTTACTAATAAGTAAAAGAAACCTATAGCTACCAGTTTAGTACCATACAAACTAAATAAATAAATAGGCCAATTTCACAAGAATCGGAAATACGTCATTGCGTGTAAACCAAATTTCGCTACAGTTATGGTAACCGCTATTTCTATGATGAGGAAAAATGGAAAGATACTTCATTGCTTCTCTCTCCACCCTGCCGCAAATCAGATATGAGGATGTTTGCCGAATTGTTGTACAGCACTCTTCCACTACAGAATCAAGGCTACAAATTCTTTGTTGAAGAGTTTATTCATGGTTATGAAGGTAAGTTGAAGGTAACTAGTTGACTTGAACATTATTTTGTATTTCTCCACCTAATCCTACTCATATACTTGTTAGTACAGTGCTTTATGACTTGAACTGTGTGGGTGAAATAAGGGAGACATAGTGGTAACATGCTAGTGGCTAGTTGTTAATTGTTTTGCACAGTTTATAAGAAAAAACTATTAACCACGTTAGTTCTGAGTATTGCATATCTCAGTAAAGCTTATCTACAATTTATGATAAAGAGTAAAGATGCACATATAAACACAAAGACGTGCTGCCTCCGCAAATCATGAACGTCGACCCTTCTTCTCTCCTTATTGCACAGATCCACTTCTTCCTTTGATTTTCATTTCATGGAAAATTGTGAAAGCTTAAAGTTTTTGTTTTGAATTACTGCACTGAGGCACATTGCAGAAAGACTTCTTTCTGGATTCAGCCAGTGCTATTACTGGGAGTCAGATTACACGACGGAAAACCCAGAAGTGTGAAACTGCCCTATTATCCAGTCCCTGATTTGGTCCTGTTTCTTATATTGCTCCTGTCTTCAAGTGGATTTCCTGTGGGTTCTCAGAGACCTTCTCATCTCCAAAAACATGCAAGTAGGTAGATTTGTTAAGATAAATTGCCCATAAATGTGACTTAGTGTGTCTGTGTGTGCTTTGGCGGCACATCCAGAATATATTCCTGGCTCATACATAATGTTCCAGGGAATAGTCTCCAGATCCACCATGATCCTGACCAGGATAAATTGCTGAAAGTGAGTGAGTAAGAATATTACATAGCTGAAAACAGTAGCAGGAGTGGTCTTGAAGCTGGAATGTTTTTCCTTGTTAGTGTAGAGTTTGGCATCAATGCACACATTCATCAGACTCAGATACAAGGTGTTACTTTGAGTTTGAAAACATAACTGTGGCTAAAGGTATGAATGGGTGTGTGTGTGAGTGTATATGTAATTCTGCCCTGTGATGGATTGGCACCCTGTCCAGGGTGTACCCCGTCTTGTGCCCAATGCTCCCTGCAATAGGCTCCAGGTTCCCCGCGACCCTGAAAAGGAGTAAGCAGTAGAAGATGGATGGATGGATGGAATTGTGGCTAAAGGTTCTCAAACATTTGGAAGTCACAGACTAGCAAAATATAGTCCTCAGACCTCCTCAGTACGATCTATTTTATGAACACATTCCATCTATTCAGATATTAAGCTTTTTACAGAAATGTGAACATTAATAATTTGCCTATTTATTGGAGCCTCAAAGCATTTTGTTCCAGAACTTTCCACCCACTGAATTCATCAGGTTCAAGGTGACATTATTTATAGACTACTAGTTTTTGAGTTATTCAGTTATTGGTTAAATACATTCAGTTAAAGAGAGCAGTCACACAAGGCCAACAAATATAACTCAATATGAAATATGGCTGTAATTATAACAACAACCACAACAACAACATCAATAATAATAATAATAATAATAATAATAATAATAAAGCTTCATGGACCCTACTTTGGGAACCACTGACTTAGACAAATAATGCTTATGACAAATATGTGAAAATTAAGACATGGAGTTTGCATGATGCTATATTAACTTTATACAGCAACAGTATCCTATTTGTGCACTATTTCCATTTCACAAGAAGTCTCAACTTTATCATATATCGTGTATGATAAAAGATTGCAATAATGAAAAAATCAAAATGTGAAAATGATGAAGATGTGTTGTATCTTAAGAATCACCTACAGCACTGAATACACACTACTGAAACAAACCACATTTGTTTTAGCAACGCACAAGAACAACCTTCTCTCCTTTGACAATTACCCACAAATCCAAAGGGGCTCTTTTCCATGTCAGTCCTATATTCCCTCCTTCTCCACCTTCCCCTTTCTTCTGTTCTGTATGAAACAAACAACATCAACTCCCACCTCCTCCCTTTCCTCCTTGTACCCCACCTGGCACTGAACGGCCCCCAGCACTTGGTGCATGCCAGCGCGGGAAATCTCAGGTGACAGTCACCTGGAAAGCTCTCAGGCCCATGGCAGCTGGAGGGGCTCTGATTGCTTCCCGTCCCCTCACACACACACGCACACACAAGCACACACATCCCCAGCAGCCTCCACAGCCCCAGCACATCAATCGCCTGTCAATCCCATTCAACCTTAACCAGGAGTCAGTCAAGCGTGTACAGAGAGATAGAAGAAGAGAGAGAGAGAGAGAGAGAGAAGGGAAGATGAGCACTGCGAAAGGCATAGACAGAGGGAAGGATGGAAGCGCAGGGAGCCACACTGGCACGAAGGAGAGATGAAGGGGGAGGTGGAGTGGAGAGGCCTGTGGTCGCTTGCCAATGGTTCAAATTAATTGCTACATAAGGAAAAATGGGGAGATAATTATTTGTGCTTTCCTGTCAGTGCTGGAGGGGAGATGACCTCATTAACTTGCGGCTTGTACACAATTCAATTACCGAGATATGGAAAATACATTTTTGATTATGTTGGCGGCTGGGGCTCTATTCATCTCAATTTCTCTATTCTGTGTGTGTGTGTGTGTGTGTGTGTAGTCAGGGACACACAAGCTATTGATCTGTGTGTGTATGTTTGTGTGTGTGTGTGTTTCAGTGGAGCTTAAGCGGTTTACTTGCTGCTACCTTAGTTAATTAAAAGAAAACTCCACCTAGATATACATGAAACCAATTTATATTGAAATAGTTCTGGAGTGTTTAATGATTTTGGTGCTAATATTTTGCTTAGTGTTGTATTTACATTATTGTGAGAAAGTAGCGGTGCACTTATATTGCTAGAGCACTTACAATACTCTTTAACAGGGGAAAGTTTGTGTTCATAACAAAACAGGTTGGGTTAATGAACAGATTTTGTTCATTAACTGTTCACTACTAAAAACAAAAGAGCAGAAGCTTATGTTCTCACTCACCATTTTCCAGGGATGGTTAATGGATCATATTAATAAGAAATCCAGTGTAGAAGTAGTAAAGACAGCAAATTTTGGACTCAAAATCCCAAAATGCAATATGAGTTACAGCAGAGAGTTTGCATGACTTTATGTTAGTAAATTTTGGGATGTGAGGCTTTCAAGAATAAAATATCAAAGTACACTAAAGAGAAAAAGTAGCAATGTGAGCGATCTGATAGCACACACAAGATCAGCATCTGGAAAAAACCTAAAAACAAACCCAGAAAAAAACCCTTTCTATTATGAACATTCCTATACACTGTAAGAGCAGATATTAGTCCATAAACAAGGCTTAGCAGGTTTGCCACGCACCTCCGGAGTTGGGAGTTTGAATCCCGCCTCTGCCCGTGTGTGGAGTTTGCATGTTCTCCCTGTGCTTAGGTGGTTTCCTCAATCTACTACAGTTTCCTCCCTCAGTCTACAGACATGCACTATAGGCTGATTGGCATTTCAAAAGTCATCGTATTGTGTGATTGTGCCCTGCAATGAGTTGACACCCTATCCAGCATGTGCCCTGAGTTCCCTAGGATAGGCTCCTGGCTCCCCCATGACCCTGTGTAGGATAAGCAGTATGGAAAATGGATGGATGGATTATCAGTCTGTTTGTGAACCTGCACAAGCCTTAATATACCATTATCTCATTAATATAGGAAGAATATGAAGAATATTACACAGTACCTTCATTACAAGTTGATTTGTAAGCCACATTCCCTCACTGCATAGTGATGACATTGGCAGTGTAGCAGAACGGAGGCAAGAGCAGCGAAGTCAACTCCCATCATGATCATTGGGAAACAGCTGGATGTCTCTCAGTCCAACGTGATAAAGAACAAACCACCCTCATTTCTTTTTCCATCAGAGCAGCTGTGCTGGAGACTGAGCATTTTTGCTTGATTGCATATATTGAATGTGTAGAAGTTACGCTTGTTTTGTAAATATCAAGAGTATACAGTAGAAATTTTTTTTTCACATGTATGAAATATAGGACAAAGGAGACATCATATAGTGAGGAATGAAATGATGAAATATTTTTAATTTAAACATTTGATTCAATTATTTAATTTAATCACTTTTTAAAATCTGAATTCCTTAATTATGGGAAATGTGTGTGTGTGTGTATGTTTTCTGTTGTACATTGGGGTTTTATGTGGAAACATCACATGATGAAAAAAACATCTCCAACACAAGACTTTAATCAGCAATAAATACAAAAAATATAGACGATTTTCATGCATTGATAATATGTTCAAGCAAATTGGTGACTGGACAACGATTAATCCATCCATCCATTCATTCATCCATTTTCTGTAGCACTTATCCTACACTGGGTCACGGGGAGCCAGGATCCTTTCCCAGGGAACTTGTGGCACAAGGCGGGGAACACTTGACAGGTTGCCAACAAATCGCAGGGCACAATCACACACACACACACACACACACACACACACACACACACACACACACACACACACACACACACACACACACACACACACACACACACACATACATTCACACACTGTGTGTGCAGAGTTTGCATGTTCTCCCCATACTTTGGGGGTTTCCTCTGGGTACTCTGGTTTCCTCCCCCAGTCCAGTAGGCTGTAGGCAGCACAGTAGGCTGATTGGCATATCTAAATTGTCCGACAGGTTTTGAATCCCCAACCCCAGAGTTGAAGACTGAGATAAGAGATTTACTTATGCCACATAAGTAAAGGTGCCAACTTCACTATGTATATATATATATATATATATATATATATATATATATATATATATATATGTGTGTATATGTATGTATATATATATATATATATATACAGTGGTGTGAAAAAGTGTTTGCCCCCTTCCTTATTTCCTGTTCCTTTGCATGTTTGTCACACTTAAGTGTTTCGGAACACCAAACCAATTTAAACAATAGTCAAGGACAACACAAGTAAACACAAAATGCAGTTTGTAAATGAAGGTGTTTATTATTAAAGGTGAAAAAAAATCCAAACCATCATGGCCCTGTGTGAAAAAGTGATTGCCCCCTAAACCTAATAACTGGTTGGGCCACCCTTAGCAGCAACAACTGCAACCAAACGTTTGCGATAACGTGCAATGAGGCTTTTACAGCGTCCTGGAGGAATTTTGGCCCACTCATCTTTGCAGAATTGTCCTAATTCAGTTACATTAGAGGGTTTTCGAGCATGAGTAGTGGCCTTTTTAAGGTCATACCACAACATCTCAATAGGATTCAGGTCAGGACTTTGGCTAGGCCACTCCAAAGTCTTCATTTTGTTTTTCTTCAGCCATTCGGTGGTGGACTTGCTGGTGTGTTTAGGATCATTGTCCTGTTGCAGAACCCAAGTTCGTTTCAGCTTGAGTACACGAACAGATGGTCGGACATTCTCCTTCAGGATCTCTTGGTAGACAGCAGAATTCATAGTTCCTTTTATCACGGCAAGTCTTCCAGGTCCTGAAGCAACAAAACAGCCCCAGACCATCACACTACCACCACCATATTTTACTGTTGGTATAATGTTCTTTTTATGAAATGCAGTGTTCCTTCTACGCCAGATATACTTGGACACACACCTTCCAAAGAGTTCCACTTTTGTCTCATCGGTCCACAGAATGTTGTCCCAAAAGTCTTGGGGATCATCAAGATGTGTTGTGGAGAAATTGAGACGAGCTTTGATGTTCTTTTTGCTCAGCAGTGGTTTTCTCCTTGGAACTCTGCCATGCAGGCCATTTTTGCCCAGTCTTTTCCTGATGGTGGAGGCATGAACGCTGACCTTAACTGAGGCAAGTGAGGCCTGCAGTTCTTTGGACGTTGTCGTGGGGTCTTTTATATATATATATATATATATATATATATATATATATATATATATATATATATATATATATATATATATATATATATATATATATATATATATATATACTTATATGTATATATATATATATATATATATATATATATATATATATATATATATATAGATATATATATATATATATATATATATATATATATATATATATATAGATATATAGATATATATATATATATATAGCACCTCACTATTTTCCTTCTCTTCTCAACACAGCTCTCTCCTTCTTTGTCTATACTACTACCCACTTTTACATATCTACATCTTTACTGTATGCAGCAATTCAGAAGCCTTCACTAGACTGTTTTTGCTGCGCTAACATTTTGATTTACCCACAAAGAAGCACCGTGTAAAGATGTAGCGGTATCAGGGGAGATGCCTAAACTTCACCCTGCTGTGATTATTCCTTTGGGCTGGACTCAGATGGGCCTTTTCTCCTGATATCAACAAGGGAAAAGTAAAGTAGCACATCTTCAGAAGCAGAAGTGCACATGGACACACACATGCTCTGTGTCATACTTCAGTGTTCAGGATGGAACTACTGAAAGAAATAAGAAGAAAATAAAGGTTTAGTCAAAATTCCCTGACTTGGTTGATGACCAATATTCTTTAGTTCTTTAGACAATAATTCTTTAGTTTTAAAAGGCTTTTGATGTACATATACATACTGTATAATGGATGCTCAATAAATAAATGCTCAAATCATATATGTGCTTCAAATGACAATGATTAGTTAATTATTATTATTATTATTATTTTTTTATGCACAGTGATGTTGAATTGCTAAATCTGCTTGATTGTTCTTGATTAACTTTCCATAACAGCAGCTCTGAGTAATTCTCTATCTAGTAATTCTTTATCCCCGGTTTATATTAATGAACTCACACTAATATGTTATCGTTTCTATAGTAACAACTTACCCTGGGAGTTGCAGGCATTGTAATGTAAGCATCTAAAAATAAGCAGATTCATGAATGTGTTTTATTAAAACAAAGAAAACATTTAATTACATTAAAACATTTATGATAAAATTTTCTGTAAAGAGATGTTGATGGTTCATTCATGGAAGGTGTCAGCGCTTTGTTAATAGTCAGTTTTCTGCCACAGGAACGTCTTCAGGATTTACAGTTCCACTGTAACATGACAAGCTGCATTTTGCTGCATTTTGTACAGCATAAGCGATTACAGGTACTGACTTGTTTGGTGAGGTTCTATAACATTAAATGTAGCTATAAATGGATAAAAAGTATGATGTGTTGCTCTTTAATAAATAGAAAAGTGAAACTGTTGGCATATTGTTGGAATAAGAGGAATAAAACACTTCAGGATATTTAAAAAAACCCAAAAAAGATCTACTGTGCGGTGTTAAGCGTAACTTCATTTTGCCCTCAAGTCTTTTATTCCTTACTTTACGTATATAATTCAAATGACCAGTTAATGACTTGCTGTGATATAGATATCAGTGAAACATAAATTTAAAAATTATCCACTATGTTCATGTTTAAAGGACAGTATTATTATAAACTTGAGTAACAGTATTATTATTATAAAGTGTAGTAAGGCCTGAGGGAGCAGCTATAATGAGGGATTACACTGGCATTACAAAACACACAGAGAGACAGAGGTACAGCGAGAGAGAGAGAGAGAAAGAAAGAAGATAAAGCGAGAAATGGAGAGAGGAGTTCTGGAATAAAAGAAGACTGTAATAGGATTACATCTGTTAACATCATGTGTGATAAGAGTAAGAGGTTTACAGGGGGGAGCTGAGCTCGAGAGGACATCCCCCTCTCCATCCCATATTCCCTTGTTCCCTCAGCTCCATCCTTGCCAATGGGAACCAGACGCACACACACAAACACACACACACACACACTTACACAGAGTGGGGTTGAGAAAGGAAGGGATGGAGCCTTAAGGCAGTGACCTCATTTGTGACAAAAGCCCCATCTTGGAAAGAGACACACACACACACACACACACACACACACACAACAAGAGAGAGAGAGAGAGAGAGAGAGTCTCAGGAGAGTAGTCACATCTCAGGGCTCATTTGCATGCAGCCTTAATGAAAATGTTTGGCTTGTGCTCTTAATTAAAGAGCACTTCCATTGCCATTTGGAGAGAAAGGCACACACACACACACACACACACACACACACTCACACACAAGAGCACTCCCAAATAACTCTTCACTGGGGTTCAAATTTGATCGTTAAATGCCTCGGGTAATTGTTTATCCTGTTATCCATGTCCATTTAGTGCTATAAAAACAGAAAGACAACCACTTTCTTTTAGTTAATATTAAATGGGCCAATAATTTTTATATGAACTTTATATGACCTGTATTTCCATTTGGGAATGGATAAACGAGGGAAAAAATAATAATAAAAAAATATAGGCTAAAACCAGAGCAGACGTTCAGTTTCTGAAAAACTCAAACAGATTTTTAGACACAAAAATAATCTTTAATTAGTGTCTTAAACTTTTAAAGGCTGTGAACATTTTTCATTCGAGTTATTATATCTTACTCTAAAGCTATACTTTAAAGTTCAAATAATTGTTTTCATGCTGTAAAGTGTATCCACAGAAGTGCATGAGAGGCCTGTTTTCAGATGCTAATGTGCAGTATACAGTGCATCCGGAAAGTATTCACAGCGCTTCACTTTTTCCACATTTAGTGATGTTACAGCCTCATTCCAAAATGGATTCAATTCATTATTTTCCTCAAAATTCTACAAACAATACCCCATAATGACATCATGAAAGATGTTTGTGTGAAATCTTTGCAAATTTATTAAAAATAAAAAACAAAAAAAGCACATGTACATAAGTATTCACAATCTTTGCCATGAGGTGCATCCTGTTTCCACTGATCATCCTTGAGATGTTTCTATAACTTGACTGATTCCACCTGTGGTAAATTACGTTGATTGGACATGATTTGGAAAGGCACACACCTGTCTATAAAAGGTCCCACAGTTAACAATGCATGTCAGAGCACTAACCAAGCCATGAAGTCCAAGGAATTGTCTGGAGACTTCCAAGACAGGATTGTATCGAGGCACAGATCTGGGGAAGGGTACAGAAACATTTCTGCAGCATTGAAGGTCCCAATGAACACAGTGGCTTCCATCATCCGTAAATGGAAGAAGTCTGGAACCACCAAGACTCTTCCTAGAGCTGGCCGCCCGGGCAAACTGAGCGATTGGGGGAGGAGGGCCATAGTTGGGGATGTGACCAAAAACCCGATGGTCACTCTGACCAAGCTCCAGCGTGTCTCTGTGGAGAGAGGAGAACCTTATAGAAGAACATCCATCTCTGCAGAACTCCATCAATCAGGCCTGTATTGTAGAGTAGCCAGACGGAAGCCACTCCTCAGTAAAAGGCACATGACAGCCCACAACAACACTAGTTAGCTAAATTTAGAAAATTTACCTTCAGAAACTGTCCCACAATAAAGCTAACAAACGAGTGTTAAAAGTGTCCCACAATAAAGCTAGCTAGCTGAATACAGAAAATTTTTGACAGCAAAAGATAGCTAGCTGACATTTGAACATGGTCCACAATAAAGCTAGTTATCTAAATAAATGTTCCACAACAAATGTTTAGCAAATATTCAACAGCAAAACTATTGACAAAAGTTGCCATGCTATTGTTAAAAATGTTCAAAACTAAAGCTGGTTAGCTACTGTTTTAAAACATGTCCTCCAGCAAATCTAGTTAGAAAATGTTTTGAAACAAATGTAGAGGGTATGCAAGTGACATCAGGGTAGCCAGAACTCGCTGGGAATCTAAAATGGGAAAAAGCTGTTGTGCGATCGACTATGCTCGAACAGATTCAACAGATTCAACTTTTTACAGAGTGACAAAAAAAGCATTCAATCCTTTTTTTTTTTAATTGAGTGGAGCAGTGTAAGTGTAAGTTATTTTGGCATGTGGTATTAATGTTGTACAATGATGAATGATTTGCTACATATTTCTTTTTATATGCTGCCTATTTCCACTGATGCATAATGGAAGCTCATTCATTCTCTGACTGTGTTTTACTTTCACAAATATATAATGTTAGTATGTGGAAGCAGTGTTACCTACAAACAAACTAGGACTAGGTAGCTTACGGTTTACCAGATAAAATTATAGACAAAAAAAAAGTGCACATACCTGTCTACATACAACCAGAATGTTTATTAGTGTTCTTCTCACTTTAATTTCTCCAACAAATCCCGCCTTGAAGTAGGACCAAGTGTAAATGCTTTTGTATACGTTCAGGGTTTGCTTAGTGCATTTCCCCGGCCTCAAAATCAGGTACATACAGTATAAATGTCTGGAAAACCGATTTCTGGCCGCATGCCAATGTCCATGGACCACAGGTTCTTGGGCAAGTTGTAAAGGTCACTGTTGAGTCCAACTGCCTTTAATTTAAGCTGATAATCATAAGTTATGCTAGCGTTTTCGCAGCTTCCCTTATTAAAACCAGCCATTTTACTGGACATTTTGCCGTTCAGTCTGGTCAAGGGGGGGCATGTTCCGGCAGGAAAGTGACGTCAGTGCATACCCTCTAGAGCTACAGTTAAAGCTAGCTAGCTAACTAAAGAATGTGTTCCACAATAAAGCTAGATAATTAATGTTAGAAAATGTTCCACAGCAAAGATAGTTTGCTAATGTTTCAAAAAATGTTGCACAAAAGATAGTTAATGCTAGAACTATTGTCAAGTGATACATTAATATAATTAGTGAGTTAAATATTATTCATTGAGATTGAGGTATACTAGATGAACAGTCTACGGTGCAATGCATGCGTCCTCAACAAACTAGAGCTAGGCCATCATACAAAATCCTGACTACTTGCAGTCTACATACACAGACTTACATTTCATGGTGAATATTCGACAATAATTTATATGCTCAAAAAAGAGAAAGGAGAAAAAAAGGTCAGGAAAGGAGGGAATAAAATTCCATCTTAAAAAACCATTAATATAATAATGGCGTGTGGATGTTTTAATATTTCACATGTCTAATCTCTGTGAAATAAAAGTCACATTGCTGGCCATAGTTCACTACAGAGAGACAAATGCAAATCAGAAAGATTAAGTTTAATGTATTATTCACTGTACTATATCAGATTTATGCTTTAATAACCACTACATTTCTATTAGCATTATTAACGTCTAACATATGGGACAAAGTCACAACATGTCACATGACTAATTTATTGGATGGAGCATTGGGGCAGCTGAGATGAATGGACATGGTGTAATTGTGCATATGGATGTTATAATGATAGAATAAGTCTGATGAGGGGAGTTTATAACTCTAGCTTAAGGGAGCAGGGCATTGGTTGTTTGGGGATGACATGTTTTTTTTATATCTTGGTGGGGATCAAATGTCCCCACAAGGATAGAAATAACTGACAATCATGCAGCATTTATGTATAAAGAAAAGAGTAGCAAAGATTTCCTTTTGGATACTGAGGATAAGTATTTGTGTGACCGAGAAGGTCATAAGATACAGACAAATTATGGTAGATATTAAACATGCACACATACTTTATTACAGTCCTGTCAATTATATTTTTATATGTAAAATTTAACATTTTTAATGAATAAAATGGTATACTGCCAAGGACAAACATGATGGTATGCTATAGAGTTTGTATGACATAAAATTATTACATTTTTAAATTAGATAATTTTCATAGGCAAAGAAAATTAAAAGTTAATCTTCACAAACCTTTTGTTGTTTTTAATGTATTTTCTGATCATTATAATTATTCTAAGTAATTATATTATTGTGACTTATATTTGTTGGCTTCATGTCAAATGCCAAAATCAAAATGGCTTCCTATTCACTACACATGCTCACCACATGAATTTTGCAATTTATACCCAAGAGATGGCCAGTTGAGATTCTGAAAAAGTGTGACTCCAATATGCTTCTATAGTAATATACAGTAGTATCACATTTAAGACATTTATTTGGTTTTATATTGTACAATTGACTGATTATGGGATTAATGACCTCAGAACACTTTGCTTAAATCAAGGGTCATTTAAACATCAGGGAATGGTTGTTTTGCAAATCTATGTTAGACGACTGAAAGTAGTCTGATATTTAATCTTAAACATTACATGAGGATTTATACTTTTGAAGATATGACATTTCTAATAGTATGCAAACTAAAGTATAATAATAATAACAATAATAAAAAAATAATATATATATATATATATATATATATATATATATATATATATATATATATATATATATATATATATATATATTATAATAACAACATAAAATATAATATAATACAAAAATATGTATTTGATACATGTATTTGAATTGTGGAATTCTTTCTTACTCAGGTATATATTCAAGAATATCATGCATATGATGGATATATACGAGCATGTGCACATGTACTTGAAGCTATTAAACATGACATTTCTCAGATCTCCCAGTTCACACACACACACACACACACACACACACACACAGGGTCAGAAAAGATGTACAGTGACAAAGGTAGAGATTTGTTTAGAAGGTGATGAGGTAATGTATCCTGTGGATATGATGGACAGGATGTCATCACCATAGAAACATCATCCAAAGCGGCATTCGCCACTTGGCTCTAAAACAAATCATTCACATTTAATGACCGTAGCACAGAAAACCCTCCTGACAGATGTGGGTTAATCTGTACAAGGTGTGTTGGTTCTTACTTACTTGCTATGTATGGAATACAACATGATGAGGTGTGATATTACAGGAAAATAATAATCTCCTAAAGTTGATTAGTTTCCTATAACATTGTACTTTCCGAAGTGTTTTATTACTCTTATATCATATTTCAATATTTGCCAATGCTAGAAAAGTTTATATATGAAAGAATGACAAATCATGCTATCCGAACCATTTATACTGTAGTCACATTTTTTGTCAAATCTCAAGTTTGTTCCTGTTATCACTTGTATTTTTACTGCTGTGTATTTTTCATGATCTCTTTTTTCTTTGTCTTGAAAGTAAAAATTTAAACAAACATACAAAAGACAGCTCTGCAAAACCATTGATGTGAAGACTTTACCATGGTCGAAATCTTAAAGTTACAGCTTTACCTCTGACTGCTTCAAAGTCCTGACACTGGAGACTCCTTCCATTAATGCTAAATAAAGCTCTCCTCAGAGAAAAATCATCATAAACTCACGATCAATGGTTACTCACATTTCTTACGTAATTTGTTTTTGTGGCGTATCTGCGATACAAGTCCTTGTGTACGCTGTGTTACTACAGAAACAATAATGTATTAGAACAAGCACATTAAAACAAACCTCGAAGCAGGACCTTCTATCCGAGCTTCTGTTAAAGAAAACACTTCCTGACCAATCAGAATCATGCATTCAGCAGCGCTGTAGTATATCAAATCATAGCACTCACACTCTGAATCAGTTGGTGATGCGGATCAGCAATTAAGCAAGTCATTTTCAGAACCTCAGATATAAAGGGAAGTCATTTCTCCACAAATTTGCATGACATCTGAGAAACGGGATGACTGCTTGTGCACAGGACAGCATTTTCCCTCTTGTATTAGCATATTCAAATTTTATCCCAATGTCTTTTTAATGTGACCACGTTGTAAACGTGTCCTGTCCGTAAATGCTTCGTAAGCCATTTTTCCTCCTTTTTTCTCCCTTTTCTCATTTACTCAATTGACCTTGACCATGCTTCTCTGATTCAGCCCATATTACCACCCCCAGTTTTTTTCTATCTCTACCTCTCAGCTTGAAGGCCTCATCAACAAAATTATCCCCATATCCTGATTATGCCAGAAATGGACCTGTATGAAACCTACCGCATCCAAATATCAATATTCAAATTAAAATAGAATTTATTGCATTATCATGCTCTTCAGACCGACACTGTGATTTTTATTGGAGCCACGTAATTTACACAGACCTTTACAGCAGGCCTGTCCATACAGCAGGCCAGTAAATTACCGTCTGAATAATTAGATACTCATCACAAACTGAGAGGGGCTGTGGAGGAGATAAGTGTACACTGAACCACAGAAGTCCCTGGTGCTTTTTCACACACATACACTCCCAATAGCAGTTGACAAAGCACACATGCTTTCAGGCTACACTAAAGAACCAAACAGCTCACTGTCAATAGAATAATGTTTACCTTCTTTGAACAAGTCAGAACCCGAGGCTGAGGTTTTATTGATTAACACAAACGTGTGAAACTCATTAGGGCCGTTTTCATGAAAAGGGATATGTAAATCCTTCTTTTTTTATTGTTTAGATTTTATTACTTAGCAAAGCACATCACAATGACCCAAGAAATCTTTAGATTTTGTTGGAATACAGTACAATTTTCAAATTCCCAATGCATCATGTTTGTTATTTGTAAAATAAATCATATTTGTAGAAATATAGAAATATCCCCCAAGCATGCTGGTTCTACTCTACAGGAGCAGCTTAAATGAGAGATAGAGTAAGGAGGACAAGTTCAGATTTACAAACAGAAGTAATTTATTAACACTTTTAAAAATATATATCTTTTTACTTTTAGGGCAATAGTGTCATCTCTATAATTTATTTAATTTGTCATGTTTGTAAGAATAAAAACTGAGCCAAATGTAATGTTTGAAAAAACTATTTTTAGTATTTCTCCATTTCTAGTACATTTAGACCTGGGCTCAGTTTCTCAAAAGCACAATTTGTTTAAGATCTTCATAACTGGTGATCTGAGAGGGTGTTCAATACAATGTTCACCCAGCCTTGGATAGTACATAATGATCAAAAGGTTGCAGAAAATTAATGCCAATCCACACTGCTATGAAACTATACAGCACACAAAGATAGACAGCATGATGTGCTAAATGTAAAACATTGTAACACTGCAACTTGTTTGCTAATTGAATAATGGGGCACTATTACAATTTTTATTGTCTACGTCTTCCAGCCAAATATATTCAAACAATGAAATAAAAATAAATGATGCAAGCACAATGAAACACAATAAAATACAAGTAAGAATGAAACAGATGACAGAAAAATAATACAAGACAGTAAAAAAGAAATAAAAAAGATGGCTGGATGCTATAGACTCTTAATCAGACTCCAAAAAAAAAAGTTAAAAAAAAAAAAGGTTGTAATACATTCGATTTAATTCAGTTTTATTTGTACAGCGCTTTTAACAATGTACATTGTCCCAAAGCATCTTTACAGAAATATATAAATTCAGGATATATATTTTAAATGTATGAATTATCCCTAATGAGCAAGCCAGAGGTAATGTTGATGACTGATGAGAGGGATGATTTTATAATCTTGTGGCCCAATTTCATTTGAATCTCATCCAAGATGCTGTAATAGTTTAAATCTACTGGTTAAATGATGGTAAGGTACTAGAGGTGCCAAATAGAGCTTTAAATAATAAAAAAAAACAAAAAAAAAAAAAAACAAAGTCAATTCTAACAGAAAGAATGCGAATATTAAAGTATACATGAAAGAGCTGTTTGTGTATTTAGTTTCACACTATTTGTAATGGACCACTGCTTCAGTTGAAAAACTCACCTGGATAGTGTAGATTTCTACCAAAGATCTGCAGCTGCAATGATGAAGACCATCCTGTGTGTTATCCCAGGACTCTTACATACAATCTGCTCATACAGAACATCCTTTCAACACACTTTTTATTTTTACTGTTTTCTACCATGTATGTAATGATTTATGATTCCACTATCCAGTGTCATGCAGAAAAGGATTGGTTCCATTTTGAGTCTGGTGCCTCTCAAGGTTTCTTCTTTACATCATTTCAGGGAATGCCACTGTCATATCTAGCTTGTGAGAACATCTATTGTTTAAAAACACTATACAAATAAAATGTAATTTAATTTAACTATTTGGGTCTTATGACATGAACATGTGCCAAATGTAGTGCTTTTTTGGAAGGTGTTTAGTGTTTTTTTTTCTTTCTTTTTTTTCTTTAGTTTCTGTGTTTGACTTTCTGCAATTCCTGAAAATGCATCACATTTGCTAAAGGGTCTCTTGGGCATTTTCCCATCATATCTATCAGTATAATTGGCTGTTTTAAGTTTTTAAATTGATCAGTCACATAACCTGTTTCAAACAGGAATACACTTTTGGCTGTTCTAATAGTCTACTCAATTTAAAATAAAAAAGACAAATACAAAGTAGGACAAATCTGAATGTTCTTTATTCACTAGTACATGGTGCTAAAACAAACTTAAACAAAGCCTTTTGTTGAAGGAGTTTTGCCAGTACAGTGGTTGTATCTCAACAAACAAGGGCGTTTGGTCTTAAATAAGACTGTCATCCACCTCCGTGTGTATCCATTTGTTTCTTCTCTGCACTCTGTCCCTCTTTGCTCTTTCTCTCCCCTCTGGAGTGTGCCAGCCGCGGGAGCCGAAAAGCAGGCCTCGCCAGGCTTCAACAAATGCTGACAACTACCCGGCAATTATCTGAAGGTAATTTCACTCAATGGACCTTAATTACAGAGAGGGAAATTGTACTCCTCCATTGTGATGCCAGGCACATGGGGCGCATTCCAAATCGGCCATCTTAAATAGTGGCCTGATGCGCGGCTTCACGAGCTGTCATCATTTCTCCTCCCTCCTCAGCTCCCGCCCAGGGTCATTACCAGGTAATTCTTAATCACTGACCTGCAGTAAGCTATTAATTGTAATCCTGCGAATTAAAGATAATCCTAATTAGGCTGTGGGGAGGAAATAAGTCAGGACTGGGAAATGTGAGTGGTAGGTTAGAGCAGGGAGAAATGAGGGCGCACTGACATGCCACTTTCAATCTATCTGCTGCTTCACCCCTCAGGGAGAGTGGTGCTAATCACCAGCATGGCAAACACATTGAGAGATATCTAAAAGGAGCTTGATGCATTTCTAATTTATTTACGACCACTTTAAAGCCGTACGTTCTTTGGTTTTCTCACTATTAAAATCTACATGCAGTAGCAGAATTGCTTCACTTGATGCAACTGAAATAGAAATCTTTGTTGAATGTTAAACAGCCATCTATCCATTCATTTTCGGTACCGCTTATCCTACTCAGGGTTGCAGGAGTCTCATGGGAGTCGGGGCACACCCTAGACAGAATGCCAACCCATTGCAGGTCACAATCACACACTATGGGCCACACTATGGCCAACCAGCCACAATGCATGTCTTTGGACTGGGGGAGGAAACTGGAGTACCTGGAGCAAACTCCTCAAGCATGGGGAGAACATGCAAACTCCACACACACAGGGTGGAGGCAGGAATCAAACCTCCAACTTTGAACCAGGGAATGCCCAGTAGTGTCATGGCAAACTGAAGTCATTAAAAACATTAAAATCTGAGATTCTTTTGTCTTTGAAGGGAACAACTAATGAGCAATGAATTCCTAGTCTTGACAACTGACAAGTTTAATTTTAAATGTTTAAATATTAACACTTTAAAGCCGGGGTCTCCAACCTTTTTTCATTTGAGAGCTATTAAAAAAAATTAAGTGGCTGAGAGCTACTCATGTCATACAATACTTACATCTTTCACATAATGTATCATAACTCTCAAATTAATAAACTGATATACACCTGAAGGAGTCAGAGAAGAAAACAGAATCAGAGAATACAGTTCTTTATGGAAAAACAGCACACTTTGTTATAGTTGTCTACATATAACCATACAGTCTTTTGCGTATATACATTAATGAAAGGCCAAACTAAATTAAAGTGGAATATAAACAGAAGTAGCATTTCAAATGTTAGCCTGCATTCTGATCTAAAATGTATACCACATGAATGACAGTGCATGGTAAATGAGAAAAGTGCATGATGGGCCCACATTCAAGTATGACATGAAGTGCATTCACACTTTCTTAAAGTTAATGAGCTGACTGACACTGCATTGATTCCACAAGAGAGGTATATGCTGGTGTGTCTGCACTTAGGTTCACTCTTATGCAATCATTTAAATGTTCATCTGTCAGACTTGTTCTAAATTAAGATTTGATCACATTAATATCAGAAAACGCTGCTTCACAAAGGTATGTAGATCCAAATATAGCGGATGCTTTGAGGGCAGCTTGGTGAATGTTCTTGTAGTTTTCGGGGTCTACTAGACTCCAGAAATGTTGTGAATGTTGCTGAGATTTCAACTGGATATGATTTTGGAGATTAATAACCTCCATCTCCATCTCTGCAGCATTGACATTGAACAGTTCAGCCATCTGCTTTGAAATGTGATCAATGTCTATCTCCATGAAAGGGTTGGCAATGAATGCCACACATGGCTCAAGATTTTCAAAATCATTGAACCTTTCCAAAAATTGCTGCCCAAGCCTGGACAGGAGCTCACAATATTTGAATACATCCAAAACTTTGGTTGCATTTGTGTGGCTTTCTAACATCTTTACCAATAAGGGGAAGTGTTGCAATCTTTTTGTTTTTCAATTGATGAAGGTAAAATGACAGTTTTGCTTTAAATGCCTTCACAGCACTGATCATATCACATATGGTTTTGTCTTTACCTTGTAACTGAAGATTGAGCTTAGTTTCACTGTCACATCAGCCAAGAATGCAAGTTCAAGCAGTCATCTGGCATCAGACAACAGGTTAGTGTCCTCCCCCTTGGTTCCATAAAAGTCTTAATTTCACTCAGCAAGGAAATAAAGTAGTGAAGTACCTTACTCCTACTCAACCATCTGACTTCTGTGTGAAGGAGGAGATCAACATAGTCTGCAGAAATTTAATCAAGAAACAGTTTGAAACATCGGTGTTGTTTGGACTCAAATTGAGTTGATAATCCAAACAACCGGTGTCATGACATGATCAAAACACATAACCTTTGTGCAGATCGCCTGCGAATGAATAATGCAGTGATAGATCAGAAATTTAGGAAAGTCTGGGTTGGCCTTGCAATGTGCAATAACACCAGAGTGGCGCCCTATCACGGCTGGAGCTCCGTCTGTTGTCATAGACACCAGGTTTTCAAGCGGCACATTTTTTTCATTCAGTAGTTCTTCTAAACGTTGTAGATGTCGACTCCTCTGGTCATAGTTTTCAGAGGAAGTAATGTAAAAACTCCTCTTTGGTGGAAAAAATCATCAAAAACCATGAAAACAGGTTTTATCACTCAAGTCCACCGATTCATCACATTGAAATGAAAACCATTTACATCTTTGCATGTCCTGTTCTAACTGTCCCATCACATCTGAAGAAAAGAAGGAAACTCTCCTTGCACTGAGCTGGACATCAGCGATAGCAGACATGATTTCTGTCTTGCTTTTGTGATCCCTGAACAAAGTTTTAACCACCGCAGTCATCGCTTCTTTCACCATGGCGCCATCGATGAACGGTTTTGTCAAGATGTGCGCCATTTTAAATGATGCCTCTGTTACAGCATTTCCTCTTTTTATCGGTTTGGTGAATTAAGATTGTTGTTTTTGTAATGTTGCTTTTAGCTGCTTCAGTTTTTCAGTTCGTAGCCTGCTACCCACAGGAAAGTCCCGTGCAAAGTTACCATGAACTTGAGTGAAATGGCGCTCAACATCGCATCTTTTACAGACAGCAACGCTAGCACCGCAAATTAGGCTCACACATCCTTGGCTAACATTTGTGAAGAAAAATTTACTCTCCCATTCCTCATGGAAATAATATGTTTTCTTCCTTTTGTTTGGTGGAACACTGTCTTAACTCATTCTGAAGCAAACAAAATTTTCTAGCTAATACTATAATATAATATGAGCATGATGACGTGCTTGATAGAAACTTTGGTGTGACGGCTGATGTGGAAAATAAATACTACATTTTCAGTGGAGTGGGTGGGATAGGAAGTGGTATAGCCCACTCTGATTGGATGAAATGGGAAAGGGTTTCCAGAATGTCTTTGCGAGCGATATACAATCAGGCCATGAGCTACTGGTAGCTCGCGAGCGATATGTTGGAGACCCCTGAGCTAAAGTTTGATTAGCATCAAACTTGGTATCAGCTAATAAGAGTGAAGTGATGACTGTCAGTCAGTGTGTTAGATCATATAGGATAAACTTGAAGTTCCACTTTTACCATTTAAATTTGTACCATTCAAAGTTATGCCTCTGTATCTGACTTTTTTTGAAAGTTAACTTCAATCCTAATATGTTCTTTCCAGGTTTGCCAAAAGCAGCTCTATATGCCACTGCTGTGATTTTTCACTTGAGTGTCAGGGTTCGGAGGTTGAGGCAGAAGCAATCGCAGATTTTAAACGTTTAATAACAAACAAACAGCCTACAAAACAAGACACTTGCCAAAAACTCTGTGGCATGAGACAAAGACACTGACAAACAACGTGAGTCTAAACAACGAAAGACCAGGAGAAAGTGCAGACAAGGACTATAAATACACATGAGTGCTCATTAACAGAAACGTGAATCAGGTGCATGAGGTGGCGCATGTGGTCATGTGGTGTAGTGCAGTGGCTGATGGGAAATGGAGTCCAGATTTCCCAGATACGTGACAGAACCCTCCCCCAAGGGCGCTACTCCCGGAGCGCCCAAACCGACACGGCCCCCCCACCGGCGGCCCCGGGCCCCCGGGCAAAAGGTCCTCAACAAAGCCAGTAGACCGAGCAGCTCCCACAACGGCACAGGGAGGCAAAAGGACGTCCTGGGCGGGGCATGGACGCGGGGCGAGCTCCTTCCTGGGGCAGAAGAGGAACGCGAGGTCCCCCACGAGGCTCAAAGGGGGAGCGAGGGTCTCCACGAGGCTCCAGGGGGGAGCGAGGGTCTCTGCGAGGCTCCCGGGGGGAGCGAGGTTCTCCGCGAGGCACACGGGGGGAGCGAGGTTCTCCGCGAGGCCCACGGAGGAGCGAGGTTCTCCGCGAGGCCAGGGAGAGGAGCGAGGTTCTCCAGCGAGGCCTATGGGAGGAACGACGCTCTCCAAGGAGCATGAGGGGGGAACGGCATCCTCCGTGGAGCAGGAAGGGGGAGCGACACACTGAGCGCAGTGAAGTAAAGGAGCGACGTCTTCAGCGGAGCATGGAGGCAGAGTGACCTCCTCAGCGAAGCAGGATGGCAGAGAGAGACGACCGCAGCCGAGCAGGAAGGCCGAGAGACGACCTCAGCCGAGCAGGAAGGCCGAGCGACGTCCACAGCCGAGCAAGGAAGGCAGAGCGACGTCCACAGCCGAGCAGGAAGGCAGAGCGACGTCCACAGCCGAGCAGGGATGCTGAGCGGCATCCACAGCCGAACAGGAAGGCTGCGCGACGACCTCAGCTGAACAGGAAGGCTGCGTGACGACCTCAGCTGAACGGGACGGCTGCGTGACGACCTCAGCTGAACGGGACGGCTGCGCGACGACCTCAGCTGAACGGGACGGCAGAGCGATATCCAGAAGAGGGGAGGGAGGGCGGGATTCGGTCTCATCCTCAAGCATCCACTCCAACCCGTGTAGCTTGGCATATTCTACCACGAACTCCGGGTGTGGAATGGTGCATGCGCTGTACCGGGATGGCAATTCGAGACTGCGGCTAGTCTGAGCCATCAGTGCCCTCGAACTTCTTCCCTGCTCCGTGAGCCGGAGATACCACTCCGCGTAGTTGTTGTACCAGGCATCCATCTTGAACAAAAAAATTAATTAAATCTGCTGCTTCTAATTCGCGGTCTTTCGTTCTGTCAGGGTTCGGAGGTTGAGGCAGAAACAATCGCAGATTTTAAACGTTTAATGACACTGACATAAACAACGTGAGTCTAAACAAAGAAAGACCAGGAGAAAGTGCAGACAAGGACTATAAATACACATGAGTGCTCATTAACAGAAACGTGAATCAGGTGCATGAGATACGTGACTTTGAGGTTTAAAAAAAATAAATAAATACAATTATATATATATATATACATACACACACACATACATATATATATATATATATATATATATATATATATATATATATATATATATATATATATATATATATATATATATATATATATATATATATATTACAGTTTCTTGATAACTTGGGTCATTTATGAACATCCAAATTATAGTACATGAACTGTACTAGATATGTTAAATTTTACAGTGGTGCAGGAAAGTTTTTGAACCCTTTATATATATATATATATATATATATATATATATATATATATATATATATATATATATATATATATATATATATATATATATGAATAAATATGATCTAAAAACATCATCAAATTTTCAGTCCTAAATATAGATAAAGACAACCCAATTAAACAAATTCAATTAAATATTATACTCCGTCATTTATTTATAGAAGAAAATTAGCCAGTATTACATATCTCTGAGTGGCAAAAGTAATGGAACCTCTAGGATTAGCAGTTAATTTGAAGGTGAAATTAGTTTCAGGTGATTTCAATCAATGGAATGATGATCAGGTGTGAGTGAGGACTCTGTTTTATTTAAAGAATGGGGATTTATCAAAGTCTGATCTTCATAACACATGTTTGTGGAAGTGTGTCATGGCATGAATACAAAAATCAGAAAAAGAATTATTGATGCTCATCAGAAAATCAAAAAATATTGCAAAATCATATCTAATTAGGTTAATTGGAAATGATTTGCAAATGTTCCTCCAGCTGTTTCTTTTTAGTAACACTTACTTTTCCACTTTTCCACGACCCTGAAGAAGGAGTAAGCGGTAGAAGATGGATGGATGGATGGTATACTATTGTACAAACTTGCACAAACATATTCCTGGCATAATGTGATATCATGTCCTACAAAACATTAGATCCTAAACTGGAAAGTTAGCATAGATAGTTAGTCAACTTTTGACTGCAAAATGAGCAGATGTTACAGTAAATTGATGGAATGAGGTTGTACAGGCAGAGTTAGCATCTTTAGATTAAAATGATGGCATAAAATGGTCTAAACAGCAAAGTGGGCATGGCTTGTGTAAAATGGTGGCCCAACCTCAAGTACACTGTGCTGAGTGGCACTGTGAGGTCACCACTGGTGCATGTGGAATTGCAAGCCTTTTATAAGCCCATAGAGGCTTCTGCTAGCAAGCTTCTGTTTTGGATAGAACCATTAGCCTCTGTTAAAAGTGATTCTTAGTGCAACTCAGAACAGTTAACACTTCAAAATGTCAATGTTTCTGAGATCAGCACTGGATTTGCAGTGGTCCCGATTAACACGAATTTTCCACAGACCATGTTTCTGTGTTTGAGTCACCTTCAAGTGTGTTAAGTGTGTGTGAGAGAATTGTGGCTGTGCTCTCTGAGAGAGCTCTCTGTGTTCTCTCTTTCCCCTATCAATCACTATCCAATCATCGGCAAGTGATGGATAGAACTTTCTTCTGAATGTGAGTTCAAAAGATATGCTTCGATGGCTTTTCTTGTCTCAGAGTAAGCACCTTTGCCTTCACCTTTCCTGATTGGTATCTGTCATAAAAATAGTTGCTGATAGGAAGATGGATTAGAATAATGGAAAACTCATGAGGCAGCTATGCACATTGTAATGACAATTGTGAAACATACACATTTAATTCATTAATATAAAATGTTCACATCAATTATTATAACATTATCAGCCTACGTGCCTGGCCCTTCATAAGTTGCAAAACTACCTCTTATGATAATGGACAGAAAAAAATATCCTCCATACCTCATGCTTTGGGGTGTAATGCAATGCCTGTATCTGCTTTTGCTTAGTCCTTTGCTCAACTTTAAACGTGAAGTTGCCATGAACTAAACTTAATATTAAATAGAAAATTAAATATGAACCCTTACTCTATCATTGATTGCACTGATTGATGCTGTAAGCAGAATATACTGTAATAGTAATCTAAACCATCACATATTCAATTCAATTCAATTTTATTTGTATAGCGCTTTTTACAATAGTCATTGTCTCAAAGCAGCTTTACAGAAATAAAAAACAGGTATAAACAGTCAGAAACAGATAAAGAGAGACAAACAGGAACAGATAACAGAGACAAACAGGTAGAAAACAAATGGAATTTATCCCAACTGAGCAAGCCACTGAGTGGCGACGGTGGCAAGAAAAACTCCCTAAGATGTTTTTTGAGGAAGAAACCTTGAGAGGAACCCGACTCAGAAGGGAAACCCATCCTCATCTGGGTAACACAGAATGTGAAGGAAACACAGATAATGTGAAAAATGAGAAGTGTGGCCTTAGGAGCAGCCGTAGTCCCAACAGAAGATTTGGGCTCATCCAGAGGCAGAGGGGATCTGGATCTCCAATATCTCCATAAATTCGTGTGGGGCTCGGCAAAAATGAGATGAAAGAACGCTATCCTAGTAATATTATCTACATGAGCATCAAATGATAGACTGGAGTCAATAATCACTCCGAGGTCTTTAACTGCTGTACATGATGAAACAGAAAGACCATCCAGAGTTACTGTGTAGTCAGGAAGATTACTTCTAGCTACATGTGGGCCTAATAAAAGTATTTCTGTTTTATCAGAATTAAGTAAAAGGAAGTTAGTTAACATCCAACGTCTAATGTCATGTACACAATCCTCAACTTTACTAAGCTTCTGTCTGTCCTCTGGCTTTGCTGACACATACAGCTGTGTATCATCAGCATAACAGTGGAAGCTAATTCCATGTTTCCGAATAATTTGTCCTAGGGGTAACATATATAAAGTAAAAGGCAGTGGGCCTAAAACAGAACCCTGGGGAACTCCAAAAGTAACCTCAGTACGCATGGAGAAATCACCATTTATATCTACGAACTGATAACGATCGGTCAGATAAGACCTGAGCCAGGCTGAGCAAGACTGTTCCCTTAATGCCAACAACATTTTCTAATCTATCAAGGAGAATAGTGTGATCTATGGTATCAAAAGCTGCACTAAGGTCGAGTAACACAAGCAGCGAGACACAACCCTGATCAGAGGTCAGAAGAAGGTCATTTACTACTTTAACTAGTGCTGTCTCTGTGCTATGATGAGGTCTAAATCCTGACTGATACATTTCATGAATGTTGTTCCTTTCTAAGTATGAGCATAACTGCTTTGCTACTACCTTTTCTAGAATCTTAGAGATGAAGGGGAGATTCGATATTGGTCTATAACTGGATAATTGAGACGGGTCAAGGTCAGGTTTTTTTATCAATGGTTTAATAACTGCTAATTTTAGAGATTTAGGTACATAGCCAATCGTTAGGGAAGAACAAATCCTGGAAACTCCTGGACAAATCTGTTTAAACAAACATGTGGGTATAGGATCTAGTATGCAGGTTGATGAATTAGCTGATGAGATTAGTGTAGCTAGGTCGGTCTCTATAAGCGGAGCAAAACACTCTAAACATTGATCCGGTATTGCCACATTGTCATCTAATGGGTATGTTATATTACTGACCGGTTGTAATTTAATGAAATTATCATTGCCGCCGCTTTATAGTTTACAGATTATAAACTGATGCATACATAACAATACTATATTTAGGCATATACTGTGTAAGGCCTTGATAGTTGCAGCCTATGCTTTCATTGTGGCCTATCCCATACACCATCTTGCTGTTATGAGCGAAACGCAATGGCGTTTTGAATGGTCAATTTGCGCCTGTTCACTGGGGAGCAACATAGAGGTAACCGAAGCTCACTGTAATTAAACGACAGCATAATCTCCACAGCTTTAATTTGATTCAGGGCCTTCTCATTTGGTCTTCCTATCTAATCCAGTTCACTTGCGCCTGCTGTCAGGCAGACAAACGATATGACATAAAATGTCGCTAATCACCCCTGGAGGAGGGACGGCAGCTCAGGAAGCGACGGAAAGATGAGCGCAAGCGAAGGAAATACCGTATCGCTAACCAAGGCCGTAATTAAGAGCTCGACATCAGACAATAGTGGCAGTGACATGATGTTAGCAGGCAGGATAAATGTGTTCTTTTCAATATGAATATTTCACTGAATGAGACTAAAGTGATGCGCGTGTGTATATGTATGATGTGGGGGTGCGTGTTGACATGAGTATAAATCAGCGATTTAATTAAGGGAAAACTTGTGATTAGAAACATAAATGTCTCCTATTTGAGTCTAAGAGCATCAGGGGGGCAGGGTGGAGGTGGGGGGTTACAAACTGAATGAAATAATATGAATATTGAAGCATATTGTTCTCTAATCTAGAACTATATTCAGAAATAATCACTTAAATTTATCATATTTAACCAGCTTTTGCTGTGTTCTGATGTCCAGGATTGATCGGGGTGTGGATTGAAGTCGTATAAGCAATAAAGCACTTTGGGTCATGCTTTTACAAGAAAATGATCAATGACTCAGTGGTGTGTGAAGCAGAGTTAATGTTACCACCCAGAAATTGATTATTTTACTCTAAAAAAGCACATCCAAAGAATTGTGCCAATGATTACAATGTGTATTTATAAAAAAATAACATTACTTTTTTTTATCCATGTATTGTATAGTTCAGGTCAAGTCAAGTGGAGTTTTATTGTCATTCCTTTATATGAGTTATATATTGTACATTGTAACAAAATGTCATTTCTTCAGGACTATGCACAAAACATAATAGAATGCAAGACTACATGAAAGTACAAATACACAACAGTGTGAGACGAGTACAGGACAATAAATACACAGGACACAAAAAATACAGAATGTGGGCCATAAACTGTAAAGTATTTAGTAGTGTAGCTGTAATAGATATATATATTGTGGATATATCTGTAGCAGCAGTACATTTGGCGTTCCATTAAGTGTTTGATGTAGTGTTACAAAATGTGGTGTGCAGTGGTATTAAGTCATACTGGGTTAGGTGTTCGGCTAGCCCAGGTGAGTGTTTGGAGGCAGCAGGGTGTTGAGTAATCTGACTGGCTCAGGGAAGAAACTGTTGTGGAGGCATGCGCTGGTGGTGGCATGGACGCTCTTGTACCTTCTGCCATGTGGCAGCAGGGCAAAGAGTTCATGAGAGATCTGAGCGGAGTGGTCTGTAATACTGCTGGCTTTGTGTATGCAGTGGCTGTTTTATGAGGTGTTGATAGTGGGTTGAGAGACCCCAATCTTTTTGGCTGTTCTGTTACAGTTCGCTGAAGGGTCTTGGGGTCGGAGTTTGTGCAGTTCTCGTACCACACAGTGAGACAGCTGTTCAGGACTGTCCCTCTGTAGAAGGTTTTGAAGATGGAAGGGAGTTTGGAGGTAAGCTGGGCCTTCTAGGCTAGGCGGGTGGTGTTGAGAGTCCAGGAAAAGTCTTTGTTCATGTGCACACCAAGAAACTTGGAGTTTTTGACTCTCTCTATAGTAGGTCCATTGATTTGAAATGCTGAGTGGTCAACTTGGGTGCTCGTGAAGTCGGCAATCATCACCAAAATTGTAGTGTTACCGGTTTTCACTGTTCTGGTGCTGGAGGTGGAGTTGCCGATCCTGACAGTCTGGTGTCTCCCAGTCAAAATGTCCAGGATACAGTTGCAGAGGGAAGTGTTTAAACCCACCAGGCTCAGCTTTGTTGTTAGTTGTTGTGGGACGATTGTGTTGAACGCTGAACTGAAGTCTATGAACAGCATCCTTACATAGTTTCCATTTTTGTCCAGATGGGTCAGAGAAGTGGATGGTAGCAGATTTGGCATCCTCTGTTGAGCGGTTGGGAAAGTAGGCATACTGAAATGGTATATTACAAAGAAACCACAAAGCAAAAAGTCTTCTGTCCTAGAGATCAAAGAGACAAGGCAAACTTCCTCAGTCCTACAGAACTAAAGTGTATTTCCAAACTTCTGTACTTTGATTGATCCACATAGCACCTCATTTCCCGCTCTTTTGACCCTCTCCCCCACACCACCATTTTCCTTCCTCTATACTCTTCTGAGAAATGTTAATGAACTCCTCATCAACTCCGCTTTCCTGTTAATCGCTACAGTAAAAACAGAGGCAATCACGGCCCGTGCTCCCTCCCCCCGTGACATTTTCCAGCTTTCCTCCATCAGAGCCACTTGTGGGGAAACAAATAGCCGCTGTGAGCACGGCGTCAAGATTGAGTCCATCCCCTCACCATCATCCCCTCCACCCCACCATGCAGAGTCATTATGTCTGCCACCGCCCATTTCCAAATTGAAAAATCGGAAACAATAAATGATAGCAAAAGCCGTTAATAACTGTTAAGAAATCACATTTGGAAAATTGCATTTAGGCAATAACCTTTTCTCGCTGTAATTAAATGACAGAAAGGTCTCCGCTTTTAATTAAGTCAGCGATTTACAGTTATGAAGCCATACTTCACTATGCAGATTAGTGGATGATAGGTCAGCGAGCGGCCCGGCTGCGTTTTTAACGGAGCTGATCTGGTAATTACTCCGCTGTTTCAGTGGTGACCACAGTGAACCTGCGTTTCCTCAGACACACACAGACACACACACACACACACACACACACACAGACTCAGTTTGACTACTTGCTACACCATGATGGACGATCGGGATTATTCGCTGTTCCGCCAGCACCATGTCAAGCATCCTTAAATTAAAATGGATTTAAAATGAGGGGCATCAATGGAGGGGATGATGTTTGAGGAAGTCTGAGTGTGTGCATGTTTGTGTGTGTGTGTGTGTGTGTGTGTGTGTGTAGAGAGAGAGAGAGAGAGAGAGAGAGAGAATGGCTCTTAGACAGCAGGGGAATACATCATTGTCCTACTGGGGCCTTTATTTCTGTCCCTTAGCTGTGGTTGCCTCAAGATTGATGGGAAGGAGTAAAATGTTAATGTTAGTGTATTTATAAACATATGATGGCATTTTATATCCAATTCATTCCTGTTGTTTGATATACACTGCTCGTGAAAAGGAGATTAAATACAGTTTTGGACAGCACCAGGAGCATCAATATAAATATTGCCTTCACTTTTTATTTGACTAACCTCGCCGATTCATACAGCACATCGATTATCCGTGTGGAGAGCCTTGCTTTGGGAATGACTCGTCCTGAAATGCTTCCTAAGGCTCTCGGCATGGGAACGTTTAAAGAAGGCTGCATAATTGTTTGGTTAGAAGGATGTTAATTCAACATTTTCATTGGCCTCCGGGAACATGACATTCATTAGACAACATAAAAGTGTTGCCAGTGCAAATCGGGCTAATAAAAGCTGTCACTGGTGCACCACTTGGCTTGAGGAATTAGAGGCATGTGAGGGTGGTCTGGTCTAATTATGGTGCAGGGTTTATTTTAGAGAAATCAAAGTGGTTAGTGTAAGTGTTTTGAAGGGTGCCATTTTGACTCTGCCCATATTGTTGTCACATACAGTATAAGATCAGCAGAGAGCTTATAGAAGTAAATGAAAGACAATTTGAACTTTTAAAGCTATTGAATTTATGTTTTTTTAAAAATTACAAAAAGTCCACATTACAGTATTTAAAATGTTTACAAATTCAGATTTGATATGTCAGTTTTAAAAATACACATAAAATTAATTATAATTCTTACTACTTAGGGATAAGCAAAAGTTTCACAACTCTAGAGTTGCAGGTTCAATCCTCAGCTCAGGTTACTAAGTGTATGATGTTTTTTTGCATGTTCTCCCCATGTTAGCATGGGGTTGCCCAAAAAAGAAAAAAGCATGTGGTAGGTGGGCTGACTATACACACACACACACACACACACACACACACACACACACACACACACACACACACACACACACACACACACACACACACAGTGGTTGTTGATTTAAATAACTTTAAATATAAAACCATTTTGAATTTCAAACCCTCTTCAGAACATGTTCATTTGCATTTCTAATCTGATACTATGGCGTGTCTCATTTTTGCTTCCATGAGATCTCTTGTGTCATTTTGTGTGTCGAAATTGTTAAATTGCACTCTGATGTTACATTTAAAATGCCATAAGATCAATAGTGTCAGCTACAACACAGGAGTGTAATGTCATATTAATTGGATCTATTTCACTATAAAAGATAATCAGCATTATTTCAAACACCCACATACACAGTATTCAGTCATACAAAATTAACATCTGTGAAAACCGTAAACTAATACAAAACTGAGACAAATTTGCATTTTAATATTTTATTTGAGAAACTAATTAAATGCTACTGTACCTTTCATGATATTTGTCGCAATTTCTGTCAGGAAATCGATAGCTGGCTAGCAGTGATGGCTGCACGACTCACTGTGGGCCTACACATGCCAGTGTTACTATAACAACTAAGCGGATATGTGGCCAAACGTGATTACAGTCCAAAAAAACAAATCTCATTGGTCACTTGCAATTTGCAATGTGGACGCTCAGTTTAAGATTCGGATTGAATAAATAAATCAGATTTCCCCGGTAGTGTTAACAAAGCTAAGCCGTTACAGAATACATTTTAGGACACTGCATATTCAGAATACAACATTTAAAAATTGTTGCCAGCAATGTCGACGGGGATGGTTCCACCGCTAGCAACATTTGACCTTGCTGTGACCTTGACTCTGTTGAGATCAAATATAAAATCGAATCAGTTCATCTGCTGATTACATTAATAATTGCTAATAAATCCTACAAACATTCAACCACTCATTCTTGAGATATCGTGCTAACAAGAATACTGGATGGCCACACAGACTGTCACGTATCCGGAAACCCGGGACTTCAAGTCCCATCAGCCACTGCACTACACCACCTGACCACATGCACCTGACTCACGTTTTTG
Source organism: Ameiurus melas (assembly GCA_012411365.1). Lineage (NCBI taxonomy): Eukaryota > Metazoa > Chordata > Actinopteri > Siluriformes > Ictaluridae > Ameiurus > Ameiurus melas. Next base: position 42,070,284 of record CM022752.1, read on the forward strand.
TTAATTAGCACCAATGTGTATATATAGTCTTTGTCTGCACTCTTTCGGGGTCTTTCGTTGTTATAGACTCACGTCACTTCTGTCTCCGTGTTTGTTTCTTGCCACAGTGTTATGCCCAGTTGTCCTAGTGTTTTTGTTTCGTTATTTGTGTGTTTAAAATAAATATTTAAAAAATCTGCGATTGCTTCGGCCTCTACTCGCCACACGTGACAGAACGAAAGACCGTGACTACGAGGCAGTAGATTTTTTATTTATTTATTTTTTCCGGATTCAGCAGTTTGCTCCCACCCTCCCTCCCCGATGGGTCTCATGGATTCCCCTCTGTTCGCGGACCTCAAGGATTCCCCGCTGTTCAGCTACCTCAGAGTCGCGCAGCCGGTGAGTCCTGTGCAGGAGGTCTCTCCGCCGCCCCGCTATGTGTGTGAGGACGCTCCAGCTCCGTGCGGACTCATGAATTCACCTATGTTCGCCGACCTCAAGGATTCCCCGCTGTTCAGCTACCTCAGAGTCGCGCAGCCGGTGAGTCCTGTGAAGGAAGTCCTCTGCCGCCCCGCTATGTGTGTGAGGACGCTCCAGCTCCGGGCGGACTCATGAATTCACCTCTGTTCGCTGACCTCAGGGATTTCCCCGCTGTTCAGCTACCTTAAGGTGCCTCAGCCTTCCTGTTCAGCTGAGGTCGTCGCACAGCCTTCCTGTTCAGCTGAGGTCGTCGCACAGCCTTCCTGTTCAGCTGTGGTCGTCGCACAGCCTTCCTGTTCAGCTGTGGACGCCGCTCCGCATCCCTGCCCGGCTGTGGACGCCGCCGCGCCTTCCTGCTCGGCTGTGGGACGTCGCTCGGCCTTCCTGCTCGGCTGTGGACGTCGCTCGGCCTTCCTGCTTCGGCTGTGGTCGTCGCCGGCCTTCCTGCTCGGCTGTGGACGTCGCTCGGCCTTCCTGCTCGGCTGTGGACGTCGCTCGGCCTTCCTGCTCGGCTGTGGACGTCGCTCGGCCTTCCTGCTCGGCTGTGGACGTCGCTGGCCTTCCTGCTCGGCTGTGGACGTCGCTCGGCCTTCCTGCTCGGCTGCGGTCGTTCGCTCGCCTTCCTGCTGCGCTGAGGACGTCACTTTGCCTCACGCGCGCCCGAAGACGTCGCTCCCTTCCCTCGCTGCACTCAGTGGGGCGCCCCCTTCCTGCTCCACCGAGGGTCCGTTCCCCCCACATGCCCCTGAGAGCGTCGTTCCTCCCTTGGGCCTCGCGGAGAACCTCGCTCCTCCCTCCCTGGCCCGCGGAGAACCTCGCTCCCCGTGAGCCTCGCGCGGAACCTCGCTCCCCGTGAGCCTCGCGGAGAACCTCGCCCCCCGTGAGCCTTGGGGAGAACCTCGCTCCCGTGAGCCTCGCGGAGAACCTGGCTCCCCGTGAGCCTCGCGGAGAACCTCGTCTTCCCGCGTGAGCTCGCGGAGAACCTCGCCCCCCCGTGAGCCTCGTCAGGTACTTCACTCCCCCCTTTGAACCTCGCGGTGAGGCATGCTCCGGCTCTCCTGTCCCGGGGGGACGTCGCCCTCTTTCATGCTTTGCCAAGGACTTCCACCCGCTTCCTTGTGCCATGGTGGAGCTGCTGCTCGGCCTCCTGGTTCTGCTGGGGACTTTTGGCCCGGAGGGCCGGGACCCCGGAGGGGGCCCCTTGATTTTGGGCGCTCAGGTGTAGCGCCCCTTGGAGGGGGATCTGTCACGTATCCGGGAACCGGGACTTCAAGTCCCATTAGCCACTGCACTACACCACCTGACCACATGCACCTGACTCACGTTTTTGTTAATTAGCACCAATGTGTATATATAGTCTTTGTCTGCACTCTTTCGGGGCTTTTCGTTGTTATAGACTCACGTCACTTCTGTCTCCGTGTTTGTTTCTTGCCACAGTGTTATGCCCAGTTGTCCTAGTGTTTTTGTTTCGTTATTTGTGTGTTTAAAATAAATATTTAAAAATCTGCGATTGCTTCGGCCTCTACTCGCCACACGTGACACAGACTATCGTACAGATGTGCGGACAACCCAACCACCTAGTGGCAGAGGCATAAAAAAGAAGTATCTGCATCTTGTTACTTATAAAATAATAAGGCGAATCCTTTTCCGAAAACTAAACCCTTTGAAAGAAACACCACCGATACCCAGACCTTCTCAAGAATCATCAAGTGGTGAACATTAAACACAACCATCGAGAGACTTTGGCACTTTTGGTTTATGAAAACTCTTACTTTATAGGTAATGGATTAAGTTGCAAAATAAAGGTGCGCTTTAATTAACAATGTGTTTTATGAGTGTGTTTTAATTAACAATGGCAACAGCTTTCAAGCAATTATCAATGCCATTCTGCTTTAGTGTCCCTTTGTGCTCTATTGGTTTTGATTTCGGTTTAACGTTACTACCCTCAGTATTCAATTATGCCTCTTTGAATGTGTTCTGCACTCAGTAAAACTGGATTTCACACTTGTCTGATTATATTCTAAAAAAGGTACCGTATATTTGGGTAGGTATATATAATACTGATGGTACAGTAGAAAGAAGGTTTGTTTAAATAGCTTGTGTAGTTCACCAGTGCATTCATGTTGATCCCTGTTTTCCATATTCAACCTGCAGAAGCATAATGTTTAATAATAATAATAATAATGATACTACTACTACTACTACTACTACTAATAATAATAATAATAATAATAATAATAATAAACAATACCTGACTATCAGTTACACAAGAAACAGTGTTTATGGTAAAAACTAAATGTTTATTAAAAATTAAGTGTTTATTCTAGATATATTTTATATGAATACATTGCTGAGTCTATTCAGTTTTGAGCCAGCAATAGTTTTTCAAGAATTCCTCCCAACCCTGTGTCTGAACAAAACCTTGGACAAATCCAGACTGTAGAAAAAAAACTGTTTATTGACTTTACTAACTTTATGGAAGAGTTTCCTGAACAGATGAAGACATTACTGATCTCTCTCTCTCTCTCTCTTCTCTCTCTCTCTCAGTAAAGGAGCTATGCAGAGCGAAGAAACCTCTGAAAGCGGTGCACCTTTTTTTGTTTGTTTTTATGTGCATCCCTGACCAGCTGCTAATGTAGATACATATGAACGCCTTACCTTCTGTTCAAACAGAGAAGCATGTTGACTGAGTGAGTATGCACACGTGTGTGTGAGTGTGTCTGTGTGTGTGTGTGTGTGTGTGTTTGATTACAGCTCATAATGAAGCTGGCTTGGCTGTACAGAAACTCAGGAGCAGGTCCCTGGAGTTCCTGCAAGGAGGCAAAATCATTATGGCACTCAGTGTGCATCAAGCACACCGCCCCAGATCGCTGCTGATATCAAAGTGTAATCCATCTTAGCAGCACAGCCGGCCACAGACAGAGGCAGAGCTGGAGTGTGTAAGCTGACAGAGGAACCTGGGCAGAGTGTGTCGGGCTTGCAGAGAGACAGAGAGCTGCAGCTGGCACGCACGGTGCCTGCAGCATATGTACCATCCCAAAGCAGACACGGCTGCCTTCAGCCGCTCCGCTCGCACCATCATTGATCAATGGAGCGTTACAACCGCCATGAGAGATGTGTGTGTGAGTGTGTGTGTGTGTGTGTGTGTGTGTGTGTGAGAGAGAGAGAGAGAGAGAGAGAGAGAGAGAGAGAGAGAGAAAATATAGACTGGGTAGATGCAATCTTTTAACTTCTCAATCCGGATGTTTTTTTATGGCATTTGGCAGATGCCATGTTAATGGTATCATTAGGACACATCCTCTACACCTGAATACTGTAATGATTTATAATCCCACTATAAGAAGAGTTCCTTTTTGCATCTGATTGCTCATTTTCTTGCAACTGTCACCTCTGGTTTCTTCATTAAGCATCTAAATCTACTTCTTATTTGTGTAAAGCTGCGTTGAGGTAAAGTTTATTATTAAAACTGAATCGAATAAATTTTTCATCATAAAATGCTTAGATACTACAAAACATTGACACCGACACCAACAGGTTCTCACACTTGCAAATCTGCATTACTATAATATACATGACTGAAATCATGTGAGTGACAAACACTGGGGTCAGACTTTGGGCCAGAGTTAGCGTTTGAAATCAAACCAAATTCTTAGAAACTTTTTCACATGAGAGCATATTTCTAATAATATATCTAGTTATGAAAAATATAGCAGGGTTTACAAGTCTGAATCAATTACCAACAATTTTGTTTTTCAAATGAAATAACATAAGTTTTCATTAATGGAAGCCAAATAATGTCTTTCTAAGTGACAGCAGAACAGTACATTGAGCACCATATTTTTTGGGTTGGTATAGAATGATTAAACCACCTAGGTTGTACTTTTGTAAGAAAATAATAAATGATGGGGTGGAGTGATGTGATTTTAAATGATGAGGAGTTATAACTACCACCCAAAGTTTTTAAAAGAGTTTTATTCTTCTTATGCTGAAGTGATTAGTCAATGATCGAAAACCTTTATTTATTATAAACGTCATACGTGTTATCCATCGTGAAACCTTTCCCATGGGTGTTACAAAGTAACATTGACACTGGAGACTCCTTCCACGAAGGTGAAATAACAGTTAAATAAATCAGATTCAAGAACTCAACAATGACTATGTTGGGAATATAACTATTTTACTAGTTGAATGAAAAAAATCAAGAAAACAGGATATTAATATACAGACTCCTAATAAAAAAGATTAAATTTATAATTCCTAAGCAATCTTCTTCAAGAAGGATCTTCATTATTGTCTTCATTATTCCTCAGTGGGAACCCTTAAAGTTTCTACTGTATGTGGAACACCAGAATGCTTAGAACCCTTATCTATCCAAAGAAACCCTGAAGATTTCAGTTCACCTGAGCATTTATCTTAAAGCATAACACCTTAAATGAATTTATCTTAGTCTTAATTTCTTTATTATACAATGTAGTTGAATTATTGATAATGATTGGTCAGAAAATTCTGACTGTTAGGGAGATCACTGGTTTATAAGAACCGTTTCCATAGTAACAATGAATTAACAGACTTTCTTGGGACAAACTGCTTTTTTTTTTTTTTTTGCTTTAGTCTAACAACAAAAAATATTAAAGAAGAAAAGAAAAACTGTTTTTAATATTTATGTAAGCAACTCAGTTATTTAACATTTATGAAAGGAGACTCAAGTTTCAGAGCATTCAGAGTTTTGTATTACTGTTTCATTTGTACTTTCGTTACTACATCAGAATTCAAGATTAAATAAACATTCTCATCTTTGGTACACCGAGCTGTGTACCTTCTTAAGCACCAAAGTGTTTGTACTCTCTCCTCTCTACACCTGCTTCTGCGTATAGTTCTGGTTATGGCTGTGGTTATGATGAAGGTTCTGGTTGTGGTTCTGGCATCTCTCCCACTCTGAGGAACAGCTGGCTGGGCCGATTTGAGCCATGTGCCGGAGATGCAGCATGGCAGGAGCAGCTGGAACGAGTGCTGTTGGAGGTGAGTGTGTATGATAGGAACAGAAGCCCCATATGCTGATCCAGCTTCAACCAGAAGGCCTTCAGCAGCCTGGCTACGTTCAGCATGACTGCAGCAATCGCAACCAAACTCAACACACACACACAAACAGTGATTTCAGATTAACACACCCTGTACTCAAAACTGTAATTATGTAGAGGTGATAGTGGCTACAACATGAATAGTCATTACTGGTCCACATGTTTAATTCTCATGATGTACTACTAACATTTCCATGGTCCTGATAACTAACTCCAGTTTAGCAGATTCATACACATATATCCTGTCCTGTAACTTTTTATTTAAATTTTTTAATGTTACCTTCAAAGAGACTTTATAACACATTTATAAGCATTGCACAAACCTTTTATAAAGCAATGCTGGAGAATTTATTAAGGCCTCCTGCCAAAACATGTTTGTTAATTTATCTATACATGTAGGCAAGAAGAGAAAACAACTCTTGATAATTAGTATGGACATTGATATTGTTACTGGTATTTTTTAATCCTTTTTTTTTTATTTTTTTTTTACTAAAAGCACATTCATGACACTTTGTGAAAGTTGTAAAAGTATTCACAATGGTTAATTACAATGTTATAAACAAAATGTTATTACTATGAAGTTGGTTACAAGGTGGTTATTATTTTAATAAGATAGAGCTAGAAATTAATATATTGATGGTATGAGTTAATATTTCAAGGCCATGTCAATTATGTCAGTTAATGATATCCATGCCATAACACCAGAGAAGATGTCGTTATGCATCATTCCAAGACTGAAGTAAAGTGTAATATTATTAGTCATCTCCACAAGTAGGTTTCTATAACCACAATGGTCTAGTTGAATTTCTCTCTAAATCACATATTTTACAATACAATAGTTTCCATGATTTAAGCACATCATGACCATGAAATAGATTTTGAGAAACTTAACTCATGACTTTATTTTAACCCCACCTTATTAAAAATGCAAAGGTAGGGACTACTTGAATTAACCCTTTAGGGCATAATAATAATTTATTTATGTGGAATGTGTTGAATTGTAATGGTGCCTTATAATAGTTAAAAATAAAATTTGCCTACCAAAATCGAAGAGCAATCAAATCTAGGTACCTGTAAGAAGAAAATATTGTAAATTCACCAACCAAAAGGTAAGATGACAGACACTTCATAGGAAATGTCTCTTCCAAGATTTCAAGAAAAAGCCATTTTAAAAAGCAATGCAGATACATCAATCTCAAAGAATAATGCCACAATACTAACTGATCCATCCCCTATATTCTCTTTTTCACACACAGGTCAAAACTGTATACTTCATAAAGTTTTTCATCTCACAGGTTTTGAGATACATCAATCATACAGTATTGCTTCATAAATTATTAATGCAGTGCTTTGGAATGTGTTTTGAAGGCCCAATGCAGCTACATTTAAAGTGTTAACAAGAATCCTATGGCCTATGATTAAGAGTTTGGACAACTGACTGGAAGGTTATGAGTTCAAATCCCAGCACTGACAAGCTGCCAAGTTTGGGTCCTTGAGCTATTGTATCCTGTTTCAACTGTAAATTATTTCGAATAAAAGTGTCTGCCAAAGAGCAAAAATAACTGTAATAAAATATGATGAATCTTTGGAAAGTGTTGTATTTTGGATACAGTTGAGTTTCATCATAAATTTTAGTTGCCTGAGGATGCACAACTTGCACAACTATAAATGAATGAAAAATATGAAGTGTCATTCTGTAATAAATACTAAATTATTGCCAGTTTTTGCTGTATATCCACTTTGGGCTGGTAACAATAACTCCACTTCATGACAGACTGGATCACACCACCCTGTCATTGATTATTTTCCAAAAAAAAAAGCAAGCCCCCAAGTGTTTTATTCCTTACATCCCTTAACCCTAACCCCTCGTGATCATTACTTAAGATGCACTAATTCCATCAAACCTTAGTAATACTGATTCACAACTACAAAACGAGATATGGACATTAACGTATTCATTTATCAAATGTATCAATATTTATATCTGGTGTTATTTCACTTGGCCACAAAGATCCTCAGTCTTCTTCCAACTTTTTAGTCGAAGCTCATCTGATTCTCCTGGACACAACTCCTTTATCGTGCTGACACAATGCTTTAGTGATTACACAAACCATGACGTCTGCTCTGATGAATCGCAGCACTGCGTTATTAATCGGCACCGGGGGTGGAAAGTGAAACTTGTGTAAGGTCACACCTCAGAGCACGGTGCACACAGCATCGTTCATTTCCTTAGGGCCAAATCAGAGTGAGTTATAATCAGTATGGTGAAGAATAGCTGAGTGACAAATGTTAGATGGGGAATAAGACACAATGGAGAAAGTAAACTCCCATAAGAAACACAATGAATTGGACATAGGACATTTATGGATATAGAAACTGTATGCACTTACACAATATCACTTTAAACTCTGTTAATCAGTGTGTATTTATTTTCTCTACACTGTACAGTGTACAAACATGTACACGTGTGTGCGTGTGCGTTTGTGTTTATGTGTTATCTTTCTAAAGGGCACTGTGACAGTGCTGACCACCACAGCTGCACCAGTCTCATTCACAGTGCCAGAACATCTCTCGCCTGTGCCAACCTGCATCTATCCATCTGTGCCACACACATGATCACATACATACCTAACAAATCAGATTTTGATCATACATCTAAAAAATATCTAAAAAAAAAAAAAAATGATCAAAACATCTTCCTGTTAACTTTAACACAGAAACTATACACTTTCCCATAACCCTCTTCATCTTTACCATACACTTAAACAAATCAAGATGCCTGTGTCCTTCCTTGAATATTCTCTAAACTTGAACTGCTCTGGTTTTCTTGTGTGTGTACTGTATGTGAGTTAAAAAGACACCTTTTTTTGGGCAGAGAGCGGCAGATTTGCCTGGATAGCTGCTGCAGGCCTGTAGGGAATGGCGGTGCTGAGGCATATGCTGCCTAGCGGGTGAATCTGCTTTTGTTCCAAGTCCTTCTCTCACTCCCTGCATACATGCCTGGCACTGAGCTCAATAACATTAGCATGACCTTAGCCCGTTAACCTGGAGCAAACTTTTCCCATTCATACATCAAAAAAAAAATTCTATTTGGCTCAGGAGTGCAAAGAAACACGTGCTCGGGAGGACTGAAAAAGAGTGAGAGAAATTTTTCAAATTTAGGAAATTGTCAAAATTTAATAATTGATGAGTCATTTGTTTAGGGGACTTATTTCTGTTATATAATTGAATATAAAAGAATTGTTTCATCTTAGTTATCATTCAGCAATACAGGTATGTAGTGTCATGTAATATCGGAGAAGGACTAGAAACTATATTTCCCATCAGCCACTGCACCATGTCACATGTCACCTGTTTCATGTCTAGATCATTAGCACTGGTGTGTATATATAGTCACATTCAGCACTGCACTGTAGTCTTGCGTTGCTTGTTCTGTCTTCATGTATGATGTTATGTTTGTCTTTGTTCCATATAAGTTCCATGTAATTGTGGTGTTTTGTTGGATACTTTATTAAACATTTCACTTATAGTCTGCATTTGCATATGCCTTCTGCCTCAAATTGTATAACGTGACACTAAGGAGCAGGGCAATATAACATTACATCATATGCTTCTGGTATTAGCAGTGGAACAGTATGAAAAATGTAAACCTAACAACATAAAATCAAAGTTTTCATATATCACAGTATCAATATTCAACTCCATTAGTATTCATAACAGCAGCTCTGACTGCAAAGCTTACAGTCTATTAATGCAGTCCCTCTAATATGTTATATGACAGACATGCCACATGAACAGATTTTTTAAAATGTGCAAATGGTGACGTTTTCTGTAAGGAGACGTTTATGTATATTTAGCATTTATTGAAAGAGTCTTCAGCATCAGCACAAGATTTGTGGGATGGGGCATATGCTAGGATTGTAACAGACACACATCATTGATGTGATCATTGTTATACCACATTTTAATATTATCTTCGTATCTCTCTCTTTCTCAGAATATTTCCTCACACAGATGTGTAAACTAATCAGTTTAAAGTGTTTAAACAGAGACAGGACTTTTGAAACATGAGACATGGCAGTGTTATCATAATACTAGCTTACTATTGTAACTTTGGCATGTTTGAGACCCACTTCAGCTTCTCCAGTTCCCAAAATGCAGTCAGGAGAAAGCTGCCAGAACCATGCTGGGGGTTAAAATCCAAATTTATCACAGTCTACGGAAATTTTGGAACAGGATTCTGGTGGTAGTTGAATGGGTGACACTAACAAAATTCAATTAGGCATAAAAATGAGGTCTGGGCATTACTCATTTGAAATGGTAATGAAAACGAAAAGGCCAAAAGGTCAGAGAGAAGCTAAGCAAGAAGCAAAAAGCATAAAGGATTTATCCACTGATGGATCGGTATAGATATAGATATACTCTTAATGTCTTCGTAGTTCAAGTGATAAACCTTTGTGCCCTGAAAGGTGCTTTTTCTCTCTTTCTATTTTTAAAGACCATAAAAAGTACATGTAGATATACACATGTGTATATAATCTTTGAGAACAAAAATAGACATTGTCACAAAGCAGCTTTGCAGAAATCTGGATGTAGATTTATCTATAAATCTAAATCTAAATTTATATTTAGATTAAATTAGCGAATCATTAATGACAGTAGTAACAAAAAAAACTCTGAGACAACATGACAAAGAAAACATTTTGTTATTGGCATTTTGTTATTGGAAAATAATCAAAATCCGGGAGGTAACAGTAATTGCTTAACTGCTTCAAGTCTGGTCACATCACACCACACCACTGTTTTTTTGAAACAGCATGCTACCAAGTTATTCAGTAGCTACAGAGAATATGTAGGAATGGTATATAGTTGAAAGCGAGGCATGTAAATGGCAATAGATCCTGAGAGTTTGTAAAAGGTTGTTTCAGTGGTTGGCATGTTTGCCTCAGACCTCTGGGGTTAGGAGCTTGATTCCTGTCTCTGCCCTGTGTGTGCAGAGTTTGCACATTCTCCCTATGCTTTGGAAGTTTCCTCCTGGTACTCTGGTTTCCTCCCCAGTCCAGAGACATGCATTGTTGGCTGATTGACATTTCCAAATTGTACATAGTGTGTGGGATTGTGCCCTGTAATGGGACGGGATCCCGTGCAGAGTGTCTCCTATCTTGTGCCTAGAGTCCCCTGGGATAGGCTTCAGGCTCCCTACAACACTGTATAGGATAAACAGTACAGAAAATGGATGGATAGATATTAGCAACGTTGGATAATTGGCCATTAGTTGTTCCTCTATTTGCAACTCCCAAACTAAAACTCCAGCAATAATTTGACTCAACTAGTAAAAGTATTTCCACACAAAGCTGTGTTGGCTCAGTGATTAAATTAAACTAAAGACTATGAAGCGTGATTGTGGAAAGAGGATAACTGAGAACAGTGAAAACATTGGCTGAGGTTCTGTGTCGAAGACACAGGGATGTGGTTGGTGCCAAAACTTCATTGCTTATAGAGGAAGATATTCCACACCTGAAATCCCAGGACTTACAGAAAGCCACAGTCAAAGCACACAAGCAAGCCCCTTAACTCTCGACAACTCAGTCTATTCTGAGCTCTAACATTTTGCATTCACACAAAAATTGCAATCTAATGAATAACTGAACAACACTCTGAAATGAGAAACACTGCTGTGTGCTCAGTGATGGGCTGAATTGTACAATTGCCATGAATTTTCATTTTAGAAAAGAAAACAGAAAGGAAAGTTATTAATTCCTCTGATTACTTACTCTGTCCAGCTGAAGAGCAAACTCCTAATTTCTCCTCCACTGTGTTTATTAGTGGCTGAATTAAAGATTAACCTTTCAAAACTGTCTGGCATTTTCTTCATCCCCTCAAATGCAAAATTAATTCACATTTTTTAATCATTAGTTTAATTTCCAGCATGATACTTTTGTTCCTTTGGCTGTTGAACTGTTACGGGGTGTTACAACCCTTCAAATTGTTTGCCTCCTGCTGGCGTTCTTTTTTTGAATAATAATTTATTTTTCTGAATAATTCATTAAATATCATTAGCCAAGCGTGGAGGATCTCATTTAGCACGGAGGTTCTCTTTCTTATGTGGGCTTGACACACAATCAAAGTTTTTATTGGTGCAGAAAATGTGTGATCTACACACGTCCTTACAACAGTTAGTGGCTGTCTGAGTGTGGTACACTGCTTGGGCTGCTGTAAGAAGAAGGATTCAATTAAACCGTGGCAGAACAAACCACAGCTAAAACAAGAAATAATTTAAAGGCAATTAAAGGATTAACCCAAACATAGCACAACTGACATCACAGAACTATATCACACACATAATCAACCGCAGAACCATGGCGCATATGCTTTACTTAGGCTAGTGTAATATTTCTTTCACCCTATAGGAAGTAAACAATTACAGTGCACCTTTGATTCTCTTATAGTAGAAATGTTTGCATTTGCACACCTTTGCTACTTTAACAAATTGATTAAACATTCAGAGTTGACGTTATTTTAAACTCTGCTGTCTCTCAGTGCTGGGAATGCAATAATATACGCATGTCATATCACTGCATCAGTGTATCATGAAATAAATACAGACCTCAGTTGTACCTCCCATCATGATTTCATTACTTCGTAATATGTTTGTGTAAGACTTGTTTGATGGTGACCATTAAATAAAAACTGCTCCAGGATAATATGCACATGTGAATTTTTATTTTTCTTAAATTATAATATTACTGAAATGTCATAGGTGGTATGTCATCCAGAAAACTAAATATTCTCATTGAGGTGACAATATGCTGTAGCTTTGAGGCACTATTTACAGTTCACTTATTTATTTTTTTCTTCAGGTTTGCAAACATGAAGTGAACAAGTGGAGTAACGTAGATTGGAGTGAGGCCTACAGACAGCACGAAGAGTATTTTGAGAGCAACCAAGAGAGCAACACAAAGTCGCACAACACGAGTCCATTAAACCAGCTCTAGCCTCCTCCGACACTCATTAAACACGCTTTGTGAAAGGACAAGCCAGGTTTGTGCTTAATGACCTTGAAGGAAATGTAAATGACTGGGCATTACCATCCAAATGGCCCCACAGCACATACATGTTTACCGTGGTCATTTTTATAGGCCTGGGTCTTTTGCAAGAATACAGCTTAAACATATTTTAAAAGTTTTTTATTTATTTATTTATTATTAATATTTTTTTAATAACCTTAGATATATTTCGATTTAAATAATTTGCTTATTAGCACTGAAATTGGATGCATGGGTTTGTCAATGTGTATATGATTGTGTACCCTGCGATGGATTGGCACCCTGTCCAGGACGTACCTTGCCTCGTGCCCGATGCTTCCTGGGATAGGCTCCAGGCTCCCCATGACCCTGAAAAGGATAAGTGATATAGAAGATGGCTGCATGGTTTAGCACTGAAATCATTCATGTGATACAGAAAAATACTTTTTTTGAAACAGTGATGAAAATCACAATACATTATTATAAACGTTATATTTATTTTTGAGTTCTAATAGCTAATAGTTTGACTGGTCACATCACAATTGAATGGATTTACTTCAAATCCACTAAGATTTCCTGGTGGACTAGTGGCTCAGCCAACACAGCTTGGGTTAGAATCCCAGTCAGGGAACCACCCTCAGCCACTGGAGGGTTAACAGAGCTAGTGCACTCGGAGTGCTAGTCCCAAGCTCAAAAAATAGGGAGGGTTGTGTCAGGAAGGGTCATCTGGTGTAAAACCTGTGCCAGAATCAAATATGCAGATGGGCGATCTGCTGTGGCGACCTGATCGGGAATAACCGAATGACTAAAAAACAAATACATTTACATTTTACTCATTTGTCTGATGCTTTTATGTAAAATAACTGAGACATTATACACCTGAGCAGTCAAATGGCTAAGAGCCCAACAGTGACAACTTGGCAGTGTTGAGATTTGAACTCAAGACCTTCCAATAAGTAGCCATGGATCTACCACTGCCCAATCCCTTCCCGATAGCTGACAATTTCAAGTCAGCTTATAAATAATGTAAACTTGAATATAAAGTGTTGGTCAACAGTTCAGGTATTAATCGCGCCAATAATTAGGGAAAATATAACTGTAAATATTTAAATAATGAGTATAATATCTGAAAACTTTCAAGTGGATTGTGTATTTAAGGGTTTGTGAAATTTATTTAACTGTTTAGACGTGCTACAGCACCAGGGTTCCAGGTTTGATCCTGAGCTTGGGTTGCAATCTGTAAAGAGTTTCTGGGTATGTTCTCCCCATGTCTTCCAAGTTGTCCAGTTTCCTCCCACCTCCCCAAAACCTTGTAAGTAGGTGGATTGGCTATGATAACTGAGTGAGTATGAGGGTTTCTTGGATGAAGGGTTTGAGAACCACTGCTTTAGTGATATTGATTGAACCGGAGCTGTCCGTTCAGCACCACCTACAACGCCAGTATGTCTAGGTAGATTGGTGGGTGAGGTTCCATCGCATTGGATAGAAAAGTATGCATTCATTCTCCTCTTCAAATTCACAATAGATGTCTCATCTGTTTACAATCCAAAGTTGTGATGTGAAGCACCAGTGAGAAACAAACATGTATTAAACATGTAACCACTTTAAATGTATATATTATAGATATGAAATTATCCCTTATGTTTTTTTTGTTTTGTTTTGGGTTTTTTTTGAGCTGGACCTTATTTTACTTTATGTAGAGTTTATACTTTTAAGCTGCTAATTACATTCTTCAAAAATTAACCATTAACAGTTTCAGCTTTTTTCTAGTTGGTAGGGCTCTGGTTGAAACCTTTTCTGGAAGGAAGCAAATTGTTTCAGGATTCCACATACAACTTTTCTGGGATCTACAAAAGTTACTAACCAATCGACCCCATGTTCAAGAATGCAGAACATGTACTAGTACTGTTTATCTGTGTCTATTTCCAAGTGTGTTGATTAAATATTAGACTTGATTTCAAGGTGATCTGAATTTTATCATACTAGATCTGAAAGACCCATTACTGGGAAAAATTTATGGATTTTCAGTTTTTAAAGAAATACCCACACATGGGTAATTGATGAAGAAACAAGGCCAATATATTAAGTCAAGATTTGCAGAAACCAGATATCGAACAGTCTGTTGCAGATATTAACCAATTAGATAAAACACCACATTAAAAGAAAAAAGAAAAGAGTATCATAACAACAGAATGTCATCAAGAACAAGTTATGCTTAGATCAGGTGTTTCACTTCTTTTACATTGTTTGGAGATTTATATATATATATATATATATATATATATATATATATATATATATATATATATATATATATATATATATATATATATATATATATACTAAATCCAATATATATATATATATATATATATATATATATATATATATATATATATATATATATATATATATATATATATATATATATATATATATATATATATATATATTATCGTAGCTTTTCCTATTGAGGCCTGCTCTGTTTTTGCTTCTGACTTTCTTTTTGGGTAAATGTTCCGCTAGAGGGCGATGGAGCACCGTGGGTTTTATTGAGTTGAATCGAGGGACCTGAGAAAATACTTCACTCAATTCAATATTCGTCGTCACGTTTTCTTGCAGTTCGGTTTCCAAGTAAATAAACTTGATCTCAAAATAGATGTAAAATATTACTACAACAATAGCTTGGGGTGGGCTACTCCTGAGTTATCATATATAGCCTAAACTAAATCCAAAATGTAGATCAACATAAAATAAACTTTACACTTCATAGGATTTAAATAGTGATGCTAAACCAGGCTTACCCCAAATGTAAAACAGTGTACTGATAAAGGGTAGGCTATGTATACATGTACTTGTTAGTTTGGTTCAAATAATTCAGGTGTGTTTTATTTTCTTATACGCCACGGGATGGGGGAAGAACACAAGCCTGTGCACGTGCTGTGGGTCATATGCAGTTAACCGGATGTAGATCAGTGTTGTGTTTTTACAGCCTGTA
This sequence comes from Ameiurus melas, assembly GCA_012411365.1. Classification (NCBI taxonomy): domain Eukaryota; kingdom Metazoa; phylum Chordata; class Actinopteri; order Siluriformes; family Ictaluridae; genus Ameiurus; species Ameiurus melas. Next base: position 42,085,844 of record CM022752.1, read on the forward strand.
AACAGACAGGTCAAGTGCACTAGACAAAGTGATTTGCTCTTCCAATATATCGGCACATTCCTTCAAATCACCGAGCATCATTTAACACATGCAGCGTTAAACTGCTCTCACGTTTAGCAGCACTGGGTATTTATAAAGGTCTAGAATATGAGGATACACACTGCACGAAGGTGTTAATTTTTATCCATGCTGGTTTTGATAGATAGATAGATAGATAGATAGATAGATAGATAGATAGATAGATAGATAGATAGATAGATAGATAGATAGATAGATAGATAGATAGATAGATAGATAGATAGATAGATAGATAGATAGATAGATAGATAGATAGATAGATAGATAGATAGATAGATAGATAGATAGATAGATATGTTGGTAGATTGGTTAAAATGTGTAAATAATTAAGCATTTTTGTTAAGAACTTGAAGAAAAGAAAAGATGATTTTTCATTCATTTACTTATTCCTTCATTCATTTATTCATATAATCATGTTTAATTTATAAGCGATATTGTAGCATTGTAGGATATAATTTCTTCCGTTTAATACTCAATAGATGTCGATCAATATGTCTTCGGATATAGTTATTACACAAATTACACCTTCAAAATACAAAACACTCCAACTTCCGGTTCTTTAAACCTATCTCCTAAACTTCTATGTATTTTTATTTATAGCTTTAAATATGAGAATGTAACCACTGGATGTAGTCACATCACTTATGTCTACTATAGCCGTGCCACGCAGAATAAAAGCAAAGCTGGACACAAATGAAGACTGTAACTGTTTTCATTACTCTGAGTGTTAATTCAGCTCTGGAAGTCCGATTCTTGCTCGCTGTCCGGTTAATCCCGGTGTCGCCGATATCAAAGAGATGAATTCAGGTGCTAAGGTACTTCCTCTAGCTTTATAGTATAGCTTTATAAGCGCAAATTTGTCACATCTGTAGCCTTATTTGTAATTATTGCCCATCATGTGGTCTCCGGCTAGGAATTAACCGTCATTTAATTAAAGCCATATTTAAGGTTGTGTCTCGGCCAAGAGCTTTGAAGCAGATGGTTTTCTCTGGAGCCTTAAATCTGACAGGCCTGTTTGTGTGTGTGTGTGTGTGTGTGTGTGTGTGTGTGTGTGTGTGTGTGTGTGTGTCTTTGGGATAGAACGCAGCAAAAACAAGAAACTCGTCGGCTTTTATATATATATATATATATATATATATATATATATATATATATATATATATATATATATATATATATATATATATATATATATTTTTTGTGTGTGTGTGTGTGTGTGTGTGTGTGTGTGTGTGTGTGTGTGTGTGTGTGAGAGAGAGAGAGAGAGAGAGAACGTTAATTAAACAAACAAAAAATCAGTGTATGTACTTACTTACACAGAGCATATTTCTACTGACAACAAATTTATTCAATATTATTAATTTATTTGTAGTAGTAGTAGTAGTAATAATAATAATAATAATAATAATAATAATAATAATAATAATAATAATAATAATAATAATAATAATAAGTACTTATACATAACCTTTTCAAACGCTAAACATTTTACATATGTCATTTCAACGAATTTAGACCGTACAATAAAAACCATCCATTTTCTGTACCGCTTATCCTTTCTGGGTCGCGGGGAACCTGGGACCTATCCCAGGGAGCACGGGGCACAAGGCGGGGGAAACCCTGGACGGCGTGCCAGTAAAAATAAATATAAAATCTTACATCACAAGCTTTGAATATTCAAATAATCTAAATCACAGTAGCAAAACAATCAATTCAAATTGATTTGCATTTATTTAAATAACAGCAATGAGGAACATGACATAACCACATAACGCTAATTCAGGTGTGAGTTTCTATGAGCATTCGTTGACGTTGTTCATTAAAACATCGCATTAACATCGAAATAAATTGTGATTTGATTACAGTTTGTTGCAGGGAATTTTTGTTTACTTTTTTGTTGGCGATTCTTTCATTTAGATCACGTGGTAATAATAAAAAAATTTTATCTTTAAAACGTATTTCAAAATCTAGCTGATTTTAAATGAATCCGGCTCGGGTTAGTGGCACTGTTGCTTATTGTATGTAGGCTTATTTCTGAGTTTTTGCTGCTTGCATGTTATTTTAAAAATCCGACATCTGCTTAAAATGCTTGAATTTATCCTTTTACGTAGTTTTTATATTTCACCTGCACTTCTTTGGGAATTCTGCAGCCCTGTTTTAATGATTTATTTTTATTTTTATTTATTTATTTATTTTTTTTACATTTCTAATCTGCACCTCTAAATTCTTCTGAATATACATACAGCAGACAAAAACGGTATTTCCTGTTTCTCTTGTCTTGTTATTTCTAGTTCAATCATAAAAACATAAAGAGACACAAGCACAAACCTAACAATTGCTTCATAGGTACACATACACACATGCTCAAACATAGAATACAGAAGAATGCACAACATGCACACGCCTATAAGCACAAACACACACACACACACACACACACACACACACACACACATGTATGTAGTATCCTGGCTTGACACAATTTTTTTTTTTAGAAATCTAATTGAGCTGAGAAACACACCAGTGTGCTCCTGGTCTTCACTTCATGTCCAAAGACAGTCATCAATCATGCAGACAGCCACAATGTCCTTACACAACTCCATCCACAATTTAAATGTACTGACCCACTCCCATATGAATGCATTCATTATTAATCACACATCCAGTCCAACATGTGCATTGCTTTTTCCCTTTCAGTGACCGCTTTACATTCCATTTCTTGCTGGATTATTAGCTTGCAGCCTTGCAGCCACTGGGAAGCTGAGGGAGAGAGAGTGGGGGGGCATTAGTTATGTTTGTTTAACTCCAATCTTGCATGCTTTCTTTGTTCAGTGTGTCCTATAGTGTAAAGCTGATTTCTGACGGAGAGAAATAGCTATAATTTCAGTGCATATTGGTGCTTATAGGCCTCCCTGTGGACAGGCAGCTTTCCCCAGTGCACAGGCTTGGACCGAGGCACCTGGAACAGCGCAGCTAAATTAGCATTGATATGGGTTTAGTGGAAATGCAATCTTTTTAAATCTTGGTGAGCTGCGGGTAGATAATTACACTTTCAACAAAATTGCCAAGGGGTCAGCATCCCCAGTGGACCTCCGAATGCACTGATTCTCTAACAATGGAGTGTAACATGGAGCAAAGCAGTGTCTTAAATTATAATGTTAATGGAAAGAGTCACCAGGGAGGAAAGGCAAAGAGGAAAAAAAAAGATAATTCACTACTGAGCTCTGTCACACACACACACACACACACTACACTGATGCTTTGCCTAATTTAGGACAATGGGATCATATGTTGGAGCAAAGATTTGGATCAAGAAGACTTGGATGGTGTGTACAGGTGGTCTGGGGGGAGAAGCATGAACCATCACTTCATCAACAGATGGAGTGTAAAGCTGCTGATCTGGTGTTAGTTAGCAAACAATAAGATAATGATGTCAATATTCACTAATTTAAACAATGATTTCTTTGTGTCAAAGTTCACTATAGTCATGATACTTGAAGTTACACTTTGAATCAACCCTTGGTGAAGGAACTCGTATGCTACAACCTGCTTCAGCCAGCCATCATATTTGCATGAGAGATGGAGGATATGATTAAATTACAGGCAATTATGACACCGTGCACATTATTACTCTGTACTTGACTGCCTGGGAACTTGGGTGGCATCCAAAGCGCAGGGACAGATGCCTGGCTCCAGTATGCTTGCCTTCTACCAACATCCATATTTCACTCGGTTTGTCGGAGACCACAGACATTACAGCAAACAGCTGTTTTTTTATGTTATATTGTGCAATAAACATGTACAACAACTCTTTACTTACAGGTTTAGTTTTGCGTATTAGTCTCCGCGTTATGGCTATAACTTGATGAATTGATTCTCATACACTTAACTGGAATTTCTTTAATCACAGAGTCAAGCTCAGTGTATTAGTAGTGTACGCTAAAATATTCATTAAGTGCAGTATTTTATCATTATAAGCATTACCAAAAAAGAACATAAGTACCTAAATGCATCACCATAAATGGTGAGCAAAAACAAAGATGTGATTAAAGGATGATCTAAAGAGAGTAAGTGCATGTGTTTTCCAGCTGTGGAAGCACTACAAGGCCATATATGGCCAAAGAATGCTCCGCTGAATTGTTGGCTATTATTATTCTCTCATTATCCATGTAAGATATTTGGAAAGGTGGCTTCTGATGCTGTCTTTTATATATTTTTCCCTTTCCTCACAGTCATATGATAGGATTTACTGATTTTCTGTGCAAGTCAGGAACATTTATACTTTATTCGAGCAAAGGAAGTATTCTGTTAAATCCCTGTCCTTATTTTTATTTTTTGTAAAATATGTTGACCACTCAGATCTAACATACATTACAAGTGCAAAGATATTTGCTTCAGTTTTACAAAATGTCCAAAAATACAAATGTTATTTTTCTTTTAGCCTTTTAAGTGAACTAGGGTAAATCAGATATTGATCATTTAGAATATTTGCTTATGTATACACAGCTGAAGAGATGTTATCTGCAGCTGACATTAACACCACCACACACACACACACACACACACACACACACACACACACAATGAAGGTCAGCTGTAAATTGATAAAAATAATCTAAATTAGATCCAATAAAATTTCATATGGATGTGAATGCAAAAAAGAATGGCTTAAATCAGCTTACTATTTTAATTGATCACAAATACAAGTAAATGTGCAAAATTAAAACAAATAAAAACTCTAGCATTACTACGAGAGAAAAACATTTCCTATGTCAGGAGATTTCATCAATAAAAAGCAACATGTCAAATATCATTATTGTTAAGAGATAACTACTCGAGCATATCGACTCTTTAAGTCACTTTTTCTGAGACATTTTGTTCAATACTGTATATTCATATAAATTTAAGTTTAATCTGTATGCATGCTAAATTATTGTTATATGACCAAATTTAAGATCAGGAATTCAAGAAAAAAAAAAAAAAAAAAAAGATTGGAAGAGGTCAGTGATATAGTGAGATATTTATTATGGTAATAAAACGATCACATCAGTAACAGCATAGGTTGTTAACAGGTGTACCTATAGGTTTATCATTTATTACATGGTAATCTAATAAGAACAACCTAAACCATAAATCATAAAAAAATACAAAAAAAAAAACTTTTAGTCAGACTTAAAAAAAAGTACTTTAAACAGTAATATGTTTGTTATTGTGTCTGCAGCACAAGTATCCTATCACAGGACTCCAAGTTCAACCTTTACATTTAATGTTTTCTTGTGTGCTATAAAGTAGTGACTTAAATCTGAGTAGTTACTGTTCTTATAGGCATTAAATGTGATCTTATTGGATGACAAATGGAGCAATTTTTCTGTTGTAAACCAAAAATTATTTAATCCAACACTTTTGATGTTAAAAAACAAAACAAAACAAAACACTGTGTATGGTATTTAATGAAACATAAAATGCCATACTTTTCAAACTCAAGAATCATAGGATAAGTTTAATCTCAGTGTTTGTATTAAATATTTTCTTTAAAAAACACGTGTGCAAATGTTGTGACTTGAATTTGAGCAAGTCCATTAAATGTCCATTAAAAGGAGAGTTATGTTCATCCAAGTAAAATAAACTACACTGCGTTACATTTTGAATCAGATGGCATGTCTTAGGCTAATGAAACACTAAATTCTTTTCGACACAAATATAAATATAATGTTTAAAATTAATATTTTGATTTTATTTTTAAAGCAGGTGATATGTACAACAAGTAGGCCAAATATAATTTAAATCAACACGTTGAGTCATATCAACAACTGGCGTTTAATAAAAAGTATTGTGTCTGTTATTCAGTCCAGCACCAGTATCATAATTTAGGGTAAGTTTCATCCTCAACTTTAAAACTAAAAATGTAGTTTTTCAAAAGCGTGTTCCATAATGTAGTTATGAATCTGAGTAATTACTGTAGTGTGTTTATAATTAGTCTATATTATTGGCCCAAACAGGAGTGTCTATCTCGGTGTTGCTGTTGCGTTTTCACCGAGGCTCTCTCGTTTAGCCTAGCTGTCATTTGTCAGCATGTCTGATGTGCTCGTTAGCTCGCATTTTCCCCGCTGTCAGCTCCCAGCTTGCCCACGTACACAGCTACTCTCCTCTGACAAATTTAGCCTCGTTATTATTATTCTTTATTATTAACCATGCGATTTGTTTGCCTTATTGTTGCCAGCACGACGCGTCAAAACCAATCCCATCGCAGTCAAGTTGGCAGGTGTCAATCTGCGCCTTTTTCTTTCCCCACTATGGCCTACTTAATCTTATCATAAGGGTCATGGAATAAGAGCAAAAACCCTTTGGACGGTCCACATCTTGCTTTTTCTTTTCTTTTTCTACCCCCCTTCCTTTTTTTTAGTTTCCCAAATGGCCACTTGTGGACCAGCCTAATATACATACAGCTTTCCACCCAGTTGTTCTCCAAATCGCCTAATTTTTCTTATTAATAACGCGAATATATTTTTTGCATCATTTATTTTAAGACATAGTACGAAAGGATGGTTAGTAGAAACGATCCCTGGAAACAGAAGTATTAGTCTGAATGACCTGATATTTATAAGACGGTAAAATTCACACAAAGCCGCATATCAAAATATACCTGGCTGACAATATGAAAAATAACACAACGACAATAATCATAAACAAATAATAGCTAATGAAATAATGTTATAGGGCTCGGGTTATTAAATAAATATCTTGTTTTGGAGTATGAACGATATTAAGTAAAAATTCAAATAAAAAGATATAATTAAATAACAAATAGGCGTGTTTTTTTCCAAGTTAAAACCTCCTAAATGAGTAGAATAATGAAGGTAGAATAATTTTATAAATATTCGGTCTTGGAAAATCAAATCAGTCGATGGATATAAATGAAGTTTAAGAGTCCAGACATAATTATAACATTTTAGGGGTTTGGTTTGTTTGTTTGTTTACATGGGCTTCACAATTAACCAGATCAAGGTTAGTTATTTGTTTTAGAGAAGTCTACTTAGCAATAACTTCCTAAATGTAATTCCAAATGTAATCGGCAATTAAATAATAATAATAATAATAATAATAATAATAATAATAATAATAATAATAATAATAATAATAATAATAATTGTATTATTATTATTATTATTATTATTATTATTAGTAGTAGTAGTAGTAGTAGTAGTAGTAGTAGTAGTAGTTTTAATTGTAGTTGTAGTAGTGGAATGGATATATGTAGGGTATGTATAAAGATCTAAATAAGTAGAAGAAAGCAAATGTCATATTTTCTTTTAGTAAGCAATATTTCGAGATCTCTGTCTGACAAAGCTATGTGCTCGATGCTTGATCTCTCTCTAAATTGGCTATGTGTGTCATAGGGGGCTCCATTCCCCTCCTTCTGTCTCACTTATTTACACACACACCCACGCGCACTTGGAAACAGAGGGCCGGCGTAGGGCTGAAAGCTGGCTGGACAGATTTGCGTTCACGCCTGATCACGCACTGAAGAGTGGGGTTATAGCCGAGAAAGGGAAAGGCAGCACCTGTCCCGGCTTTAGCGTCCTGTCTCGGTTTACTGAGAGGCCGATAAGCGCTCCGAGGCCGTGCGGTTTCCAGCGGAGACTCTCAAGAGCCCCTGCAGCGCTGCGCGGTTTCATGCGGCTGCGCTCCAATCTGTGGACTAGTGTACTAACTGGGGCGCTGAACTCGTCTTCCAGAGCCTTAGTGGGCCAACATAAGTTTGACACATTTACATTAGTGGAGCCTATTTGGAGGAACAAAATTAGCGCACAGCAATTGCATTAACCCATTTTAAGATAAAACAGGCTCAAAACTATCCACGTTTAGGAATTTACAGTAAATTTACATTCACCTGTTTCTGTGGGCTTTTAGTGTTGGATTTTTGAATTGTGAAGAAGAAGAAAAGCCGCTCTTAGTTGAATATTGTTTGCATTCGTTTCACAGCTTGTTTAGGTTAGTTTGCTAATTTCCAACAATATAACAAACAAGACAAATCCGACAATGATGACGTGAAAGCGCTTTTTTGGTTTTATTATTCTGTAATAGTGGACTGGTGTACCTGGAGTGTACCTGTGTACCTGAGGAGTCAGATCACAAATCGGAACACAGCCTGTGTGTCTAATGGCGGCCGCTCTCAGCAATCAGTCCGAGTCCAGCTCTCCTATCTCTCCTTTAAAAGCATCCCATATCTCTCTGTACACTTCCTGAGAGACGCGCGCACACACGGTTGCGTATTTACCGTGTGCAGACTCCGTGTAAAATTGACATTAGCTGTTTGACGCACAATGATAGCAGCTCATCCAGCCTCATTCAGCAACTGCCTCTCTCTCTCTCTCTCTCTCTCTCTCTCTTTTTCTCTATTTTTATATATATATATATATATATATATATATATATATATATATATATATATATATATATATATATATATATATATATATATATATATACATATATAATATATATATAAATACATCATGCTGAGTACATGCTGATTAAATGACGACTTCAATACAAACAAATACATCTACTCACTGTTCACTTAAATTAAAACGCGAAAATAAATTTTCATTCATGACATCCCAGTGCAAACTTGTTGGCATGCATTTTGGGAAGTGACTGGCATTTTGGCAAGGGAAGGAAGGAACGCGACCACGAGGAGAGACCCAAGAGCAGCCTAGATCATTTACATCACCAAGAAGCCGCAGAACAATTGAGGGTCTATAAAGGATTTAAAGAATGCATTCCGGGGTTAGGCCAGTTTCTAAAAAAACAAAACAAAACAAAAAAATAAATAAAATAAACGAACAAACAAACAAACAAAACACGTGGACATGTGCACAGTAGCAGAAAACGCTAAACGTCATGCCTGATCGTTGACACTATCTGAAATAACATACATAAATAGGCTCGTGACTGCATGCAGTTAACTAGGGAAAATGTACAAAACAGTATTAAAAATGGTTTTGCAAACCCGTATGCTAATAAAGAAAATAATTGGCGCGTAAAACCACTATGCTTAAACCATTGCTGGGTCATTTTACAACCAATAAGCATATATTGGAATATTTACACATTCTCAGAAATAAAGGTCTGTCTTTGTGTGGATATTTTTCAAACATGGAAATCTTAAAAAAAAAAAAAATCAGGTTCATAATTGGATCTTCGTGACCACTACTCTAAAATTTAACCAAAGGTACAAGACATACACTTTACCCAGGTTAAGGATACACACTAATAACACAATAAAACACGCACTCTTGATGGTATGGTACAACCCTAGGTAAAGTACAATATGTGAATATTACAGTATAAGACCTAACCTTAAACTGACTTCACCTTTATTTGTGAGCGTGCACTCACTGTGGAAATAAATCACACATTAGTAGACATTTAATCTGCATCTTAACTCGTGGGGATTTTGATTATTAAAAACTAGACTTTTTTTCCCTTTGTCGTGGTTGTTTGCTCATCAAATCACAGAAGCCGGACTTTGAAAAGAAGTTAAAATAGCCTCTAATGGGGTCATGTGGGCACACAGACATTTTCCTGGAGACTCTGCGCTTCCAACTTCCCGGTTTGGGGGCGTGCCAAATGAGCCCATTGTGACGTGTATCGTCATCCCAGCCAATCACCTTCAAGGCGAGGAGAATATTAAGGCGAAAGTTGAGTGTAAGAACGGAGGCCGTCTGCTTTTCTTTTAATATTATTTTACTTTCTGTCGGTGTTTAATGTGCTTCGGAAAGGAATCCCGCCTTTCATACAGATTTGCATTTAGATAAAATACACGTATATAGAAAGAAAGGAAGCAAGCAAGAAAGAAAGAAAGAAAGAAAGAAGCAAGTGGTTGTGTCGGACAGTTTTCTATCCTATAGGTAGATTTTTATTTTTTATATTTAGCATCTCAACAAGGCTTAATATTCACAAAGAAGTTTACCTTCACAGCTCGCTGGACTGGATATTATCGACTTTTGGAAATAGTTTTGTGAAGTCAATTCAGAAGGGGTGTTTTATTTTCTTCACACATCCTTTACCGAATGGCTCTGGGGTCGGGCATCTAATCCAGACTCAGCTATATATATGATCAGACAGCGGGACTCAATCGGAGAAAACTTGAGGTGAGTTTATGAATGACATTCTGTACCTGGTGCAGCGTATTTACACGCCTAAGCGTGTTTGGAAGTCTTGCGTAATGACGCGAATGTAAATATAAACGTTTCGGGTTAAAAAAATATGTGTAAATAAATGCACTGAAAATAAATGTATAATAAACACCACCAGTAATAAGCGTTATGCTTTAAAATGAGCGGCAGTTATGTTGTAATTTGCTCGACAATAACACTAGACTGTTGCTTGCAAATAGATGCAAATAACTGGCGTGTATTGAAAGACGAAAAAAAAAGAAAAAGAAAAATCTTGAGGTGTGAAATAACAACCCGCCTCAATAATCTCTAAACCGGTCTAGCGACCGTTCACTTGTTCTCTCATCAACTTATGCACCTGTGAATGATAATATTTGTCTAGAAAAAATAAATAAATCATAGATTAAGGGAGACTTGTGTAAAGCAATCAGAGGATGATAATAATCATAATCATAATCATAATCATAATCATAATCATAATACATTCCGTGCCTTAATATCTATGCACACTTATTTTGAAATAAACTTTAAAGACTTTTTATCATCCATAAATAACAGATACATCATAAAACAGTAAGTATTATTCGCTGTAAACTTTGCCCCTAAACGCAGATTACACGGCCCATAAACTCTGTCACAACTGTAACATGTCAGAGTTATTAGGATAAATCTAACATCTCTACTGGCCACTCGGAAATGAATGCAGCACCATAAAAGCATTCATACAATGCCATGTGACGATGGTGTAGCCTACACCACAGGGAAAGAAGAGGAGTGATTAAAATCTATTACTCCACTAGCCTCCATCTCTCCACTTTTAGGGCCTAATGAAATGGAATAATGTGTGACTTGCTCCTTTTTGGATAAATGGACAGAGATCATGGCGCCTATAGGGTTACAGGCAAGGTGCCACTGAGCAAAACCGCCCACCAGAAGAAAAAAAAAATAATAATAATGTTTGGCAGTTCTTTCCCTCCAACACAGTCACTGCATGTGTTAATAGCAAAGCACTGGCCAACTCTACAATTACAGAACAGTGAGACGATAAAGCTCTTTTTTCTTTCTATTGGCTCTCTCTCCCTTTATTCTCTTGCCCCCTTTATCTCCCTTTCACGTTATACATTAGTGGCACTCTATGGTTTGTTATATTTCCTACTCTCTCTCTCTCTCTCTCTCTCTCTCTCTCTCTCTCTCTCTTTCTCTCTATCTAAGAATGACGTCAGATGCATTCACTCCCCTCCCCTTATTATTATTTTCTTTCTTTTCTAAAAAAACTTTAGAGAGAGAGAGAGAGAGAGAGAGAGAGAGAGAGAGAGAGAGAGAGAATTTTGCCCTTAGGGAAAATAGCGACAAGATTAGGGTCTTTTTCTTCTCAGTGCCGAGCAGAGCTCCGTGCTAATCCGAAGTGGGCTAATTGACAGACCTCAGAAAAAGCATGAGAACACTGAAATTAAATAATAAACAAAAATAAATAAATAAAAATAGAAATAACCGTTGGAACTTGTTAACTCGCATATAAAAATGTTACATGTGCATGTGATTTAATGTAAATAAATAAATAAATAAATAAATAAATAAATAAAAAGATAGAGAATGACAGTGTAGAGCAAATCTTTCTAAATTGTAAACATACGTATTACAGGTGCTTTTTAAAAACACTGTTTAAACAACAGGTTACTATAAATCATCTCAGTCAATGAAGTGAAAAACAAGAAAATTATAACAGTGGATTAATTACCTATGAAAGAAAAAACAATTAGCCCGTGCCCTGTTAGGACTACGTGTAAAATTACACACTATTAAGTGAATTACAGGTAAGCGCAGTGAGCGATCACGTTTCCCAAAGGAAAGAGCTAATCTACTTTTAATTTGCTCTTAAATATCACGTTTGGGCCTGATTTAGACTTGCTTCATCCTTCGAAGAAAAAAAAAGTGTATTCCAAAAAAAAAAAGAAAAAAAGATTTACGCGTTTGTCTTGAGAGAAACAAATAAATAAATGAATAAGTATTATATAAAATAAATCTATATTTATATACAACAGTGCAAAAAAAAGAGAGATAAATTAGCAAATAAATCAATAGGGAAATTCGGAAACATTTCTACACACACACACACACACACACACACACACACAAAAAACACAGGGGGAAGTGGCACAACCTTGATAATCTAGAAAAGGAGGGGGATTTGTAGCACCACCCGACCGAGATGCCACTGCAGCTCATTATCCCGTTTCCTTTCAGTGCGATTTGCAAACTGTTTGGCAGCGTCGTTTGTCTCCTCATTTTGTGCCTTGGTGGGGGGAATGCGATGCTTGTCATGGCTTTCATTCACTTTCGCCATAGTTTACTGATGAGCTCCCCGCGTTTTTTTCCCCAAGCACATGTCAAAAGTCGACTCGAGTGTAGCCAACATATGCAACCACAACTTTATTTTGGAATTTGAGTGTCCCGAACACCGTCCAGTCTGCATTTCTAAACTACCCCGCCGTGCTCCTTACTCCCTCCCCTTACTCTCTGCATCCCTCCCTCCCTCCCTGCCTCCTTCATGACTCCATTTCACATTCCCTCGACCCCGGACTCTCTTCCCCACTTGAGCAGAGGAGTAAAACAGCAAAGGAGTGAAGAGTGCAGCACCAAACACACGCTTTTGTGGTGTACCATGATGTTCAGTATAATTCCCAAAGCAAGCAGCAACATGTGGCATGTTTCAGTCTCATCATGCAACTGGGCCTAATTACAGTTTTATGTACGCTCCTCTGACAACACATTGGGCTTTTTATTTTCTTATTCCCTAGTGTGCTTGTTTTAAGGGTGCATGTTTGTTTTAAAGGCTACTTTTCGTGCATATCTTCTATCTACCAAAGTGCACGTGATGTATCTTTAATTGCACTTCAGAGTAGTGGTCCTTAAGGTTCAATTATGTACCGTAAATGTATGATCTATCTATCTATCTATCTATCTATCTATCTATCTATATCTATCTATCTATCTATCTATCTATCTATCTATCTATCTATCTATCTATCTATCTATCTATCTATCTATGTATTTATTTATTTATACCCCTTGATGGTGCACAATGAAATTTAGTGCATTTCGGTAACTTTATTTATCAAAATGTAGGTTATAACATGAATACCTAGAACAGTCTCAGAAAAAGGGTACTATCTGTACCTTTCCTTCCTGACGTTGTATCATCGTATGTATCCGTAGTAGGCTATAGACCTATGTGCATGTAATGTTTTGAAAATAAAAATAATAATAATAATAATGTCAATTAATGTCGCCTATCTGAGACAGATTGTAAAGGTATGCACTATCAACATTTCCAGGTGACAGATACATAACAAGGGCAGCACCTTCTACTCTTTGTTTCTTGCGAGTGCAGAATGTTTAGTAAGTGTGTCTAAAAAAAAAAAAAAAGAAGATGAAGAATGAAACATGGTTTAAAGACTAAATATTTGGACAGACAGAATAAATTCTGCCTGAACAGCCCGCCATAGGCTACATATCAATCAAAGGCCAGAGTGCCTTTGGTATTTTTTTCCGCTTCAGTAATCCATAGAGATATAACTGGCCATGTGAGAACAATCAAACGCAGTGTCGTGTCGCAGCACCGTGTGTGTATGTATGTATGTGTGTGTGTGTGTGTGTGTGTGTGTGTGTGTGTGTGTGTGTGTGTGTGTGTGTGTGTGTGTGTGTGCAACTTCTGCTTTATGTGATAAGCCTGTATAGGCTCACATTACAACATTTGAATCACGGTTGAGGTTTTGATTGCTCTGACTACCGTTTCATTGGAAAGGAAGCTGAGCTGGTTTTACAGCTGACAACCGAAAACCGGATCCGCCTCAGATCAAGTCCGGGAGTCGATCACAGCTTGACTTCCTCATGAAAAACAACTTCTATGAAGACTTCTTCATGAACTCAAACATCTTAAAAAAAAAAACCCAAAACTTTAAACTCGCGCGTTCCACTTCAATTTGGGCAATCGACAGTGTTTAGAACTTAGTAATGCACTTAATAAAAAAAATATATTATTGGGTTCTAATGAAAATCTGGATTCCAACAACACTCATCTTCGGACAATCCCTTTAGGAGAACCCTTAAAAGATCTCACAGGAACATTTTTTTTTTCATGGAGCGTGTTTCCACATTTCCCACATTTGGTGGAGTCTCTATGGCTATGGTTTCTATAGCAACAACTCCCGCCGCGAGTCGTCCAATAGGCAGCGCGCGCGTGAAAGGAAAAAAAACGGCGAGCAGCGCATTATGGCAGCAGTACTTGGTGCGCGCGGGAGAGGGGAGCATTTTGCTATTTGCATGTGCGCGGCGGTGTGATTAGTGAGTTTTCAACAGCTAGCTTCTCCGCCGGTTTCCCGCTCCGACACACAAGAGGGCACGAGGAAGTGTGTGCGTGTGTGTATGAGTGTGTTTTCTTTTTTCTTTCTTTCTTTTTTTTTTTTTTTACTTTTCTTCTCTTTTCTTTTTACTTGAAGATGATGATGACAGAGGTCAGGATCCGCTAATGGGGCCACTGAAGACGAGGCACAGAGCAGAAACACATACATTACATACACTAGAGTACCGTCAGCATAGGTGCATGCTCTCTCTCTTCTCTCTCTCTCTCTCCCTCCATTGATTTGTTTCGTGCTCACGCGCTGCTGCGGAGTTTCATTCCACTTTATTTTGTCAAACCCTCTGTTTCCTCTGTGTCTCGCAGGGATTTCTATTTTCTACCAGTCACTTGGAAACTATAAAAGGAAAGACAAAACTATAGGAGAAATATTTAACTTCTTCGACGTCGCCTGCTAATTTGGCAAAAAAGCTCCAGCTGAGTGACGAGCTGCAGGAAAACAAAAACAAACAAAAAAATGCCTCAAAAAGGTGAGTAAATACATTTCCCTTTTTTTGTAGACTAGATGCAAAGGGAAACTTTAAAAAAAATGCGTTTGGACAAAACGCAGTGCTTCTTTAAGTCCAGCTGAACAGAAACACTTTTGGAGCTAAATGAACACTGCTTTTAATTAAACTCTTGAAAACAAAACATGACAGTTTGGCGGATTAGACACGATTTTCTTTTAAACGTGTTATTTCGTAACACTAAAATTACGACACAGAATCCTCAACACAGAGAATGAGTAGACCTAGGTTAGATGCGCCGTACAGCTTAAGGAAACGTTTTAAGCTCATTTGCCTTAACAAGTAGGCTAAGTTTTAAGTAATTTTTTTAAATAAATACATATATATGTATGCGTTTCTATAGGCTATATTTTATTACCCATTTCGCTTTAATCGCGTTTTTGTGACAGATCTCTATTTTATGACAGAAAACAGTAAAGTCGCGGCGGAAATATAGAGACGCGATGAAGCGGTGACCAGGGTGTCAGTTTGGAACACGCACACACACACACACACACACACACACACACACACACGCACACACACACACACACACACACACACACACACAGACGCAAAAATCACTTGAACTTGAGAATGTTCTGCTTTTTTATTAAATCACAAAAATGCAACGATTTTTCTAAAAATATATACATGTGTGTACATGTTTACCTCCAGGAGGAGAAACTGACTGCACAGCCATTACGAAAATGAAAGAACTGTTAAAAAAAAAAAAAAAAGAATAATATATAAATATATATATATATATATATATATATATATATATATATATATATATATATATATATATAAATATAATAACGAAAACGTCATTATATAGATACTTTCTTTAATTATTTATGTTGTTATGCTTAATTGTGGACTGTAATAAAATGATCTGCACTGGCCCAAAGTTGAATTCAATGTTCATTTTATTTAGAGCAGGCCTATAGTTATCATTATTTGTTTTTCGACCCACATTGTTTTTCTGCATGTCAATATACTGTAGACTTACGAGAAGGCTGACAAACACAGAACAGGCATGTCAGAAGACTAAAGGCTTTGTGTTGCACATTAAGACGTGTAAAATGCAGATGAGGCACTATTAAAAACACTAATCATTAAACCAGAGGCACCACATTACTGAGAGCATGAGGACCAACAACAACAACAAAAATACCCTATACAATACTTTTTTGTTATAGATTCAAAGAAAGTTTAGGGTTGTTGGGGCCTTGTAACGATTAATATTTACTTAAACTTTTAATACACGCATAGAGTCATAAAGGAAAAATATGATATGAGTGTATAGACTGGTGATAATATTTAATGTGTTATTACGAGTTATAAAATGCTATTATTAAGCACCTAAATGATCCACAAGACTGTATATATTTAATAGTAAAACCACACCGTAATCACACACACACACACACACACAGACACACACACACACACACACACACACACGTCCACACAAAAACACAACACACGCGCGCGCACCCAGTCCATCTACGTAAAAAAAAAGGGAAAATAGCTATATAAAAAAGGGGGAAATCAAAGCTGGGCCTATTTCTTCAATGGCCCCCTTTTCCTTTTGGGTAAATGAAACTGAATAGGCTCTTTTTTAATACAATTGTCTTTTGCCAAATTGAGCTCCCCACTGCGCTGTTGTATATCTTCTCTTTTTTAAACTCCAGTTCCTATAACGACACACACCAGTAACACAATTAACGTCCAAATACTTATAATAAGAAATTACTTGAGATGGGTGTCGGGGAAAAAAGGAGGGAGGATCTTTCTCTTCAGCGCGTTTTTTTTTTCTCGAAATGTTTCTTAAGGTTGCTTAGTTATTGGGGAGGTTCAGATTTTACTGTCGGGACTTTAGTGTTCAATTTCGAATCAGCATTCATATATATATATATATATATATATATATATATATATATATATATATATATATATATATATATATATATATATATTAATAGTTAGAAAGGAGTACGCTGCTTTAAATATATAGTTGAGTCATAAATTGACGCAAGCACAGAAACGATGTTATATCAATGATGAATCCAAATTTGACAAAATGGGAACGCTAATATAAATACTGGCAAAATATTATTGGCCGATTTTATATACACAAATATATATATATTTATTTCAAAAACACTCAATAAAAGAGACCCCGAATTTTAAGTGTAATGTGAGGAGTAAGAAATAATTATGCAATACGTTTCAGCTATAATGCATTAAATAATAATGGCTAGGTGTACTAGGTGATACTAATAATGTTTTGCTTTGTCCTATAGGGAATTATTAACTAGTGTGACGCAGATGAGAGTCTATAAATTGTTATAAGCGGACAGTCAACTGTTTCCAGGCAAGTTAAAACGCTGGATAATTTAAAACAAATTATGGAGACAGTAGTGTGCTCTCTCTCTCTCTCACTTTTGTTTATTGCACGAATCAGTAACTTTTTTTTTGTATTCACCACCCTGCACAATAATGCCCGTAACGTTTTGTGCACACAATCAAATCACTGCACTGCAAAAATACTGCATGTTGATCGTTAAAAATGATTCAAACTGACCATGGATATTGTTTCTTTATTACTAATAGAATACTATAACCGGACCACGTGGGAGTCTGGTGTAGCGTCCATGATGCAAAACAGTAAGTGGAGTCTCTCTCTCTCTCTCTCTCTCTCTCTCTCTCTCTCTTACTTTTTTCTTCCATCATGTTTTGACTTGAACGTGACTGCATTTGACGATTAAAAAAAAGGGACAGAAGTTTTCTCGTGGTGTATTAAGTGCTAAAATTACGTTGTGACATGAAGTTCATAAAATGTATTTAAAGCAACCGAAGAGCAAACTCTAGCCTATGATAGACTACATTATTTTACTACTACATTTATTATAGCCTACAAGAATTACTTTAATATTATGGTTTAACTGCGTTCTATATAATCAACTGGAAATTAGGCTGCCAGATGCACGTAAAACAACTTAAAAGCAAAGACAGAGAAAGATAACACACGTATGAGATAGCTCAATAGACCTACTAAGCGCAACCTCCATTACCTCCGTTACCACTCGCTGCCAATCCCCTTATATTATCCAGGAAGAAAGAACTATGCGGAGACACATGCATTATGATGAAGTACGAATGCACTCGCTCGACACGCACCATTTGGCTGAAATTGCCCTGTGAGAGCTGTGAAAGGGGAAAAAAAAAACATTCTCAAAGCACATTAACGTTCAAAATGCATGTGATATTTTGCAGCTATGACTATGATTATGATTATGATGATGAGTCTCAACTTATTGGAAAGAGTAATTATAATAAACCGCATATATTTTCTCTCTTAATGCTGGACCAGAGATGTCTGACATCTATAAAGAAGGTGTGTTGAATGACGTCCTGTCATATTTTTTTTTGTATGCTAGATTCCCACAGAGAAGTAGGACAAATAATTAAACAGAAAATTAGCACCAAAATTTTTAAGCATTCCATATTGAACGTAAAATAAAAAAATATATATATATATAATAAAACAGGACTTAAATATGACCATAAATATAAAGTGCCGTTATAAAAATAATAATAATAATAATAATAATAATAATAATAATAATAATAATAATAATAATAATAATTATTATTATTATTATTATTATTATTATTATTACGTTGTGTTGTGTGTAGACATAAGCAGGCGATGGATTGTTTTGAGGCTCTTCAAGCTTTATAATGCTAAATAAGCCCTGGGTGTAACATAGAAAATTGACACCATATGTCTTGCTATTAATTTGATTAGAGGTAGAACAGGCTACAAGGCGCATAATTATTGTCCCCAGGGACTCATAATGATGACGATTTAACCTTCCAAGAGAAAACTTTGATTTTATATTCCGATCTGTGTTCTGGCTCTGTCAACTGGGGTTTGGGATTTTTTGGGGGGCCATAAGGGACTTAATCCCAAAGCCAATAAATCTTCAATATGCTCCTCCGTGCTGACCTCTCCGCAAAAGAGTGTTGATTGATTTACTCTAATCCTGTGAATTAAGCCTCTAAAACGACATGGTGATGGACTTTCCTTCTCATCTTTCTCTTGGACGTTTATAATTATATCAGATAACTGAATCATTCCCTCATGGACCATGTATAAAATGTTGTCTATGACATTCGCGTTTAATGGTATTTACGTCCTCTGTGGTATTATATTTATTGCTGTTTTTCTTTTTCATATTTACTGCCTGTGTAGTTATGTATAAATGCAATAGCGCAGAATCCTGAAGATTCGTTCCCTCTGTGTAGAATCTAGACTATGTAAGGCGTGTCGTTTGACAAAGATGCCATTTTTAATATACTTAAAAGCAACGCGCATCCACGTGAAATGTGCACGCGCATAGTTTCCCCCTGGCTACCTTAAAATGAAGCTTCCCCTGAAGGCTAAATGAGCAGAGTCCAATTTAGTCAGGGTGATATCCAAAATGCAGACAGAAAGGGTCGTCGTCTGCATTTTCTCCCTTTTTTTTTTTATCATGCTACTTTTTTTTTTGTCGTGACGATGCAACGTTCAAACGCAAAGCTTTGTCATAAAGTGACATCGCCTGCCACAAGTGCTCCAAGCTTGATCTTTTCCAATTAGCCTTCCCATGCATGATCCGGAGCGACTTATTCCGCCCATTTCCAGATATTAAGCTCAAACTTGACGTGCAGCTTAGCTTAGCTTTATTTTAAAGACAAAATGTCAGGCAGGCTCATCATATTTGTTTCTCCCCCCCTCTTCTAAATTTGGAGCTTATTTATTGCTAAGGAGCTTGTGCTCTTGGACTCAATGTAATAGGAGGCTCCGCAGGGGAAGGGAAGAGAGCAAAGAAGTAAAGGAAACCAGCATTCAGGAAGGGCTGTCTTTTTTTCCGATTTGGGCACAGGTTTGGTGCATTTGATCATGTTTTTCGTTGTTCTTTTGCATTTATGGATATGATTGATATAACTAGCTTGAAGTGACTTGTTTTAGGTCGACTGTAAAGGTGTGCGGTTTAAATGGCTCTACCTGTATAATATCCATTGCTTAAATCCTGTGAAGTGTTTAAAGAGTATTATTGTCTAATTTGCGAAAGCATAAATAGTATTACGCCATCTGATCCGTTTTAAAGCTTTTGCAAAGATGCGCAGATTTCCGTAGCATGGGTTGTGCAGCTGTTATAATGACGATTGCGTTAGAAGACCATGGCACTTGTATGAAGAGCACATCTGGAGGAACACCAATCGCGAATATATGGCAGATGATCTATCGTTTATAAGTTTATAAGTTAATAGTATTAATAATGTTGACATTTTTGGCTGATGAAGATTTTGTTGGCAAGGATGCACTAATTCTTGGATATATAGACTATTTTACTCTACAACATTTTTTGTAAACTTTTGTAGACTTTAATGCATGAAATGTTCCTATTTTGTGCACAGTTTGATTTCATCGTGTGCATTCAGGACACAGTGTCCAATGCGTTTTCTGGATTATTATTATTATTATTATTATTATTATTATTATTATTATTATTATTATTATTATTATTATTATTACTGTATCTTTTTTTTTGGCTTGGGTAAAACGCACTCTTATGATGTTTCTTCCTCCGTCCAGGTCACAGCGGGGTGAACCAGCTCGGCGGTGTGTTCGTTAACGGCAGACCGCTGCCTGATTCCACCCGACAGAAAATCGTGGAGCTCGCGCACAGCGGCGCCCGCCCCTGCGACATATCCCGGATTCTGCAGGTGAGCTGATGACATGCGATGCATGAACGCTTCCTCGCTTTTTGCACTCCCTCCAACTAAAATGCACAAAATGACTAATGCACAAATTGTATGTTCTTGCGATGTTTTTTTTTTTTTTTATTTGTTTATTTTTTTATTATTATTATTTTTGTAACTAATTAGAAAACATGCGAATTGGTTTTAACACGCTGATTGGCTGTCTAAACAGTATTCAATATTCAGTCTGCATTAATTTATAGGCCTAGATTTGTTACCTTGGATAAAATCAGCATCCCAAATTTTCTATGATTTAGTCTACGTTTAGCAAGCGGATTTACTGTAAGTGACAAAACTGCGAACAGTGGTTTATTACAAACAAACAAAGAAACAAAAATACAATAGATTTCCAGGCAAATTCAAATCAATTGTCCCTAATATCATCTCCATTAACCGATTATAAAAAAAAAGGACTGCATAAAGAGTTTCTTGTACCACTAAGGTATATTTCTTGTGTTATAGACCCATGCCGATGCAAAAGTCCAAGTGCTGGACAATGAAAACGTAAGCTTATCAATGTTCGGACTCATGCACGTAACATTTCACGCCTTGTTTAAATAATGTGTGTGATTTGTGTCTCTCGTTTTGTGTCCAGGTGTCCAATGGATGTGTGAGTAAGATCTTGGGCAGGTACTACGAAACGGGCTCGATCAGACCGCGCGCGATCGGCGGAAGTAAACCGCGAGTGGCCACACCTGAGGTGGTCAGCAAAATCGCCCAGTTTAAGAGGGAGTGCCCGTCTATTTTCGCGTGGGAAATCCGAGACAGACTGCTCTCCGAGGGCATCTGCACGAACGACAACATACCGAGCGTGAGTGCAAAACAAGTCTGCACCAATTTCTGAATAGTTGGCTATAACTGGGTGAATTGCATTCCTGTCGACATGGTTAGGAGCTTGACCTTGAACTTGTACAGTCTATAATATGTAAATTACTCTGCAGGAAAGCACCACAAGCCAAGGCGTCGGAAGCTTTGCTATTTTTAGAAATGTTTTGCTAACATTCATTTAGTTAATCCTAAAGATAATATCATGAGGAAAGCAGAGCTGATACTGACCAATAATCTCAGTTTAAGAAGGTTCACGATGTAGGATTAGATTTCTGCCCTTTTTAACAACAACAACAACAACAACAACAACAACAATAATAATAATAATAATAATAATAATAATAATAATAATAATAATAATAATAATAATAATAATAATAATAATAATAATAATAATAATAATGCAGGTCATGCAACACAACCAAGTCCTAAAAATACTCATTAGATGTAGATTAACATTTGCATTTTAAATTTGCAAGGAACTGAAATAATGACATGATCTCATTATGTCAACAAAGTAGCCTGTTAGACCAAGCCATTATGTTCAATTTAAGTTGGAGAACAAATCAAGGCTAGACAGATTAACTGCGTTGAAACGACTAATAAAACGAAACAGCTGTTAAAAGGACACATTATTAACAAAATGAAAATAAAAGCATAAAAAAAATACAGTATAAAAAACTCGGCCCTCACATAACACACACATGGTAGTTTACTGTACTTGCTAGAAATCATTTATAAACTCGTAGACGAGTGAAAAAAATCCGTTATTTTCTTCTAACGGTCAGTTTTAAATTTAAATTTTTATAAACAACAACTACGTTTGTTTTTAAAATGGTGTGGCGGAAGCTACGGCTCCCCCTACACTAATGCAGAATACGGAGAACAGAGACACAAGGCGGAATCAAGTCCGTATTAAGTTCCCTACATGCAGTAATGAAATAAAGCCACGCTCTGTGTAGTGCACTGTATGTCCATTTGAGATTCAGCCTAATATGTTTAATATCGAGGCCAAAAAAAAAAAAAGCAAAGAAGCCATTTCGAGGACGCACACTTTTAATTAAAATTTGCCGCATCTTTGGGGTTTTCGTCTTTTCAGGTGTCGTCCATAAACCGAGTGCTGCGCAACCTGGCTAGCGAGAAGCAACAGATGGGAGCAGATGGCATGTATGAGAAGCTGAGGATGCTGAACGGACAGACGGGAGCGTGGGGGACCCGGCCGGGCTGGTACCCAGGATCATCGGTGCCAGGACAGCAGAACCAAGGTACTGCAAGCTTGTCTTTAATCAACTATTAGGGACTGAGCTGGTGAGCAGGACATTAGAAATGAGAGAGTAGATTTGGGCTCTGTGTGGGCTGTTTTTTCACTCACACAAAGGGTACTAAACTTTCCTTATTGCTGGGGTAGTACCATCAAGGGTACACATTTTGTACCTTTGTTATGTTTGAGCTTGAAAAATGCATAGAGTTTCATTAAAGCTTTATTCTAAAATATAATCATGGTCCACTATATTTAAAAGTACACTATATCCAAATTTGGAGGTAAAAGATACATAATTCATGTACAAAATATAAGGGTACAACCCCACCAACAACAACCAGGTACAGTTAACACCACCACCACCAACAACAACAATAACAACAACAACAACAACAACAACAATAATAATAATAATAACAATAAATAAATCGTTCCTCCTCTTATTATTATTATTATTATTATTATTATTATTATTATTATTATTATTATTATTATTATTATTATTACTATTATTATTATTATTATTATTATGATGATTATTATTATTATTAGTAGTAGTAGTAGTAAATATTTGCATATAATTTCAAATTATTTCCAATATTATTACAATATTGTGTTAAATATACTACAGCGCTATACTCTGATTATAAATATGTTCACAGCAAAACATCAGTATTATCTGACAGAATGACAAGACACCAATATACAACCAACAACCAATATTCCGTCTAGTCAGATTAAGCCTTTATGTTTTGGACTGTTTAAACACACACACACACACACACACACACACACACACACACACACACACACACACACACACACACACTATAGACTAATGTATCCCTTTAGATTTTTGTCACTTCGTCCTTCTCAACCTGTCTGTATGGGGCAAGCAAGGTTAAAAAAAACCAAAAACAACAACAACAAAAAAACACAACACGTGGGATAGTCTGTACAAAAGGGGGATGTTTTCCGTCACGCGCATGAATGTGTTATGGGAACAGCACTGTCTCTGTGTGTAATGGCTCATTAGAGGACGTTTTGTATCTCATTAAAGGCGACATGAATGAGCGTCTAGCTGGAGAGAGGCAGCTGTAGAAAATGTTCCTGCAGGCTTGGACACCAAAGTGGCACCTCTTACCAATTAGACATGTCACATTTAAGAGCATGGCACAGCGCAGGACAGACACTATTAACACAAACGATCTCTGCTTTTCACATAACATCTAGATATATTAAAACCACGATCAACTCACTGTACTGGCACACTATTAACACAACAGCATGCCTTCAGACCTTTTAAAGCTTTTTGATCGAAACTTTAGGGAAGAATATATTTCTTATGCACAACATCATGATTTAAAGATTATTACATACATATAATTTATACATTTCACATTATAATCCCGATGTGATTTGATATTTGACTTGGTTTGATTTGTCAAGCAATAACTTGTATGACACTAGCTTTTAATTGAGTCTCATCCAACACTTTATTTGTATTAAGTGATTTCAAATCAATATAGACTCAAAAATCTGAAATGATTCACATAGATTATGTCCCAGACAAAACATGCAATAACACCCAGTATGAATTTTGTGCACCACGTTATGTTATGTTATTATTCTTAGCAATACAAGATTTTGCAGGTCATTTAAAAATAATTTTATTCCTCATTCCTATCTACAAAAAGTTGAAAAGATCTCAAAGGACAGTTTAATATGGTCTCCATCTGATAACGCTCACTCCCATCTGTGGATAAATTAATGGAATCATCGGAACAGCATCCTAATGAGACAAACTTACTATTAATAGTGGACTTCATGCTGTCTCACTGAATAACTGAGCATGAGTCATCCATGACCTTACTCAAGAGTCATACTGGAATTCCTGTAGATTAATCCACTGAATTATTTCAACTTTTATAAAAATCAAACAACATCAAAATATTAGATGAAACTGCATATTGAAAATCTAAGCATTCCAGCCATTATGTCATTGACAATCATTTTAGGCCATTTATATTTAAATGATTTGCTTCTTTTAGTAGTTGCTTGTAAATCCATGCTCATTTTCACATTAGCATTACGGTTTTTCTTTTGTTGTTTTTTTTTTTAAATTATTATTAAATAGGCCTCTTCTACACATGATACTCAAGCACAGTTTAGATTTTTGGAATTTCACATTTTTGGGCTTGCTTGTTTGCATTAATACTTTGCACACATGTGACAAATAGGCACCACTCAAAACCACCAAAAACCATGTAATGAAGCCAGACGACTAGCTCTTAGGATTCCCCTGCTTCCAATATAATTGATTCAACTCCTCAGTTAATTCTCAAGATGTTAACTGAATTAGGTGTCTAGATTAAGTCCTGCATCAATGAAAGTTTGTTACTCGCTCAATTTGTGCAACCCAAAGTATAATTTGTATTCATCACAGGCTCTAAGTGGGAGCAAAAAAAAAGTGTGTATGTGTAACAACAATGTTTTATTTCCCATTATTTTTGTGTTTCAACTAACATTTTTAAAAGTAGAAAAATACAGCTTTGAAAATAACAATTAGTTGTGAACAATGGCCTAGAAATAAATAGCAAGGCTATTGATCCTAGAGTACATATTCAGTATGGGCTAAATATAATAAATATAGACTGCTAAATTAAAAATTCTTTGTAATCTATTTGTGATCGGACAGTGAGGTTTTAACATATGAAAGAATATAGTAGTAAACTATCTCTGCGTGTTTTTCTTTTTTTAGTTTTTGTATGGGTTTTTAATTCATTTGTTTTGTTCATTGTTTCTATATATGAAATGAAACTCACTTATACAAGTTTAATTAGAGTTTCACATTTAGTTTAATAAGAGTTGTGAAAGTAGTATGAATTCCTAACAAACCAAAAAACTGTTGGTTTGCTTCAGTGCAGCTAACGTGTCCAATTCAGCCCTGACCTTTTAGCAAACCGAAGCCATCACTGCATAACGTAACGCTTTTAATTGAGCACAGCAAGGTTACATTAGTTTCCAAACAGCGCAGCAGGTTAAAGCATATCGACTCACAGTCGGCTCCCCTGTCCCCCCTTTTTCTCTTTTTGCTAACACACTCTGCGTCATTCAGCCTCTTCCTTCATGGTGGGCCCCTAGTGCTTTTTCTCCCACTGCCTATAGAAGGCATAAATCCTATGCGAGGCTGAACGGGGCGGCCTCAGGGACAGTGATTAATGATGCTCGTGCATAAAGGTTAACACACCGAGCTGAAAAGGGTCTGTTGACTGAAATCCTCTTGCTTACAATGAAGGAGGGGGGGTGGTTAGAGAGAATCCTTTTGTTGCCTTCCTTCAATTGTTTCCTCCTTCAAAATTCCAAGCACGAAGAAAGTTTGCAATCCAGAGAGCGCATTTAACACTCTCTAAACTCTCTTTGGGGCATTGTGTTGCTCTGAAAGCATGCCCTTCCATTCAAGCATTGGTGGTTATACCTCAATGGGCCTTCAAAATGTCCATATGGTATGTAGCCATAATTGGAGAAACTTGCTGAATGAAATGGGAGAAAGTTTTAAAAGTTTTACAACTGTTCATTTTGCAAAGAGGACAATGTTTTGTAAATTAAACACCCCTTTTTATTTCCTCTAGAGTTTCAGACAGCACGAAAACATCTGGGTGCTCAGTATGTTTCAAAATGTGAGAGTAGCAGTAAATAGATATACAGAGCATATAATATGCAAGATGTTGCAGTAGGACCTATGTAATTGCATATGAAGCACATGCTAATGAATACGTATTTTAGCCGATTGATTTTATAGACTGAGTCCTTTTTGTTTTTCTTTTAGTAGAAGGCTGTCAGCAGTCAGATGGAGGTGGTGAAAACACAAACTCGATCAGCTCAAATGGTGAAGACTCGGATGAGGCCCAGATGCGACTCCAGTTGAAGAGAAAACTGCAAAGGAACCGCACATCTTTCACCCAAGAGCAGATAGAGGCACTTGAGAAAGGTACTGTAAACACATCTAGGATGCATTTCCATGCCACATTTGTTGTTATTCACTGTTTAAAATGGATAGAATAAATTGATTTATTGGTAATATTGCATGCCATTAATGTTGTATTTCAGAGTTTGAAAGAACACACTATCCGGACGTTTTTGCCCGTGAGAGACTTGCAGCAAAAATCGACTTACCAGAGGCCAGAATACAGGTAAGCCATGTAGATACATCATTAAATACTAAAGTCTAATGATGTTGAAGGCCAGAATGATTGATTATTATCACTTTACTAGGTATGGTTTTCAAACAGAAGAGCAAAATGGAGGAGGGAGGAAAAGCTGAGGAATCAGAGACGACAAGCCAATAACTCCACCAGTCACATACCTATCAGTAGCAGCTTTAGCACAAGCGTCTATCAGCCAATCCCTCAGCCGACAACGCCAGGTGTACCTTAAATAAGTTTCATCATATCCACAATATTGTGTGAATTCACGCTCATACTCATTATGGACACCATAATATGTTACTTACAATTGCTCTTTCCCGATTATTTAAATAGTGTCCTTTACATCAGGCTCCATGTTGGGACGGTCAGACACGGCACTCACCAACACATACAGCGCCCTCCCACCAATGCCAAGCTTCACAATGGCCAACAACCTGCCTATGCAAGTAGGTTTCACTCTGTTTGGTGTACCCTTACTGCACCACACCTAGTACTCTGTCCTCAAACACTGTGCATGTAAAGCCAGAGCTTAATAATCTGAGTGCAGTAATCTGCCTTAATTGAAGTCTTATGCAACCTCCATTTCATTCTCAGGTGCAGCTGATGAATTGAGGCATATGTGTTTCTGGCACATCAGTTGATCTATTTTTCTATCTCTCCACTCCAGGCAAGCCAGACCTCATCCTACTCCTGCATGCTGCCCACCAGTCCTTCGGTGAATGGGCGGAGCTACGATGCATACACGCCCCCTCACATGCAGGCACACATGAACAGCCAGTCGATGGCCACCTCGGGCACAACCTCAACGGGTAAGCTCAAAGTGTTCCCCCAAATGAAATAAGTGTGAAAAATGAGCAAATTCAAAATGGAGGAGACTAGCATCAATAATGTATTGTGGTTAGGAACTCCAGAAAACTGCTGGAAACAGACAGTTGGGTAAAAACTATCTACTACCAAGAACTGATTTCATGTTTATTAGTGATGAAACTCAAACAAGATCTCATCAATTTTCTTTAATTATGTCAATGCGGTGTTGTTGATATGATAAAAAAAAAAGACAAATACAGTTTTAAATATATCCCGTTATATAATATATCCCAGATGTCTTAACAGCTAATTAACAAGGTTGTTTAAACCTGGATGTTTAAGATAATCTAGTAAAACCAGAAAGTCTAATAATAAGTCTAAAAGTCTAATAATTTATTTAACATCTCCAGCGTCAGTGTCAGTGTCAGTTTTGATAAAAATGACATGTAGTTCTTTAACTAATAAAAATGGTTAACATTGGCTGTGGTATATAAGGAATAAAAACATCAGTACATGCTGTTATAGGAAAATGATCAACTTCTTAGGGTTGTCCCTCCACTTTAAATAGCCGCATCTCTGATTATACTTCATGATGGTTCTAAATTGGCCTGTATAGTTTTGGATGGTAGCAGGCATTTTTAGAATGATCTAGATGCCAATCGTATATAATAAATAGACCTCTTAGTTATTCCAGTCACATGGACATGAACATACTTGAATACCGTTTCTCACCTTCTCCTTTATATTGTTGCTGCTGCAGGTCTAATCTCGCCTGGAGTGTCTGTACCAGTACAAGTGCCAGGCAGTGAACCTGACATGTCCCAATATTGGCCCAGGCTACAGTGAAGGGAGCTGAGGAGTGCAGAGAAACAGACGCGACCTCCTGGCCTCTCTCAGCTGCAAGGCGAAGTGGTTCAGCAGTATTTCACTACACAACAGAGAAGCGGCTCTAAAAAGGACCTGTGTTCTTTTGTATGGGGATAGTGCCACTTCTCTAGCGTTCTCTGGACAGAAAGACTTGAAGAAGCACTAAAAGAGAACAGACTCTGTGTAAAGTGCCCTGTGTTATATCATTTAAAAAAATGGAACAAAAAAAAATCTCTTTTCAGTTTCCAGTCATTTTGATGTATTTGTAAATGGCCAATTGTATGTTATGACATAAAAAGAAATGAACAGCTGTGGATGGACTGTTGAACCAAGTTGTTTCGCGTCCGTGGAAGGAGCAACATTCACGCAAACATTTCTGACGTGCTTCTTTTGTTCCATTATCAGTTTATATCAAGGACTTCTGAACGTCTTTGTAATGATTGTGGACCTGTAGTAACAACAGTTTTGTTCCAAGGCAACCATGACTACACACAGTTTACAAGAAGTCAATTCATTCGTTTCCAAAGCTTGCTGGCAAAAAAAAAGTATATGTGCAACGCTTTGAATGCCGAATCAGAAATGAAAAAGGAAAAAAACAAACAAACAAACAAACAAAAAAATACCTTTTGGTAACTTTTGGTTAAAACAGTAGATTGTGTCTTGGATATAATTCAGTTTTGTTTCATGTCGAAATGTAAGTATTTGTCTTCCCTAGAGGTCTCTCAGAACAATTTCTATAATAAAATAAATTTCATTTATAATTATCTGAATATTCTGAGTACATAAATTATCTCTTTTTCATTCAATGTCACATTTCACCTGTCTGTAGACTCACTATGGTACTACAAGAACTATGTTAACCTAAGAACTGCCTACTGATTAAGAGCCAAAACCAAAAACTTATTATTGACTTTAAGACAACATGTTTATTTTATTTTATCTTAGTACTTTAAGTATTAATATTTTTACTGACAACTTATCCTTTAAACACAAACCCAGGCCTATTAACTAAAGTCAATTTAAAAAACACACTTATGTGCTATGCAACTTTATACCACTCTTATAACACTACTTTTCTAAACAAAATTTAAAGCCATACTCTGGAAATCTTGATTTTGCCAAGCATTAACTGGAGTCATTGACTAGTGTATAGTTTTCAGTTTTAACTGACTATGAAAATATTTATGTCTTAAGCTTATTGAAACAAAGTAAAACATATACAAACATATACAATAAACATATACAAATTTAAAGACATTTTTAAAGCAGAATTTGTATTAAATTAAATTAATTACCCACATTAGTAGTAAGCATGACGTCTGCTATCAAGAATTTGTACTCAATCAATACATTTCAAATAAAAATACACAAAAAGGCAGTTAAGCCTGTTAGGAGAAACTAACAGGACAGCACAACATACTGTTTGATCCTCAGGTAGAGTAACTTTACTAAAACATCAGTAAATTAAATCGAACTCAATTCAATTTTATTTGCACAACTCTTTTTTACAAACAATATCGACACAATGCAGCTTTATAGAAATGTGGATGTAGATTTAGAGCTCTAAAGAGCAAACCAGAAACGACAGTGGCAAAGAAAAACTCCAACTCATGGAAGAAACCTTGAGGGGAAACAGATTTAAACAGCAAACCCAGCCTTTCTTGGTGACACAGGATATAAAACAGTATACAGTATCACAACCATTAAAATGTAAAATTAAAATGGCCATGCTTTTCTGGGATTGTTGATTTGTTTTTCTATGTCTAGTTGTTTTTAATTCTGTGGAAGGCCATTCACTCAAGCTATTTTTGCTTCTACAGTTTTCAAGCAACAGCCACCACATAATGAAACCTGTGACCAGGTAGTACAACTTTATAAACATATTATGATATATCATCCTATAGCGTTATGTAAAACAAACTCAAACAGTCAAACACTAAGCTATTGTGACTATTTTAAAACCTATTTAGTTTGCATCCCTCCATTAAAGTCTATTTTTATCCCCACCATGAATGTAGAGTTCAGAACTTTATGATATTTTATTTGGATCCACTGAGTCAGTATGACTTTAAAACACCCCACACTTAAGAGATTATTGCATTCAAGCTACTTAATGCAAATCTTTCGTATAATGATTCAGGATGGCACAATAGAAATATAACATCAGTCTAAATTCGTTTTGAAAAACACAATATGACATCTCTCTGTTCTCTACTGAGGTAGTAAGAAATGTGAAGGTCATATGGAGCGTATTGAAATCATTCTCATGGATGGATCAGCTGTCACAAAGTTGCAATGGATTTTACAGGAAACATGGCAAGCACATCACACACGACACTGTTGGCAAATTTATTAACAAATTCAAAAAAGACTGGAAGTGTTGTAGACCAACCAACAAATGAACGTCCATGAACATTCACTGACGAAGACACAACCAGCATGGTGCAGGCAAACATAGTCATATATATGGAGACTTTTGGGACACTCTGTTGTAAACAGCACTAATGATACTCATGGAAAAGAAAAACAAAAGCCAAAGGGTCTTATGTCAACACTCCAACCAAATTAAAAGGACAATGAAAGTCAAGGCATACACTCTTACCAAAAAATGTTTCTTCAATGTTCTTCAGTCTTTTTGGATAATTAAGTGCTCTGTCACGTGACAAGACTGAGGACAGGAAGTAAGCGCAGGAGGGAAGTCTTTATTTTAACTTAAACTAAAGACTTGAAACCGAAAACCTATCCCTCAACACAGGATGAGACATGAAGTACCAAACTTAGAACAAGCCTGTGCCTAGAACCACTAGCTTAACTCAAGTACAACACATTCATTTAACTTAGGCAAGAATACTCATCAATACAAAGACACTCAACTCAAGCATGGCATGAATACTCTTAATAATGGATAGGCATAAACACTCTACTATGGCATGGCATAAACACTCTTAACTATGGCATGACAAAAAACTTAACTAGGGCATGAAAAAACATTCAACTAGGGCATGACATAAACCCACAACTTGCATTACTTGGTGTTGTTTTGCTGCAACCCTCAAGCTTTGTCTCTCTTAGTCCAGTTCCGATTCGTGTGGGTCGATTCCGTTTCTTCCCCATTAAGTTCAGATGTAGTTTAGGTCAAAACCAGGTTAAGTTTAGGTTAATGCCAGGTTACTGCCAGATTAATGCCGCACAATGTGCACAGCAACACGAGGGGTTTAAATGACTAGTCGCAAGTCTCTTAATTGCTGACAGCTGGCAACACTTGTACGCAGTGGTAGCGTCCATGCGCATCTCCAGCACATGCACGTGCACACTCTGAATCCGCTCATGCACACCTCAGCACCATCTGCTGGCACAATCGTGACAGAACCCCCCTTCAAAGGTACTCCTCCTGGAGTGCCAAAACCCCCCTCCAAGGGTGGTCCTGGGCCCCTGTGTAATCAGTCCCTTTATGCCTCAGAAAACAGGGCAGCCTCCGCCGAGCAACAGACAGGCGGAGTACCACGCCCAGCAAGCCTGAAGCGTCCCCAGCGGGACTGGACGGCTGGGCAGCATCCACAGCGGGACTGGACGGCTGGACAGCGTCCTCTGCAAAGCATGAAAGCGGAGCGACGTCCTCGGCAGAGCAGGAGAGCAGAGTGATGTCCTCGGCTGAACAGGGAAACAGAGCACTTACTCTGTGGGGCAGGCGAACGGAATACCATCTTCCGCAGAGTAGTCAATTAGAGCGGCGGACTCAGTGATGCAGGAAGATAGAGTGACATCCACAACTAAGCAAGAAGACTGAGCGACGACCTCAGCTGGACAGGGAGGCTGAGTGATGACCTCAGCTGAACATGAAGTCTTAGGCATGGGCAGATCTTGGTCGGCTGTATCGGTAAACTTGGGCGTGGGCTGAACTTGGGCGATCTTGTCGGAAATCTTGGACGTGGACTGAACTTGGACGACCGGGTCAGTAAACTTGGATGTGGACTGAACTTGGATGACCGGGTCAGTAAACTTGGATGTGAACTGAACTTGGGCAGCCGGTTCGGTAGACTTAGGCATGAGCATGACTTGGTTAGCAGGCTTAGCAGAGACATCAGGAACTTGAAACTTGACTTGAACGTCAGAGGCTGGAGACTTGGCTTGGACGTAAGAGACTGGAGACCTGACTTGGATGTCAGAGACTGGAGACCTGGCTTGGAGATCAGAGACTGGAGACCTGACTTGGATGTCACGGACTTGAGACTGGACTTGGGCTTCAGGGACTTGAGACTGGACATGGACTTCAGGGACTTGAGACTGGACTTGGACTTCAGGGACTTGAGACTGG
This sequence comes from Ameiurus melas, assembly GCA_012411365.1. Taxonomy (NCBI): domain Eukaryota; kingdom Metazoa; phylum Chordata; class Actinopteri; order Siluriformes; family Ictaluridae; genus Ameiurus; species Ameiurus melas. The sequence continues at coordinate 42,119,111 of CM022752.1, forward strand.
ACTTGGACTTCCGGGATTTGAGACTGGACTTGGGCTTGGATTGCAGGGACTTGAGACTTGACTTGGACTTGAGACTTGACTTCAGGGACTTGAGACTGGACTTGGAGTTCAGGGACTTGAGACTGGACTTGGACTTCCGGGACTTGAGACTGGACTTGGGCTTGGATCGCAGCGACTTGAGACTTGACTTGGATTGAGGCTTGACTTGGACTTGGACCTCAGGGACTTGAAACTTGACTTGGAATTGAGACTTGGCTTGGACTTGGACCTCAGGGACTTGAGACTTGACTTGGACCTCAGAGACCTGAGACTTAGCTTGGACTTGGACCTCAGGGACTTGAAACTGGACTTGTACTTCTGTACTGCGTGGCATGGTGCAATACCCCTACAGTCGTTCTAGATGTCAGCGTGCCTCAGCAAGGTCCTCGGTGAGCTGTTTGCTCTTCTCCTGGAACAAACGGCGAGACGCCTCAAACCTGGTCGCTTTGGTGGCGTTTATCTTTTTAATCTGCTGCTTCCTTTTAGAAGGCTCGGTATTCTGTCATGAATCGTAGACAGAGTTTAATCTGCACCTGCATCCGCCTCTGTCTATGATTCGTGACATGCTCTTAGTTTCCAAAACTAGGAAAGCTTTTTCATAGATAAAAGCTCAGTTGTAGCTACATGAAACTTTTAAGGGTACCCCAAAAAGGGCTTACTGAAAAACTCTTAACAATTCTAAATTCCCATAAAAAACATCACTGAGTTTTAAAACAATGGACTGCTATCATGGTGCCTGGATTGGTGAGAGCTAAAAGAATGGCAGGTACCTTTACTTCGGTTCAATTAAATTCAATTCAGTTCAGTTCAATTCAATTTAACAGAAATGACCATAAAATCATAAATTAGTTTTACAAAAGCCAGATGTAAATTTTGATCCCTAATGAGCAAGCCAGAGGTAAAAGTGTTGTGGAAAAAACTCTGTGAGGTGATCTGACACTGGACAGTGGGATTAAAAATCAGTACCCTTCTATATTTGTATACTATAAAGTGTTTTCCAAGGTTGTTCAGTGTGAACATCATGGTCTTTATGATTACAGAAGCAGTTCTCATGTACAAGTCTTAGAGATTATCCATTAAAAGCGTGAGACTTTGGCCTTCGACAACATACCACAGCTAAATCCAGCACACCGGACCCAGCCATGCATGAACACTGCTCAGGTACAGTCCTGTCAGAGAACATTTTTATCACCATAGACATGCAGTGCTAGAAAAAACCATTGACGGGACACGTGTTGACTTCATAGCAGCTGGGTTTAAAAACATAGATGATATGGAAAGCCCAAATGTGTCCCTTCTGTGTAGATGGGTGTGTGGGGTTTGAGCTGATTTGGATGTATGTGTTGTCAAAGGTGGGAATAAGAAGTTGAGCATCTGCATGATGAAAAGTGAAGCAAGTTTTTGGTAGAGAAGAACTATGAATTTTTTATTTGTTTTGGCTCCAACAAACTCTATAATTTTATTATTTTTATGTTGACCTCAATATGGATTTGGAAAGTACCATCCTGTCCCACGCACCTAAAAATACAAACAACAACAACAGCAACAACAATGAATGCTATCTATCTTGTCTGATAGAAGTTGTTCAAATGTATAGCTTATGCCAAGAAATAAATTAATGACCTTTATGTTATGCTGATGATTGGGAATAGTGCATGAGTATTAAAAGGTACTGACATGCCCCTGTGTTTTGCATGAAAGTTTGCGATCAGTGTAATCTATAAAAGGGTTAAGAAGCAGCAGAGCAGTGCAGCACTTCCAGGCCACATCGGGCCGTGCTTTTACTGGATTCTGCCACAGCCGGTTTGCTCAAACATCTCACTGTATCTGACAAGTCTGGGGGGCCAAAGCATTGTCTCTACAACAAGCAACGACAGAGGAATGGAAAGAGAGAGAGAGAGAGAGAGAGAGAGAGCGATTGTCCTCTCCTTTTCTCTAGAGTAGAGGAGCATTTAAATATGACAGGACACAATTATGTTGCGCAGTGTTGTTGGCTGCAGATGCTTGCTGCTATAATTCCACACTTTCGGAGAGGCGTCAGTGCGCCAGACCCCTACAATGGAGTTAATGCAGCTGTGGCTGAAATGACACACACAAAGGAAACGAGGGAGAAAGAGCGAACCAAACGCGTGTTGTATTCCAAAAACGAGCTGCTGAGCAGCGCTACGTGGGTCCCGAACAGGATTCTGCGTCTCTTTCCGTTTCATTATACAAATTGGTCCTACTGGCAGAGAGAGGAAAAAAGTAGTGAGGATGGGTGAGAGATATCATAAGAGAATAAGAGAGAGAGTGTGTGTGTAAGAGAGAGACTTAACAATTGTAAGATAGAGAAAGATATATCCATCCATCTTCTACCGCTTACTCCTTTTCAGGGTCACGGGGGAACCTGGAGCCTATCCCAGGGAGCATCGGGCAAAAGGTGGGGTACACCCTGGACAGGGTGCCAGTCCATCACAGGGCACAATCACATACACACGTACACCATTCATACACTACGGACCATATCATACACACACACCATGCATGTCCTTGGACTGGGGGAGGAAACCGGAGTACCCAGTACCCCGCAGCATGGGGGAGTATATGCAAACTCCGCATACACATGGTCCCAGCGGGAATCGAACCCTGGACCCTGGAGGTGTGAGGACCCTAGTGGTGCAAACCACTAAGCCAACACACATTGGCAGAATTAGCAATTCTGATTGGTCAGAAGGTGTTGATTAATTTTCTAAAGATAGTTCCAGCTGCAAGGCAAATGACAGGTTTATAGTCTTGCACTCGTTCTAAAATACAGTATTTGTCTTTATGTTATAGTTTCTATAGTACCAGCTTACATAGGGACTTGTACAATGCGCCATAAGTGATAACAGGAAGTGATAACAGGATAATCTGTTTTGCAGATGCTCCACCACGGTGTTGATTATTCTCATATTAAAGCACTCTCCATCATGCTTATTACTTACATATTCTGTAGTACAGTACTGTGGTTCTCAGCATTTTGAAATAATTCACAATATCCTATTTATGTCCCTCAGGTTTTTGTCACTAAATGACCCAGCTGAATTGGGCTAACATATTGTGCAATGAGTGGTAATCTCCATTATTTTCTATTCTATATGACTTATCAGTATAGTATAGCTCAATTATAACCTAAGCCCCTGTGAGGTTATCTCATTGTGGAGTGAGATAATAATTTTCTTTAGCACAGTTTAAAAACTGATTTGTAGAACTGAACTGAACAGGTGTGGCAATAATCAGGCCTGGGTGTGGCTAGAGAAATTGAACTCAGGTGTGGACAACCACAGTTATAGTATGTTTTAACAAGGGGGGCAATCACTTTTTCACACAGGGCCATGATGGTTTGGATTTTTTTTCACCTTTAATAATAAACACCTTCATTTACAAATTGCATTTTGTGTTTACTTGTGTTGTCCTTGACTATTGTTTAAATTGGTTTGATGTTCCGAAACACTTAAGTGTGACAAACATGCAAAGGAACAGGAAATGAGGAAGGGGGCAAACACTTTTTCACACCACTGTACATCATCAGAAGGGATTTCTTGTTGCTCCAACTGAGAAATTTCACTTTGAATTTTTTTTTTTTTGTGGTCAGGTATCTCTTATAAGATTCACTCTTATTTCTCTTCTGAGGTTTACAATGATAGTTAATCTTCACAGTGCTAACGTTTCCACAACAGCTATTAGGACATGTTAAATGGGGTTCAGCTTTGAGTGGTACTTGATGAACAATGCTTTGTAGGAGAATTAGCTGATCGAGAGCATGGCAGAGTGAGAGAAAGTAATCGAGGATGAATTACAGCCATATAAAGAGAGGTGGAGCTTGACAGATACAAGAGGAAGTGAAGTGTGTATGTGTCACTGTGCGTGTGTGTGAATGTGTGCATGCTCCCTGTCCTTCAGCACTTCACTCAGAGGGGCCTAATTTGCAGTAAGGGCCTCTTGATCCATCCTTCTGATTCCAGAAGAGCCCTTGAGTCCACATGCTGATGGCACGCTTTGCCCTAATGAACCAGTAGGACTGAAATTTAATGCAGAAAAAAGTTGAGAGCTTGAAATGCACTTCAGTTTCCAGTCAAGAGATGAAAGCATGCACTTCAGCTTCCACGTGGTTGAACTAAGCATCTGATTTTCTATTAGCCAATGTACAGACTCCTAACCTCATGACTATTGCTGTTCATGAGAGATCATCTACAAGGGTATGGAGAAAAAGCAGATCAAATATCACAACAATGGGCTAATATAAAGAGAGTTTAAAAAAACAACAACAGGTATTTAATAGGGTCCAAATTGCCACTAGAGTCCACTAACAAATCAAAATGTAATGCACATTTGTCAAATTCTCAGATTCCAGAAGTAATGGAATATCTATTGTAAAAATATTCCATAATATGTGGACAGGTTTTTCAGATTTTACAATTTCACAATTTTCACAAGCATTGTCTGTTTTAAATGCTTAAATAAGGAGTACCAACTGAGTTTGATGTCTTCATAGTGAACTCTGAATGTATGTATATATGTCATGTTTTAATAAATCCAGGTTGTCAAACCCAATCTTCAAAAAGCCCCAAAACTTCAATTTGATCAGTTTTATGTTAGCGTAACTTTTCCCCAATACTACGGTTATTATACTTTCCTACTTTATAACCTCATATTCCTAAAACATTTAATCGGTTTTCTGAGCCAAACGTTTCTGACAATATTTTTGTTTACAACATTGATTTTTTCATTTGCAGGAAACATAACTAAGTTTTTGTTGTTTTTTTTAAATAAAAAAGATACTGGGCAAGACACTGAACCCCAAGTTGCTCCTGATGGAAAGTTAGTGCCTTGCATGGCAGCTCTGCTACCATTGGTGTGTGAGTGTGTGTGTGTTTGTGTGAATGGGTGAATAAGACACAGCGTAAAGTGCTTTGGATAAAAGCACTATATAAGTGCACCATTTACCTTCATGTTAGTGTTGCAAAAAATTAATTGAAACACGTTGATTTTGCATTACTGAACATTCTGATAACATTCTCTGTTAGATAGGGTGGTGTTTTTTTCTGGTTCTACAGAACAGTGATGATGAAATTCACAGCTCCATCGAAACGTGTTTAAACACAGACTACACTTTATAAAACAGTGACCTTGGCCGATGCTGTCCCATCCATGATGATTTCATTATGGAAGAAGCGTGAGGATTTGGGTAATATCCTGGAAGCGGAGCAGTGAAGGTGTTTAATCATAGTTTTTAATCTTTAATTTATAAATGAGACAGTGCGGCTGGGTTTTATACCAGGACTGAAATCTGGAACTAAGGCTTGCATGCATACATCTTCCATAATAAACTACTATAAAACATATAAATACACAAATTACAGTGATGCACATATAAAATAGACACAAACACACAAAAACATAAAAAAGAACCACAAACAACAAAGTTTATAGTGACAAATCAGACACATACAAAAAATGTGTGCACACAGCAGATGGAGAAGCGTTGTAGCCTGTTCACCTCACCTCCATCTCCTCATTTTTTGGAGCATGTGTGGACTCCCTCTGTGGAGAGACAGACAGAGAGCGAGCACAGTCCTCAGAGCCAGAGCCTGCCAGAGAGCAGGCAGTATGCCAGCGTGCCCTCTCCACATCCCAAATACCCCCAACCTTCCTCACTCGCCTCACACACCCTGAAAAACACACACACACACACCCCTGACACCAAATATTACAAGAAACCCAACAAAATTAACTGATTCATAAACTTATTCACAGCAGTTTATATTAGTTCTGTCATATTCTGTAGCTGCAAATCAATGCAAATCTCAACTAATGTGCTCAATTTGTGTTTTCCTTTTCAGTTCTGGTCAACATTTTTGGCTATGTCTCTGCCTCATTTACTATGTGTGTATTTCTGACTGCTAGTATTAATGAGTACAGTAATGTGAGCATGTGTCCTGTTCATACATAGAAATGGGCAGCTTGACAAATACGCTATTGTTATAATGATAAATGACATCATGAGAACAAATAATGTGCATCATACAATTATTGTCAACCAAAAGTGATGATAAATTCACTGAGACCTTGTTTTAGTGAGATGCACAGATGCGCCTATGCTTATCCTTTACAAGAAATTCTATGCATATGTACATTGGAAACACCCCTATAGACCCCACCCTATAGAATCCTATAGACCCCACCTTTTTTTCCTTGGTAAACTGATGTATCATGGATTGTATTTGCATAGTGGTACATGATTGGTTTTTATATTTTATGATGTAAGAACACTTTTTCAACACATTTTCAACACCATCTCAACTCCAACTGAGATTTTCCAGTGAGATTCTTTATCACTTGTTTTGCAATGTGCACAATGGAAAAAAAATGATTCGTTTTCCCAAGAAAAAAATTCAAGATTCTACATATTTTATAAAATTTAGTTAAATTAAACTGCACAATAACTGACTTTATATTCACCCATTTAACCAATTTGTTCCAATAGTTTTAAAGGGTTATTTTTTGTATTATTATTTAGTTTTTTTTATGTTGTGCTACTGGTCTACTGGTCTCTTTATGGTGTATTCTGCCCTTTGTAACTTTTTATTGAACCTCAGGAAAACTGTGAACACAGTGCATATTGTATCTTTATTCAAGAATCATGATATTACACTATTTGCAAATTGATATTTACTTTTCCCCCATATCACCAAGCTCAAACACTGTGGAAAAAATATCCATCTTTACCCAGCTTTAGCTGCATTTATATTGTTAGCATGAGGGAATCTTTTGTGACTGAAATACCATCATTTCATCAAACAAAGATTAGAGTAGCCCTTGCTATAAGAAAGGCATGAAAGGAATTCCAGCGCTCTGCCGAGGACTGCTAATGACACAAGCATTAGGTGCTAATTCAACTTGACACTTTTTCCTGGGAGCTTTTTTTTTCACACATATTTTCAATATGCAAGATGGGAAAGAGCTACAGGAACTAAGGAAGTACAAAAATTGTTCTCTGAAATAAAAAAAAAAGATAATGAAAATAACAAGGTCAATTCATTTGCTGACAACAAGCTCACAAGTTTCATTTCCATTTCAGATGGATCTGATTGGTAAAGCTGATACTTAAGCAAGCCAGGGCTTGAAACTGAGGGCAAGGAAAGGGCAATTTTCATACCAGGTCTGAATCTGGGTTTAGCTTAGCTTTCCTGTGCTCTACGTTTTACTGAATTCTTCAGGACATCTGCACAGCACCTTAGATTTCCTTTGAAGGACAGGGGAAACTTGTTTCTCAGCTTCTCAGCAATCCTACCCCTGCACCTAAACCGACTGCTTCTATCTGTTAATTATCCCGAGTGTAATTCAACCCCGCTGTTAAAGAACTCAAAATCACTCCTTCTGTGTAAAGGCCCGGTCATCTAAGGTTACGGCGCATTGTTCTGGGACTTTTCAACGGATTTGTCCCCTTCACCCACGCTCTGGTCACAGCAGCTGTTTTGGATCTACAGTCGTTTACACTTTTACATGAGTCTTACTTCTACTATACAGTACAGGTGAATGAAAAACACAATAAAACCTTTCATTCATATACATTATACTGTATAGATATTTAAATATTTCATTATGAACCTGGTTGTGTCGAACTAATATTACATTTACAGATGTGTATGCATATATATATATATATATATATATATATATATATATATATATATATATATATATATATATATATATATATTTGTAATGATAAAATAAATTTTAAACACAGGATAAAGTTGAACTCAATGCAATTAAATTTTATTTATATAGCACTTTTAACAATGGTCCCAAAGCAGCTTTCCAGAAATATATTATCTCACAGAAGTGAGTACACCCCTCACATTTTTGTAATTATTTGATTATATCTTTTCATGTGACAACACTGAAGAACTGACACTTTGCTACAATGTAAAGTAGTGAGTTTACAGCTTGTGTAACAGTGTAAATTTGCTGTCCCCTCACAATAACTCAACACACAGACATTAATGTCTAAACCCACTGGCAACAAAAGTGAGTACAGCCCTAAGTGAATTATTCAAATTTAAAATATATAATCAAATATTTACAAAAATGTGAGGGGTGTTCTCAATTTTGTGAGATACTGTATATAAATTCAGGATGTACATTTTAAATGTATGAATTTGTCCCTAATGAGCAGGCAGAGGCGACCATGGCAAGGAAAAACTCCCTGAGGGGATATGAGGAAGAAACCTTGAGAGGAATCAGACTCAAAAGGAAACCCATCCTCATCTGGGTGACACTATCAGATTGCAATTATAAATAAGTCCCTTCTATGAATGTGCTGATACTACATGGTCATGGCATTTATAGCAATTGTAGTCCTGGAAATCATAGCATAATTGTTCATATAAATTGAAAGCAAAGGCATATTGTGGTTTTTAAGTGGTACCATCCTCAGCAATTCCAGTGACCTCCAGGCTGTACCACGTGGATCCATCCTCAGCGGCAGCATGAAACTTCCAACTGATGAGAACTCCAACCAGAAGTAGGAAATCAGGATGGATCAGGCAGGTTCGGAGATCAGAAGGCGTCAGGATCACTGGTATCTCAGGAGTATCATGTGTAGCTTGACAGAAAGAGAGAGAGAGAGAGAGAGAGAGAGAGAGAGAGAGAGAAAGAGATTATTAGATATGTTTATTGCACCTTAATGATTAAGGACAATGTACTTTGCATGAGAGCAAGCAGGGACTCTGGCAAGACTAGATATAGAAGCATAATTAAAGGGAGAGCCAGAAGGGAACACAGACATTAGGGCTACCTGGGACATAAGGCGGCCAGCCACTCTACCATCAACAAACCTGCATGAATGCGTGAAGGGGGGGTCATCCAAACAACTCATTTCACAACAACACTCTGTGCATGTGAGACCTGCTCCTTTACCTAAAGAAAAACTGTTGACAAAAAGCTTGACTAAACAAACATGTTTTCAGCCTGGAATTAAACACTGAAACTGTGTCTTAGTCCTGAACACTAATCGGAAGGCTGTTCCATAACTGTGGGGCTTTGCAAGAGAAAGCTCTTCCCCCTGCTGTAGGTTTCACTATTGTGTGAGAATATTCAGTGCTTTATAGGTCAATAGTAGTATTTTACAATAAAGGTGAAATTTTACTCGGAGCAAATGCAGTATGGATAAGGTAGGGGTGATGTGGTTATCCACAGGGTTAGTTATAAAACTGTCTGGTTTTAATTTAATAGTCTGAATTTTTTGTCTAATATTTAAAATTTTGCCAGTGAAAAAAAACCCATGAAATTCTTGTTTCTATATAATGATTGTGTTCATGTTTCTGTGGTAGTTTTATTCCTAGTTAATGTTGGTACAGTATTGAATAAGAATCTGGATTACTTTTGTTATCTTCAATTAGGGTGGAGAGATAGACTGATCTAGCGCACTATAGTTCAGGAGGCTCTCCTTCCATGCTGTTTCAAGTACTACTAGTTTGGTTTGACAACATTTACATTCAAATTGCCGTGTGGTCTGTTTTAAGGTGCATGTGTGATCGTTATACCAGGGTGCTAGCCTTTTCTCTCCAATTATTTTTCTTTTAAGTGGAGCTACCCTATCTAGCGTGTAGCAGAACATTGACTCTAAGCATTTATTTGTACTATCAAGTCATTTGGGATCAGACGGTAATCTGATCATAGCTGATATCTCTGGGAGGTTATTGATAAAACAATGTGCAGTAGCTGACGTGAAGGCACGTTTGACACAGTAACGTAGCAAGGTGCAAATATTATGATCAATATGCAATTTAAACAAGATGATCGTCTGAGAGAGCTTCACACTGTGGAAATGTGACAATATTTTCAATATTTAATCCGTATGTTAGTATCAGGTCAAGAGTGTGACCACCATTATGAGTAGGTCCGATTACATACAAAAGTAAGAATATTCCAGTAAAAGTCACATGGTTAACAGGACGTTGCATCATCTGAATTTCTGGACGATCCTGGGAAGAAGAAAAGTATGGTTTGTCATTATTTTTCACTGATATTCTGATACTGACAGATTAAGTCTCTTTGAATGTACAACCCTGTTACCTGAATTATAGATTAAAAAAGTAAATCATTAGAATGTCTGCATATCATTAGCATCCATGCTAGTTAAATATATTTTGTGTATTTTCCTAGTCTACACATACACAAAACAATTTAAGAGCAAAACACAGCCTGTCAACAAAAAAAAAACATCAACAACAACAACAACCACAACCACAAAAAAAAAAAAATACGGTATTGTTTTCTGAAATGGGTAAACACATGTCTGAATGGTTACATGTTTGAATTTTTAGATGTAATTTTAAAAAGTGAGAGAGGAAAGCTTATATTTTATGAGATGCAAAGGCGGTACAATTGAACCACAATCATGGAATCACCCTGTGCAATTATTTTTTTAAAATAAGGCAAATTAGCATATAGCTATACATGTTCTAATATTTAGCATCAGACTATTTGCATGTCTTCATTTGTAAGGTTTAAAGTTCTTTTCTTTATTTCTGTCTCTGTTTTGATTTTGGTTTCCTACATTCCGTAACTCAACACCTTTCTGAACAAGGGCGTGTCCTTAGGGGGTTTTCTAAGGTTTAAAAATGAAATCAACACAACATTTCCAACAAATAAAACAGAGAGAGAGAGAGAGAGAAAGAGAGAGAGAGAGGGGGGCTTTGTAATGATCCAAAAGTGCGTCATGAAAGTGTAGAAATTTAATGTAGTCTGGATATAGAGTTGTTTTACCTGCTTTTATCAAACACAAATGCCACAATCTCCACAAACGTCAAGTCAAAGCCAAAGCAAAATTATATTTCTATAATCCATTTCCTGTTTGTCAGTAGATTTAGGAAGTATTCTTGGGATTCAACAAAAGCTCTGTCATAAAATGAAATGTCACGTGTGTCACGTTTCGGGAAGTTGAGGCAGAAGCAATCGCAGATTTTAAACACTTAATAACAAACAAACAAACCTTGAAACAAAGACAACTTGGCAAAAACTCTGTGGCATGAGACAAGGACACTGACATAAACAACGGGAGTCTACGATAACGAAAGACCAGGAGAAAGTGCAGACAAGGACTATAAATACACACGAGTGCTCATTAACAAAAACGTGAATCAGGTGCATGTGGTGGCGCATGTGGTCATGTGGTGTAGTGCAGTGGCTGATGGGAAATGGAGTCCAGATTTTCCGGATACGTGACAACGTGTAAATCTCATTGTGTACACTGAGCTGTCGGTTTAGTGTGTATAGTAATGAATAAACTGGAAGAGGGTTATTGGGCCCCAAATAAGGACAAGATCAACAGTGAAGAATGACTAAACGCAGTGCTAAGTATTTGCTAAATATAAATATGATCAGCAGAATCTGTATATCTGTGATGATATGAGTCTGTGTTATATAGCATTTGTGCATGTGTGTGTTTGTGTGTATGGCTGATGTGTTGGTGTGTGCCTGGGTACAGAAAGGCCAGCATGTGATAAATATTTGAGGAGAGTGTGGCCTGGCCCGGGGGGGCATGCACACATGCGCACACACACACACACACACACACACACACACACACACACACACACACACACACACACACACAGAGTATGCAAAGTTGTTTTAGGTGGTGTTTAATTTTACAAAATGCTTCATTCTTTACAAAAAATTATTTGGTCCCCGCAAAGAGCTAAAAACCTGGACACACACACACACACATACACACACACAAAACACTGCAGAGGGAAGCTTGTTTAAATGGTGCCTTCACATTCAATATCCTGGCCTCACAAATGCTACACACAATGTACTACGACAACATATCTGAAGGGGGATTACACTCCCGCTGTCACACACACTCAAACACAGGGAAACACACACAGACTGAGCACACAAGTACTACTAGTGCTAATAACAGCCTGTGTTATTCAAAAAAACAGTTCATTTTACTTCCACAAATGTGAAAAAAGTTTACAAAACGACAAACGCTGAAATTAAAGCCCAATTTTTTTATTAACTAACTACTAGTTAATAAATACACAGGTTTCATTAATAAATGCAAATAAACAAAACTGAGTGTAAAATTGTTAAACTGTAACCCAAAACAATTTGCTTTAAATTCTTGAATCTGACCAGTCAAAAGATGGTGATTAATTTTCTATAGCAGCAGCTCTGACAGTGATATGATCTTTTCTATAGCAACAACTTACACAATCTATACATAATAATCAGAAAATAAATAACCAAACTTTTGAACAGGAAGATCAGCGTAAATTTGTATTATTTTGTCTTCTGGGAAACATGTTATGTAGATTCTGAAGAGCAGTACTAAAAGAAAAAAATAAGATCTTTAAACAAGATCTTTATTTTAAACAAAATAATAACAATTTACACTGATCATCCTGTTCAAAAGTTTACACCCCTGGCTCTTCATGTATGCTCTTAATTGCACCTTTTGTAATAGTTGTGTAGTAGTTGCGTACATATCAATTCACATCCTCCTAAATCATTATGAGGAGAAGTTGCATGTTTATAGAGTTGTTACTTGGCTTTCTAAGTCATGATCTGACAGTCCTTGCTAATGTTAACTCTAGTTGAACCACCAAGTTTTGGGGGAGGAGCTTTATGTAAATGGGTGGAAATAGGGATGGGCTCAATGAGTAACAAAATAATTATTCATATCTTATTCAACTCTACCTATTTAACTGTTAGAGACCTACTTGTCCACAAATCTTACCTAATCCACCTTTAAGAATATGTTTATTTGACATTTATGAAAGTCACTAGTGTCAGAGAGGGGGAAAATGGGGACACTATTGATGGAATGACTGTTTATAGAGTTACTGTTTATAAATGTTAAAAGTCTTTCATTAAATGGGTCATATGATAATTTTAATAGTTCATTGTTTTGTTTACTGGGTGTAATAGAATAGGTTACCAAAACACTTAAAACACTGTAACAAAATACTTCGGCTGAGTTCTGAGTTCCAGTTTCTCCAAAGCACCTCCTTCTGGAAAGCCCAAAGTGCTCTGATTGGCCAGCTGACCCATTGGACAAAAACCTCAAGTGTGTGTCTTAATGTAATGCCCCTTACAATTATCATGAGCTTCAGATTCGAAGGCTTCTAAAGCAATTATAACCAAAGTTAATCATGTCATCAGTTTTACAGTATCACTTCGAGTCTGAGTCAGAAAATGCGGATGATCAAACAGTTCAATCAGATAGAATAAATCCTTTTGTGGGAGACTGTAGGTCAAATTTTTGCCTACTTTCTTATTACCAATATAACAATTTAGAAAATATTGAATGTACTTACAATAGCTTTCATCAGCTGAGATACTCAAAGTCTAAATCACCACACGGAACCAGTGAGTGAGAAAAGGTGAAGGTCCAATTTATTTAATTCGTTACATGAGATCCAAAGAGTTTGGGACGTCTCAAAGGGTGATCTCCCAGTCCCCTGAAATGGAGCTCCCCTTTTATAGAGTTGACACACCCCTGGTTTGCCCAAAATACCATTAAATGTGATGTCTGGGTGATGTATGGGTGATGTAATGCATTTTTATGTTCTTTCCAATCCTGCTATTTCTGCCTCAGACTTCTTGAAACCTGTTGAGTTCGCACTTACTCTATCAGTTCACCTTTTTGTTTTTGTTTTCTATGGCATTTCTGAGCTGACTTTGAGTGAGGTCATTTATCACCTGTGTGCTTTTTCCTCCTTTATAATGGTAACTATGTGCTTTTTTTCTGCATTGTTATTAGCATATGTACTGTATGATTTTGACAAATTATCATTAGCCTCTGGATCTGTGTGTGAGTGAGTTCATGTTCTTGGGTATGTGTGCTGTGTGTTGCACTTCCTCTTATTGGTCAGGCCCTAGGCCTTGCTATAATTAACTTATTTTAGGAGACATTGTCTATAAGGAAGAGAGCGTGACTCTGTTCTTTCCTATATTCTCACTAAATTTTCATTCTCTATATTTTATTACCCTTGTGTTTTACTTCTATCAAAAATCTTATCCAACAAGACTATGAGCCTTGTAACTTTGCAGATCTTATACATGCACAAACAGATACACTACACACTCAGGGAAAAGGAAAACATTAAAAAAGCATCATATGACCCCTTTAAACCATAAAAATTTAATTGTTGGCAAATTGCAGTGACAGTAACTCCTCCTTACACCACCCTGTTGTTGATTATTGTTCTATAAGAGCAGTAAAATAGTTTTAGCGAAAGTTAATTTAAAAAGTAAAAGTGAAAATTATCAAGTTGTTAAAATACAGTAGTTATTAAACTAGCTAATAGTTAGTAATACATAGTAAATAATCATGCTTCACTTTATGCGGGATGTCATTGAATCTTAACAGGTGCACAAAATAGCCAATACTCAATGGAATACATGAATATTAACAAGCAACCCTTTATGGAAAATGAATATTCATTACTTCAACCGGTCCTACTTGGCAGCCTGTCCTATGAACACTGATGCAGAAGTGTGCATAAATGCTAATGTATGTTAAACATGCAAAAGCAACAGGAACACAGCTTTTAATGACAGTGCTCCTAAGTTGTAAAAGCCCAAGCCACAAACTCTGTGTGTGTGTGTGTGTGTGTGTATCTGTAAACTGCAGACTTGAGCCTGGGGTTAATTGGGCGTAAAACACAATGCTAATCTAATGTTTATGAGGTCACCGCTGAGCTCTGTCGACCTGAGAGTGACACAAGAGCGAGACAAGACATGAAGCGCGCTAAGCTCGTTTGGTTACAGTGCTTCGACACAGAGAGTCCTATAGAGGCTGCCTTTAAGGTGCGAAAACATGTTTGTTTATGCAAGCACTTGATCTGCCTCTTGAACACTACACAAAGGCTATTGTAGCTGCATTTACACATTATTCACATTAAGCGTGTAACCAAATTTAGGATCTTGCCTCGCAGACACAGAGATGGCAGAGGTACATCAAATTTGTGCACAAGTTAAAGTAGAAATACTGAGCTAAAATGAATCTGGAAGTACAGATAGAAAGCACAAAATCTTTTTTTGCCAGTAGTAAAAGTAGTCAAATTGTTTACTCAAGTAAATCTAAATAGATACAAATAAATCCTCTGGTGAATGTTGAAGAACGTTGAAAATTAAGCTAAATTAGAAAAGTGTTTAGAAAAGTAAACTTTTAAATTTACCTCAAGTAATAAAGTTATAAAGTACAAAATAGTAGTGCTGTGTCCGAGCCCACTTTTGTCGAGTCCTTAATATCCGAGTCCGGGTCGAGTCTGGCCGAGTCCAGAAAGTAACTGAATTGAAAAAAGATTTGAAATTGCAATTGTAAACTCAACACTGAGCTGTTAAACCAATATTTTAACCAGGACAAACTATTGGCAACATAAATGTAATAAAAAATACCATTATTATATCTTGCCATTTAATACTTTTGTTTCATATCATCATCACCTGAACTAGTTTCCTATGAAAAAATGGTTTCAAACAATATGTTATTAAGAGGTATAGGTAGAACTTTTTTTTAATATTACAAGTGTATGAAAATACAAATGAACATGTTTTGTTAGTGTATCACAATGCATTGTGTCCTCCACTTTAAGCTGACATTTCAATCATTTGATGCCTCTCTCCTACACATATATTTACTTAGAAAGAGACGGAGAGAGAGAGAGAGAGACAGAGAGAGAGAGAGAGAGAGGACAGAGCAGAGTACAGAGTAGAATTACATTTGGCAGCACGTCATAACAAGCTTCATGAGTTATTACTGCTTTTAATCTGTCTACGAATGAAATCAAACTCATTTCTGAACACAGCTCTGTTCTTGTGACTTTCATTTTATTTTAATTCCTAAAATATAAATAAAAAAATCCCTATCAGCATGGTTTAGGATATTTTACTACATCAAGAAGTACATTTCACATTTTATGTGAAATTCAAGACTGGAATCACCAAATGCTAATGTTGCGCTAGGGCTGGGCGATATGACTACAATCTTATTTCACGATAACGATATGTTTTTTCAGGGAGGCCTATCAGTATTTTTCAAGTAAGAAATACTTCTGAAATTGAATAAATAAATGATTTGTACCTATCAGTATACGGGAGACTCCTTGAACTTCCGGGAGAGGTGAGATATCTGTTTATGTTGGTATTTATTTTTTATCTTTCTTTTCATGTTACACATGGCGCGGACTCGACATTACTCGTAAAAATGACAGACTCCAAAATATTCGAGTCCATGTCAAGTATGAGTACAAATTTACCCTCCTGCGTGACAAGTCCAAGTTTGCTCTTAATTGGATTTGAGTTTCGACTCGAGTTCGAGTCCGGGATCGAGTACCACAACTCTACAAAATAGACATCTGTCACTAATCACACACTGGTTTTAATTACTGATGGTAAATTAGTACCTCTTCCACCAAGCAACAAACAGACATGAGAAAGTGAAGGATAATTAACAACAGCATTATTCCTAATCTCTGAGATGTTAGCTAGCAAGATAATAACTAGGGTTAGGGTTAGATGATACCAACTAGCCATATCTAGCTGTCACAATACAAGCTGTTATGATGAAACAGATACAATACAAACTTTAAAGATAAATACAAAGTATATACAGCAGCAGATAGATTACAGGGATGGGAGTTAGATCTTCTTCTGTAAGCTCTGTGAAAGTTTACAATTATTAGGAATGTAAATTGACTCCTTGAAGCTGTCTAATGCTAAAATTTCATCTTATGAACTAATGCCATGTAGTGATGTCTGAAAATGTAACGGGTAGAAAATAGAGATTTTTTCCTCAGAAATTTAGTAATCAAATTTTAACACTATTAACTGAAACAAAAACTCGAGTAAAGTAGCAATTCTTAAAAAGTGCAGTAACAAAATAATTGTACTTGTTTACAATTTTTTAGAAAATAAATTACAATCCGTTCTACAGTATGAGAACGCACATGAATGGTGTATTTAACCAGGCTAGAGAAGAACGCTTGCTAGATGAACTACAAGCTATATTCCAAAATTAGCTTAAATACAAATCACAGTGATTTAGAATTCTCCAATCTGGTCAGAAGATGTTCATTAGTTTTCTTAAAGGTCTCATTCTTAAAGGTCTCAACACACAATCTATCCACAAACCAAAACTTTTTCAAATGTATTTTTATAATAATAATAATAATAATAATAATAATAATAATAATAATAATAATAATAATAATAATAATAATAATAATAATAATAATAATAAACATTAAAGAATAAAAATGATAGCAACTGGAATCCATTAAAGAGACAACCGGCCACTTTACTCAATTAGCACCATATTGTCTACAGGGGAGACTGTCATCATGCAATCTTCATCTTGTCTTTCACAACATCACTTCTGGCTCCAATGTGAGACATACACAATGTGACCTAGGAATTATTATTATTATTATTATTTTTTTTTTTAGAAAGCCTGTCAGAAAGGTTCACAGGACATCTGGTTGAAATTGGCAGTGTGTATCAGGACCAGGATTCCACAGGACGCAAGTAAATTGCCATGAGCAATCAGATATGAAGCTTTTTAGATAGAAGAAAGACCACATTCTTTAATATGAACATACAGCTTTCATTCACTCATCCTTAGTAACTGCCTGGTCAGGGTTGCTGTGGTTTAAATGAAACTACTAGTTTGTATTTTGGGAAATAGATCCAACTAAATTCATTATCACAGGTAGGTAGAGGAAATTGAGGAACTGTCAGATCCTGAATTCACAAACCATGTTGGGATTTCTACCTCTGTGATTTTCCAGTGTTTCCGAGGACATTTTGGTATGGTTCATACTTGAAAAAAAATAGTTCAGGCCACACCCACGTCAGGTTTCAATATGTTTGTGCTAAATACAGTGGTGCAGTGGTGACTTGGGCGGTTAAGGCTCTGGGTTATTGCTCGGACAATAGAGGGTTCAAGCCCCAGCACAACCAGGCTGCCACTGTTAAGCCCTTGAACAAGGCCCCATAACCCCCTCTACTCCAGGGGCACTGTATCATGGCTGACCCTGTGTTTTAACCTCAACCTCATAACATTCTGGAATTTGTGAAGAAAAAGAATGTCACTGTGCTGTAATGTATATGTGACTTATTATGCAGATACTATCATTGCATTACATCTCTGTGACATTAGTAATATAAAGATCTCCCATTAATTTTCTTAACCTGTGTAAAAATGTTAGTCAGTGGATCTTTTTTACACTTGCGTATTATGAATGCAAAAGCACACGTAGTAGAGTTTCAAAAGTTCTGATGAGCAGCACAAATAACTCAAGCAAACATCTATACTTTCACTCATTTCTCACTGATGTGCTCGGGAGAAAGAAATGACTTTGTGCTATTCCCCGGGATGATGGTGCGCATTTAAAAATTTTAAGAGGACGCTTGTATACTTTCCGCACTACTCCACTCGAAACCACTGGCAATAACACGAGTTTAGCAAGCTATTTTAATTGTTCAACACCTCTGAAGATCATCCATTAAATCTTGTTAGTATGCTATCTGTGCAACTCATCAAGTATTTCTGCTCAAATAGCAGAAGGGTCTGCCCAATGGAACTAGGTCATGACATGCTGAAACAATGACCTGATGAAAGTAATAGCATGGCTGCTGGAACCGTTTGTCATCCTAACGTTTTTTTAAAAGAATATTTCTTTTTCGGCTTTATTTTATTTTTAAGTTTGACTCCATCGTCAAATCATTTGGAGATGACAACCTTATTGTTCATATTGATGACTCAAAAAACACTCTGCCCACATGCTGCTGCAGCACATTCAGACCAATAATTAAGAAGCAGACCAACTGAAGAATACTCAAATTTCAAGCTAAAGCACAAAGTGGTGCACAAAAGCACCACAACAGGCGTTTGAGTAACCCGAGTAAACATTTTCTGTCTTCCATTATTAGAAGCTCATCAAACAGCAACTTTGAATCATTTCTATTTGAATCAGGAGCACACATAATTCGAAATGCCTAAAAGATGTATAGTGCTTGGTATGGGGTGATATATACAGTACGTATAATGAAAGGTTAAAAAATCTGAAAAAAAGACAAATGAAATATATGAGATATCATTGAAAGTGTCATGCCCTGTGGAAAAACCCCAACAATAGAATTTGTAATGGTTTTAATGGTTATAATGGGAATTGCATTGGTTTTAAAGGAAACTCAAATGGTCTCTAGTGGTGATTTGTTGCCTGCTATAGGTGGCATGTCCAGTAGATACCATTAAAGACCAATAATGGTAATGTTAATGGTTTTAATGGTAAGCTGATGGTTTGTAATGGTATTTGTAGTGGAATTTCTGTTATGTTGTCTATAGATTTTTTTCAAGCAGGGTTATTTGCATTAATTCAGACCTTATGAGACATTTCTGAAAGGAGCTAAATGCTCTCAATTCAAATATTTCCTTCTAAGAATAAAACTTTTGTTTTCTTTGGCTTGCATCTGCCTTTTTTAACCTGTCCCTCCCCCGTTATGTCAAATGTACCATAAAATACAGTGAAACTTGGTCTGAGGCAGTGGAACGCCCAGATTTATTCTTTCTTTACTGTCCTGCTAGCTATGAAAATGGACGCTCTGGTGAGAGCGTTAATTTCACATGCTCTCCAAAAGGATCAAGTGTTATGCTAAGTAGCTCTTGACTGTTGCCTACAGCTGCTGGTGACATGCTTGTGTGTGTGTGTGTGTGTGTGTGTGTGTGTGTGTGTGTGTGGTTTGGAACACACAGGTATGAGGAGTTCAAGGAGAAGCTGACAGTTGAGCAATCATAAATTCTTCATTGCAATGCACAGTGTAAATAGAATATTTAATCTGCACTGATATATCATATCACATGTATCATAATCATAAAATAGGAATACACACAACAAAGCTATCTCACTTTCACCACCACGAAGGATTATCTTCCTCATTCCCGAATCTTTTATTCGTCTTATACCACAACAATTTGAAAACTCAATCTGAAAACTAAAAAATAAGCAATATTTTTTTGACTAAAGAAGAACTTTTTATTCATTTATAGTCACTAATGTGGTGGAGCTAATGTTGCAAAACAAGTTAGTTCCTGTTATCACCTACCTTATAACAGCTATATACAGTTGTTCCCTCACCAGCCTCTTTCTTTTTCATTATCTTGAAGTTAATAAGATAAAAAAAAAAGTGCAGTTTGTCATGTTACTGAATAATTGCTAAGCTTTCTGTCCTGGATGATTTTAAGTTACAGCTTCACGTCAGACTGCTACGAAGCACTGACACTGGAGAATTCTTCCAAAAATGCTAAGTAAACATCTCCAAAACACTTCACCATATCATACAGAGAGATTATACATGCTTTTTGTTTTTTAATCTGTGAAAGTGCTGGCCATAGACGTCCTTTATACATTAATGTATTAGAACAAGCGCATTAATATAAACCCGTGATTTGTCTTGCAGCTGGAACTACTTTCAGAGCTGCCTTTATAGAACATGAATCAACACCTTCTGACCAATCAGATTTGAGTGTTCTGCACCACTGCTACTTGAAGCAAGTGAACAAAATCTTTTGCTCACAGAGCGTGCACATTTGTTCGAAACAAGCCTTTACTCCACCAGATGTCATGTCATGGTCGGAGAAAATCTACAAAATAGTGTTCGTCCTCATCAACGTTACACGATGTAATTCAAAATGTCTTATCCTTATCTCTCTGAACTCCAGGTTGATATTTTCTGTCATTTTTAGTCAGTGGCATATAAAAAAAAAAGCAGAAGAAACTCATTAATCAGGGGCAGGTCTTAAACGAGAGTCATAAGCACGTCTTGTAGCTGTGAATAACAATTTTTTTTTTTGCTGTGAAACTGTTTCAGAATCTAATAATTATCCTCTTCATCCTCTTAATTCCGACTCCGGTGCCGGGCTGAGAGCCGAGCCGCCGTTGTCAGGAGGATTACAGTCCTGCGATTCGCGCCACAGGAGGCACAGCAGCCTGCAATTACGTCGTGGCGGCGCCTTTGATTTAAAGGAAACTTTCAGAAACTGACTAAAATGTTGAATAATACGCCATTAGAGATTCTGTAGGCCGGTGCTGAAAAGAAACCCTCCCTTTTTTAGAAATTCCCCCTCTCTTGCCTACATACACACACACACACACACACACACACACACACACGCACACACGCACGCACACACACACACACACAGTCGTTTGCTACGATGCAATTGATGTTTAGTGATCAAGGGCCACAAAAACAAGATCAGCAGCCGAACCACCTGTGACTATTAGTGCTTATGCTAATACTTTCTTTTCTCTTTTTTTTCAGTTTTAATAAACTATGTCTTGGCGGTCACCAGAAATATTCACTTTTTCCGATTCGCTAACCCAACCCCAAAAAATATCAGTTTATTCTATTGAGATAAAAGCGCTGAATGAAATGGCCTCTAAAGGAAGGGAATCTTTTATATGATGCCCCCCCCTTTAGATTTTTCAATGAAAATGAGGGGTCAACTTCTCTCATTTTCCTCACAAAGGCGTGAAAGAAGGAGAGAAAGGAGGGGGGATTGATGGGTACAGCAGAAGGTGAAGAGATGAGAAAGGGAAGGCGGCGAGAGGAGCGGCCGCCCGGCTCACATCAATGCCGCATTGTAAGCCTCCGGCCCTGTAATTAAATTTCACACAATATGAGGCAGCAAATGACATGTAAATTATAAATGGCCGATTCTTTGCTTTTCTGTGACAGTGTTAAATAAGAGAGGTGTAAGAGAAATCATTAGATTATACTGTGCTAAACGAGGGAGGGAGGGCTTTTCAAGAAAAAAAAAAAGAGAGGAGAGGAGAAAAAAAGAGGGCCCTTGGCCAGCCCTGGCGCGAAACTCTACGTTTAGAGATGGGTTCGAACAGCAGCACGCACAATGCGCAACCAGCACCCACATTGTGTTTGTGTACCTGGGTATAAAATAGACATTATGGGCATTTTGTCCAGCCCACCGAGATGCTCGGGTGCGCTCGAAAAAGAGGAGTGAGATAAGTGGATGCACTTCAGCAGCTACTTGTTTCTCTCCCCAATTACCCTCCGAATAAATAGACACAGCCCACTGGCATCAACAATGAAATATAGCTTGAAAGGAGAAGAAAAGTGGGCCCTTTTCAGAGGCGCTTGATCGCATACAGAAGCAGCGAAGGGGTAATTGCAAAGGGGGCTGAGGACAGAGGAGGAGTCGCTTCTTTTCATGATGAAGAGAGAAGCGAGAGGGAGAAGCAGAAAGCGAGTGAGACAGGCAAATACAAACAAGGGCCCATGTCTCACTTCAGTAGCCTTCAACGCACAAACATCAACAACAAAAATATCCTCAACACTTTGAACGATGGAGTGGAGAACAAAGACGGAACAAGAAGTACAACGTCCATGCATGATCAAGCGCCGAGGAAAGAATGTGGAATGAATGACCAGCTTTTGGGAACATGCACTTGAAAATTGAAAGATGAGCGTGTCAGAAAGTGTGTGAATGTGACGAGAGAGAGAAAATAGTACACTGGATACAGTAGCAGAGGATTTAGGGTCTAGGGTTTTGGGTTAGATATAGCAAGTGACCAAATAGTGAGCAGCCATATTTAAAGTTTTTACTACAACTGGGTTTAAAGATTTAGCTTTGTTTTAGCAGCTATAAGTTATACAGTAGCTTTGAGCCGAAAGTAAAAGAAAAACAATTCACATACACTTTCACATGATTTATTCCTTTATCATTCATTCCGATCTGGAATGTGTCCTGAGGAAACTAAGGCGAAAGTCGGAATACACCAAGGATGGGACATACATACACATCAAAATGCAATTTAGAGTTGTCAATCCACATATGTGCTTGTTGGCAGGTTGGAGGAAACTGAAGAACCCTGAAGAAAACCCATGTTGTCACTGTGAGAACATGTGGAACCCCGTACCTCCTATCTAACAGGGATTAAGCCATATGTCATTCTTAGGGTAGTGGAAATAGGGTAATTGTGAGCCATGTCCTTTATTTCCATCTCCACCACTCCACCACATCTTGACCCGGTCTTAGATTTTTGCTCCTGTGCAAAGTGATTAAAAACTAATACATACCCTGAGTGGACTATCATACAGCTCAGCGGCCTCTTAATGAGGACAAATCCTCTTTCAGCGAGCAGAGAGGACAGAGCCGGCCAGCCTAGACTGATTGAGAGGGAGCTCATTAAAAACGTGACGAGGACACAGAGCGAGAGACATTGAGAGAGAGAAAGTGAGACAGGGGTTGCGTCTTTCTGCTCGAGTAGCTTCAAGAGGCCTCCAGGATAAATGTCCCCCTCTTGACTCAAGTAGTTGCATTGCACCAAGTGCCGAATGAAGAAAAGAGCCACAACGTGTTAGTCAACAAGTTAGGACCGGAAACCTTGAGTGGGTGGGGGTGTGGGTGGGCGAGGGCGGGGGAAGGGGTGGGGTTGAACACAAACGCACACACACGTACACACACACACACATCGAATGATCTAGACCTTACCCTAACCTGTTTCATTGTTCTTACTGAATAATAATAAAATAATGAAATTAAACCCTATATTCTCTATATACAGTATATGAGTTTAACGAGTCAGTCATTATTAAGCAAAAGTGCTGTTGAATTCTCAATACTGATTGGTCAGAAGCTGTTGATTCATTTTCTGTAACAGCGACATGGACAGTAGTTCTGTAGTTCACATCACATGTTTGAATGCATTATCATTTCTATAAAAACAAACTTTCACAGGGTCTTGTATGGCAGTTCTTAAAAAACTTTTTTAATTGTTAATGTTTACTATGAGGACATGTTTTCTTAACATTTTTGGAAGGAGTCTCCAGTGTCAGTGCTTTGTAACAGTCAGAAGTAAAACTTTAACTTTATGTTTTCTGACACATGAAAGTCTTCAGGCTTAGTGTTTTCTCTGTAACATGACAAACTGCTTTTTTTTGTCTTATTAACGTGAAAAGAAAGAAAATACAGAAACTGGTGAGGGAATGACTGTTTATAGGTGATATATCGTAAGTTATAACGTAATCTAATTTCTTTCATGGACATTCCACAACATTAAACATTACTATAAATGGACAAAATGTATGATATCATAATTATAACTAAAAGAAATATTGTTCGTGCAAATTGCTATTGTATATCAGGATTCAAAAACTGATATAAAGTTATATAAAATTTATCAGTTCGGTAACTCGAGTAACTCCTCTTCGTGTCATTCTGCGTCACACCATCCCATCACTCAAAATCCTTCATGACAGACCTTGGTCAAAAAGTGACATGAAGTCATATTATCACAATTTTTATAAACAGCATCAATCAATAATACTGAAACAATATCAACCCTTACGAAAGGAATGAAATGGTGACTATTGTAGTTTAGATAAATATCAAAACACACACAAAGAAACAGAAAAATAAAAAAGCTACATGTTCCAAAAAAAAAAGAGAAGGAAAAAAAAGCAACGAAGGGTAAAGAAGAGAGAGGAAAACTATTTAGCGTTCAGCCTGTCAGCTCTAGGACGCTCGAAGGCCCAGATTAACCCCGATGGACCCGTCAGCTCTGCTCCTCCAGCATGAAGAGTTCAACAAGAGAGCAAGTACACACACACACACACACACACACACACACACACACTCCTCACACACAAACACACATAAATCATCAGTGAACTCACCCACATACAGCTCACATGCAGTAGTGCAGGATAAAACTGACCAGCTCGGACACGACTCAGGACAATTTCACCTCTGTGTTTAATGTTTAGTGTATGAGCCGCAGCCTCAATTAAAAATAGAAATTAAGAAAACGGTCAAGGGCAGTATTTAAATTGCTGCCAAAAAGTGTTTGAGGCGGATAGGGGATGGGGGGTTTGGGAGGAAACACCATAAAACAATGTCTAGCTTTTCACAGAGGAGAAAATTAATTATTTCAAATACACGTGGACCCTTTATGAGCACCAGCTTGATTTGCATTGAGGAAAATTCAGCTGAAGTAATTGGTGCACACTGAATGAACTCAATTTTCATTCCGAGTTTCCTCCGAGTCCCCAGGCACGCAACACAAACAAAAGTGAATATGAAAAGGGAACATGGGCAGGGAATATTACTGGAATCACACAACAAAAGCCGGAGCAAAATTGTTTTAGCTCCACAAATGAATGATGAAGGCTTCATTCATGTGCCAGGCTGAAAAAAACAGATATCACATGGCCAGCTGACAGTTGATGTCTTCATATAAATGTAAGAATTTACATTCTAATTAAAGAGAATTTACATCTTAATCAAAGCGGCCCTCATTGTTTGCGCTTGTGTGTGTTGTTTAAATGCGGCGAACATCACTGCGGAGCCAACAACTGGGGGATCTAATCAAGCCGTCCTATTATGAGTAGGCGACAATGCAATATGTAAAAGTTTGAGTGGGGAATGAAATATGGGAAATTCTAACGGAAAATATAACTGCTTAGTTAAATCCAAGTACTGTAAACATTTACCAGATACAAATGTATATTATTGACACATTGTAAGGAATAGTGGCTTTGAATGACATGAGCATCAACATTGCATTAACATAAACAACCCCCCCCCCCATCACAATATTATAAACAGTTTAAAGAAAAACCATGCCTAAAAAACATTTTAAAATGTGATTCCCTGAAAAGCTGAGAGCAAACAAAGAAAGAGGTCCTCAGTTCCAGTCATAAACCACGACAAGGTGTTTTATCTGCTGTAAAATACGTCTTTTTTTTTTAAATAAAAGGTTGAATGAGTGGTTTAAGGGCATGACAACAAAGAACTGTGCAGTCTAACAGATAGACAGGATCTGCCATAGCCTCATTAAAAAAAAAAAAGTGAGTCAGTTTGTGAAGTGCGCTGGTACTCAGTATGCAGTTATACAGTATGTTTGCTCTATTTAGTACCATAAGTTTTTTTTTTAATTATTATTATTAACCACAGGCAGGTCTGGGGTGAAATCAGCATTCGAGGTCATCCCAAAAGTGTTAATTGAGGTCAGGGCTGTGTGCAGGACACTCAAGTTCTTCCACTTGGAGCGCTTAGTTCCAATGAAAGGAAATTGTAATGCTATGGCATATAAAGAAATTCTATACAATTGTGTGCTTCCAACTTTGTGCCAACAGTTTGGGCAAGAACCAAATACTGTATAGCTTTGATGGTCAGGTGTCCACAAACATTTGGCCATATTTTGTAGATCTCATCTACAGAGACATCAGAAAACTGCTGCTCACCTCAGAGGATTCATAACCTCGATATGGTTTGTAACCTCCAATGTTTTCTCACGAGATTTCCCCTGAGGTCACTCTACTGTCCTCCTACTGCTTGTATTTCAGGCCTGAAAGAACCACATTACCTACATATTTTGATTTATAGTTAAACATTTGCACACCAGCTCAAGGCTTCTCCTCTGGCATGTTCACCTGTGAGATTTGAGAATGATCTTGTTGCTTCAGTCATGGTGCCTCAGTCATGAAACTTCCTCCATCAGACCATTCCTTCCACAAACATTAACAGACTTTCCTTATTGGATAACGTTTCTTCACTTTCCTCTGAATTAGCATTTATTGTTTACACACCTACTTGTGTTTTGAATTGGTCCTTGATTGGTAATGACATAATAACTGGGGGATATGTTGGCTCAGTGGTTAGCACGTTTGCCTCCAATGTTGGGGGTTCAAGCCTACCTCCACCCTGTGTGCACGTTCTGCATGCATGTTCTCCCCATGCTTCCTGGTTTCCTCTGGGTACACTGGTTTCCTCAACCAGTCCAAAGACATGTATGATTGGCATTTTCAAATGAATGTGTGAATGGGTGTGCAATTGTCCCCTGTGATGGGTTGACACTCTGTCCAGGGTGTAACCCACCTTGTGCCACGAGCTCCCTGGGATAGGCTCCAGCTCTCCTGCGACCTTATGTAGGATAAGTTGTACAGAAAATGGATGGATGCGACATCACTCCAGTCTAATCTTCCACCCTTACAGATTCTCCAAGTATTCACATGTGTTGATCTGCTAAATGATGAAATGTAAAAAAAAAAAAATTAATATCCAAAGCAAACCAACCATGTGGTCTCTAGTTAAGCAGAGATTTTCTGCAGCATTTCAGCCATTTTAAAATCACACAAGATCACTCTTACTTTTACTAGTGCACCATACAATCAGATCCTTACTGCAAAACACAGACATATCCCGTGACTGTTAAGGTAACAGGTACATGGTACTTCTATCACACTAATGTGTTTAATATTTGATTTGTTAGAACATCTGTAACTGAGAAAACATCAATTCGACAAGGAAATCTAAAATCTGTAGGATTTCACTTGAAACAATTTTTGGTTAAATAGAATACAAATTTTCATGTCTGCTAACATAAACATCCATTATGATCTTTAAACCATTATACCTTTGAGAAAAACTAACAAAAAAGCTATTCAATTCCAACAACATTTTAGATTTAAATAATGACACTAAATATGGTCATCTCAGAAAGCTTTTGCAGGTGCTCTAGCATGCTAATGCTAGCCTATTAGCACCAGCGGCAGCACTCCATTCCATCCTTATCTACCCTAATATGAGCCCTCAGATATGAGACAGCTAGCAAACGTCGCTAGCGCTAAAATAATGTTTCCCTGGTGCCCAAGATTGTAAATCAGTTTAATATACTCGCCGACCATTTATGTGTCTAAATTTAAAACTCATCCTCCAAACATTAGCTCGCACAAAAGACTAGTGGCTAAATGAGGCATGATTCATGAAACGGATACCTTTAATCATCACTCCTAGCCCCCAAAAGGTCGTTTAGCATATTATATCTAAGTGAGCAGCTTATTCTTGCTTCATTACTGTTAATTAAGACCTGTCATATTACCTTGCACAATGTGTCGGCTAAGAGCTTTGGCATCTGCCATAAAACACGCATCAATTTACGGCGCTGAGAAATGGAAGGTCTGGAGAATGTGGAGGAAGTGACATAAAGATCATAAAGCACAACAGGGCAGATTAATCCTAGTCCCTGGGCTAAATTACAAGTGGACGTTATTAACATACTTGGGATTTTTTAAAGACTAAGCCTTATTTGAGTCTATGAAATACTCTATGTGGGAGCAGAAGCATAGAGGTTTTTTTTCAGGTAATACAGATATTTTTTATTCCTTACATAATAGACATCTTACATGCTATACATGATGTAAATCCAAAGTAAATAGACAAGATGTAGCTATGAATAATGGTGGTGGTTTTGTGGTGTGAACCCACTTTGTTCATTTCAGTTCACTTTCTAAAACCCAGACAAAACAATGTTGTGTTTTTTTGTTTGTATTTGTTTTTGTGCCTGTCACTGCTTGTTTAGTTGTCTAGACAGGAGGAGCTGATTAACGCCATGCGAAACATGATGCCTTGCAGCAGCTCTCTCACTGCTCAACGCCTTGAGACAGAAGTCGCATAAAGGATTTGGCATGCGAGGACAGCACAGACGTGGAGAAAAGACACTCGGGAGCTGCTGAAATGTGACAGAGGGAGACTAGAAGCGTCTCGGCGGCTTTCGCATTAGCATCTGTTTCGGTTCGACTGGGGTAAACTAGCCAATAGTGTCAGCGGGAAGCATCAGGCCGAGAGCCATGAGACAGAGCTCAGAGTGGACAGAGAGCAAGGGACAGGTTGGAAGACATAGTGTTTAAGAAGTGAGAGTTGCTCATAAGTTTATTTCTGCTTTTTTTATGCAAGGTTTGAACTTGAACAAATTTAGAATTTAATGGTAAAATTAAAAAAAAATCCTAGGGGATCCGTGTCTTTCATACCAGGGGCAAGCTGGAGTCACCCCTATTTGAGAATTGTGAAGAAAATGGAGAGCCCAGAGAAAACCGACGTGGATATGGAGAACATGCAAAGCTCCACACACCCATTAACTCAGGTTCGAATAGGGGACTCTGGAGCTGTGAGGATGCAATGCCATCCATTACACCACCATCATCAGAAAACTGATTATTTGATTAATTGCTGACATGGAGCATGTGGGTTCCTGTTTCTCTATAACTTTATCTGATTGCTTTGACAAGATGATCTTGTTGCCCATTCTTATTTTTTTATTCACATAACAGCAATTGATAGTCTTACACACACCAAACTACATGTTCCTTTGAGTGGTGAAAAGGGGAAAATAACCAGAACAAAAATAAAAGAAATGTATTCATTCATCTTCAGGAAGCACTTTATCCTGCTCACGGTTATGGTGAATCTGGAGTCTATTCCAGGAACACTGGGGAGTAAGGCAGGAATACACTCTGGATGGGACGCGATTCCATTTCATACACACCTAGGGGCAATTTAGAGTAGCCAATCTATCTTCTGGCATGTTTTTGTAAGAGGTGTGAGGAACTTTTTCTGTGGACACAGGAAGAACTTGTAATCAGTAGCAAATTGCTGTGGTATAAGGGGAATACAACACTTTTGGCACATATTGTTATATGAAAATAGTCGACTTTAGGCTGGCAACTAACTCACGTTAAGTCGCATTATTCATGTTTTATCTTTGCTTGCTATAGAAAATGTCTTGAACCTCAAACTAGGACAGAGGCTGCTGATTGATTGATTTTGACCTTTATTTGAGGAGTTTTTCTTAGCATTTGCTAATGTCTAAAACAGCGTAAATGCAAACATATCACGACTAAGTAAACTTTACACTCCTGCCTTTGCTTGTCTTTATTTTGACACTGGGTCAGGTGTATAAGATGAACTGGCAGTTAAATTAGTGGTAAGAGAATTATTAGTCACGAATGAAGTATAAAGTTGATAGGTGTCTGCTTAAGGCATATCTGAGTAAAATACACACTACTGAATGAAATGTAGCCTTTGCAACCAGCGAACTAATACTCGAAAGCTTGCTTTTTTGGACAGCATTGAAGACTACTGCCTCATAGTCAAAATCACTGGGGCTGAACAGCCCCCTGCTGAGGTCAAAGTGAAATTCAACTCTACAGGAGTGAATTTAACTCTCTCTGGGTGTTCATTTAAACTACAGCCAGATCAGAAATGACTCGGACTGTGGAAGTTTTCTCCAGTAGGATGATCTGTTTGGTATTCATTGGTTTGTGTCGCTGCAGGTGCCTGAAGCATGAGGCGAAAGCACAAATGTACAATGCTGGTTAGATTAATTTTTTACAAGCAGCGTCTGACAGGATTCATGGTGTGTCTGTCTTACAGACTGCTACCTAACTGTGTGTGTGTGTGTGTGTGTGCTCTCATCTAAAAGGCTCTGATGTTTAAAAAAAGACATGTTTGTCCATTACAGTAGTAATTAATGTGTCCTAAGATTCCACTCTTTTAAAAAAGGGGGAAAAGGGAACAGACATGAGGAAAAACATATACAGTGAGTTCAATCTATTTATCATAATTTATATATGAGGACCCTTGGGTGGACGTGGAGAGTTATGAAGACTAGATAGTTATGAAAAGCCAAAGCACAAGAATAAGATAAAATGAATAGTTTAGCAAAAAAAATGTATACAGTTTACCCCAAATGTAGTCGATCATCTATGATATTGTATGGATGACAGCGCACAACCTACAGAGATGAGACACAAAAGTTCTGGAACCAAAACCTTTACCAAAATTATAGAAAGTCCAATGTGTGAAGAAAGAAAGTATCTGCTCATGATCAAAAACATACAAGCTCACCTGTGAAATATGGTGGAGGTAGTGTCATGGCTTGGACTTGCATGGCTGTTTCTGGAATGGGCTTATTAATTGTAATGATGATGTAACTCACATAGCAGCAGAATGAATTCAGAAGTTTACAGGAACATTTTGTCTGCCAATTTACAGAAAAATGCTTCAAAATTAATCAGGAGGAACTTCATCATCCAACAAAAAATAAAAAAACAAAAGACCCAAAAAAAACTGCCAACTAAAAAAAAAAAAAAAACACCAGGGAAAAAAAAGGGTGTGGTAGATTGGCCAAGTCAATCACCAGACCTTAACCCAATAGCGCAGCATTTCACTTCTTGAAGAGGAGACTGAAGGGAGAAACCCCTGAACAAACAACATCTGAAAGATGCTGTGGCAAAAGTCTGGAAAAGCATCACAAAAGAAGAAACTAACAATTTGGTGATGTCCATGAATCACTGGCTTGATGCAATTATTGCAAGCAAATGATTTTAAGTGTCATTGACTTTAATTTACTTTAAGACTGATCTGTTCCTATACTTTTGCTTGCCTAAAAAAAATTCGGTGCGCTACAAAACTTTATATGCTTTATAATGGTTTATTATATATAAATAAAAAAAAAAAAAAAAAATATTTTATATATATATATATATATATATATATATATATATATATATATATATATATATATATATATATATAATTCCTGTTATATATATCTAGATGTGTTAATATATATATATATATATATATATATATATATATATATATATATATATATATATATATATATATATATATATATATAATCACACATTAAATTTTATTATGCTCAAAGGCTTGTGCACAGTAAGGACAGCTGCCATAAATGTAAACCCAGCTAAAACTTTTATTTATTTATTTGTTTATCTCTTTGTCTATTTATCTATCTTGATGGTTCTAGGCTATATCTCATGCCAAAAAGGAAAAAAAAATCTCCTTTTCTGAAAAAAGAAAAACTTTGAGTTTGCTCAGCTGAAATGATCTGCTTTGACAAATTTAACAGCTCTTTTTTTCTCCCTCTTCCAATGCACTTGTCACTCAGCATTAGCTCATCTCATTAATGACAATGGGAAAGTTTATCTTAGCCACACATTTAAAATCATCCTCTGCTTACAATAGAGC
The DNA here is from genome assembly GCA_012411365.1 of Ameiurus melas. Lineage (NCBI taxonomy): Eukaryota > Metazoa > Chordata > Actinopteri > Siluriformes > Ictaluridae > Ameiurus > Ameiurus melas. The sequence continues at coordinate 42,151,053 of CM022752.1, forward strand.
TCAAAAATCTGCCACAAAATGGAAGGCGGATCTACTTACATAGGCGCTCTTTTTTGAAGTAGTGTTACTCTTTATGCCCCCGACCAAGAACAATCTTTTCATGACAATAAAGTACATTCTTCGGTGATCAATACGCGTTATCTGTGCTCTACTACGTCTCTATGAAGCTGGGTTGAATGACTACCTGTGAGGCAGAAGGCTGAGGCGATGGGATCTATACCACGTCCTTCAATGGAGCCCCTGATGTTTCTGTAATGGCAGGGGCTTTAATTAAAGTCTGGTAAACAGTGTTGTGCAAACATAATGGATTCTACCTCTAGGGTGTTTTTTTTTCCTTTGCACATTAAAAATAAGTGTGAATTAGCATTATTTCTGCTGTGTGATGATGGAAAGACAACGAAAACAGGCAAATTATAGAGATTATGGGAATGTAAAATAGATGCAAAGACATGTCTAGTGTTATAAACTTATAGTCCATATTAATTTGTCCCTAAATATTGTGAAACAGTGTTCCAGAGACCATTATAAATGCTCTATATGCAGTAGTTATTTTTAAATCCAGATCAAATCTACTTTTAATTATGTAGATTATGATTTTATTATAATTATTATTATTATTATTATTATTATTATTATTATTATTATTATTATTATTATTATTATTATTAGTGATTGTAGTATAATAGTGAGTTCAATAATATGTATCAATGTGCTTAATTCTAAATACTTTTTTGACTTTCTGATCTTATTACATATAACACACTTAGAGATATTAAACATAAATTGCAAAGTTAAAATAATAATAATAATAATAATAATAATAATAATAATAATAATAATAATTATAATAATACTTATTATTGTTGTTGCTGTTAATAAAATCTGCTTATTAAAACTTTTATTACAGATATCAATTAAACAAAGAGAATTTATTCAAATGATTTACAGTATTTTACATATTAAATGAGTAAACGTTCACGTATGTATTATAAAATGACATCTTTTAACCCATTTGTGAAATTCAGCACTTTGTGAATTTGTACTTTTTATTGATACAATATAGAGGCTAATAAACTAAAGTCTAGTGTTTAGTTAGATAGATACAATAGATAGCACTAGTATCTATAGTAATTCTATATAGTATAGTAATTCTATAATATTACAGCGATAGGATTGACATTCTCTAAATTGAACCGCCTTGTTCTTTCATTGTCATACATAAAATCAGATAAAATCCTTCCAGGTTACATGAATGAATACATCAGAGAATCAAACACTCAAACTAGTCAATGTGACTAATTTGCCAACATTTCTCTTCACATTCCTATGAGATGATGCTATCACCGCTCCACGTCCCCAAACACACTGACTCAGCTCCAAATCTCTTGCTCAGCAAAAACAGACAAGGCCTTGGCCAGGACAAGAGCTGTGGGAAAGTTATTTTTAAGAGGAATGCCAGCAGAGACAAAGCAGGAATCGCTCCTGGCTATGCCGCTCTATGGGTCCGGATCAAAACGCCAACCTCTGGACTTCCCCCCTCTGAATACGGAGCAGAGATTAGCAGTTAGTCCGGGCAGGATTCAGACAAAATAATATCTAACCCTCCATCAGATATGAGTATATATGCATATATATCCACCAGGATGGTAAACCAGAACCACACAACCTTGTCAGACATTTAGCTATTCATTAAAATAAACATTTTGTACAGTCAGTACTAGAGTAATTTTGGAGACATGTATGACTATTAAGTGTGATTTTCCAAAAGCTAAAGTTTAATACTTATCAAAAACTAGTATGATATTTGATCAGGAATGCATTATATAAATCCGAGACTTTGTTATAAGTCTATTCTAGGAACTGTTTGAGAAGTGCTCATATGGCTTGCAAAAAAATACTATTATTTTTTTTTTTTTTTTAATTCAAACAGCTCATGAAACATGAAAATAGTAACAGTGTTAATTGTTGCCATCTCTTAATAACCAACATCTGACTTGCACCAAAGCATTATTTCTATTCATTATTATACCAAATATGTTTTTTTCATTTGTAAGTCGCTTTGGATAAAAGTATCTGCTAAATTAATGAATGTAAATGTCAAATGTAAATGTATTTCTCAAGTAACATTCCATCATCTTTCATTTAAGATACATAAAAATGAATAGTCAGTAAAAAAGTATTAATAACCCAAATTTTAACATATATTAGTAAAGGATGATGGAAAGTTGCCTGAGAAATGGAAACAAATATATATATTTTATCATAACTAGATAGATTTAAATATAAACAGCTCTTTGTAGCAGACCATTGGGCCTGACTGTAAATGAAAGTATTTGTAGTCATGACAACATTCACTGATAAACATTTACTGCAAATTTGGTCATATTACTTTGAAGTATTTACAGTTACCAGACAAAAAAACAAAAAAACAACAGAAACATCCATCCTAAATAAAGCTAATCTTTTGATAAAGCTTAAACATTGTCCATTTAGTGAGGAATCAAATCAATCTGTAAAGCCATTGAATACATACTGTACATATATGCATAATACGCTTCAATAAAGCAATAAAACATTTTTTTTTGCAGCTGTGTGTCAAAGTATCATTAATTGAAGGATCTGTTAGTTTTAAGAAATGTCTGAAGTTGAAGCTCGATGTACATTTTATTCTATTTAAATATATTTAAAAAAATAATAAATAAAATCAAAATAAGTCTTAAGTTGATACAGAAAGTGATCTTGAGCCAGTTCATGCTCTTCATCTTCTGTCAATTAGCCCAGACGTGATCATCAACCACCTGAACGCCACTATAACCACATGAAATAGTAAATTATTTATAGGCATTATCTGAATCAAAATAAAGTAAGCAAGGCTGGTTACACTCTTCTAGTCTTAAAAGGCCAGAAAAGGTTTTTAGAGTGAATCTATTCAACAACCACCTTTGTTTTCCTAAAGAACCTTCTGTTTGATGGACCTTCAAATGGTTGATTTCATCCATTATTTATTTAGTTTATTTAGTTACAGTGTTGGAAATCATAAATCATCATTATCAAAGCTAAAAGTCTCCATACATAGAGGAAAGTAACACTTTTTATTAGCAAAATGTCTTCCAAAATGTTTTATACTTAGATTATATTATATGTAGTTTTTTTTAGATAGCCTTTAAGAATGTCTTGTCTTTGACAAAAAAAAAAATCTTATTAAAATCATTCTCATGGCTGGATCGGGAAGTTGTTGGAAGGTTGCATTGGACTTTAACAGGGAAAATGGAAAGTACATCACACACGACACTGTTGTGGAACAACTGAGGAGTGAACATCCATGTACATCCACTAACAAAGGAACAACTGACCCTATGTATGCGACTTTTAGGACACCCTGTATTATTGAGTACTTATAGTTGAGGGGGGCACGGTGGCTTAGTGGTTGGCACATTTGCCTCGTACCTCCAGGGTTGGAGGTTCAATTCACACCTCCACCCTGTGTACATGGAATTTGCATGCTCTCCTGCTTCATGGGTTTCCTCCAGGTACTCTGGTTTCCTCCCCTGGTCATGTGACACGCATTGTAGGCTGATTTGCATCTCTAAATTGTTAATGGGTGTGTGAGTGCGTGCAATTGTGCCCTGCGATGTATTGACACCCCGTCCAAGGTGTCCCCCACGTTATGCCCCGAGTTCCCTGGGATAGGTTCCAGGCTTCTCTGTGACCCTGTGTAGGATAAGCAACACAGAAAATTGATGGATAATGACAATGTGGACCTAATATGTTCTGCCAGCAGAAGGTTCAGGAATAAAACGCTCTATGGATCTAATAAATAACCTAAATATTATCACACATTTAAATAATAAGAACAATATATTGCACTTGTTAAAAATAAAGAAAAAAGGAATAAAAGGTCCTTGGAATTTATTGGACTGTTACGCGACGTGATGGGAAGGAAGCAGGCTGTATGCAATCGTAATTGAACGGTGACCTTTATTTACAGTGGTGAATGCAAACCAAAATACGATAAACAAACGCCCTGAGCTAAGCTATGCTCACTGGGCTACGGCTAGCGCTAATGCTACGGCATAAACATAACATGACATGGCGATTCCCGATAGTCGCCCTTTAGTTTTACATGGCACACATTCCTTCATACATACACACGTCGTTAAGTCCATAAGTTGAACCGCGCCGTGTGGAACATGGATCCTGGTATAAATAGACTTCCCAGTCCTTAGCGCCACAACCGTTCACAGCTGCCGGCAATTCCAAAACACACATGACCCTTGAGGTCAACCGGGAAGAGACCCGCGCATGCGCAACAGCGCTCAACACGCGCAGTTGCACGGGGGAATCGTGACATTGACAGATAATGGAACCAAAATAGATCTCCTGTGGTGTCACCCTTAAGAACCTTTCCTAGAACCTTTATTTATTTTTTAAGAGTGCAGGCATGTAGACCCATGATTTAAATCCTTTCCCTATTTTCCCCTTCCTTCTTCTCTTTTCCTCTCCTCTCTCGCCCCTACGTCTCCTCTCATTTTTCTCCATTCCCTTCCCACTCTTCTATGAACACGCCCTCCCTTCCCCCATCCCCATGCCAACCCCCTCCCCCATCCCCACCCCCTCCCCCTGGCTGATGCCAACACGTTTCAGGTTAGCTCGGAACCGATCAAAGCAAGGGTGGCATGACAGCACCTGACACAACAGCTCAGTGAAGAGCACTATTTCAGGTGACAAGAACCTGAACTGGCGACCCCAACTCCTGCAGCTCGGCCTCGGGTTGGAGCGTCTGACAGTGTAAATTGCCGGCAATTTGATCAGGATTCGCTAAATATTACACGAGACTTTTAAATTAGACTTATCTGGCATTGTAAATATACAGCAAACAGAAGGTGCATCTGTGTTTTAGGCACAAATGTAACATTTAATTATTTATTTTTAAAAAATATTTACATCACAACTGGAATGCAACCCTCATGAAGTTAACACCAGTCTTAAACTAAATTCCACACCTTCCAACTGACACCAGTCATGAGGTGAAGGAGCTGATGGTGTCAAAGATGACCTTCTCACCTGCCTTTCTGAGGTTAACCTTAAATGCAGCTTATTTTACGCACGACAGTTCTGCATCCTCAGCTTCATCTTAGCCTACTTAAGTTGAAGCACCACTTTGTAGTGTGAAAGACAGGAAAGATAGCATAATCCCTCAGAGCACATGGCTTCTGATAGAAGCTGAGGTTAATACTGCTAATACTGTCCTTGGGCGAATGTTTGCACAAGGCCCAATGAGTGCACGTCAACCTGGAGCTGAACTCTTCTAGTCTGCCACAAATATGTGCACTGAGAAAAGCAGGAGCATCACGCCAATGGTATCTGGGCAAGTCATGCAAATGGCATCCTCAACTTCCAGGTGACTGTATGGGCAGATCAAAGTAACGCAATGAATCTAGGAGGAAGAGAATGGATGACTAGGATTTAAAGAAGCCAGTACTATTTAAAATGGTAAAGAATATTACAAACTTGTTACGTTTTCCTTGCTTTGCATGTGCTGCACTTCAGTTCCAGACATTCATTTGGGCCACAAATATTCAAATGTATTTTGATACAGAACAGAACCCTCCAAAATGCAAATGTTAGTGAAGTAAGGAAGGAATAAAACACTGTAAAGAGTGCTGTTATAGGAAAATAATCAACAGTATGGTGATGTGATGCAGCCTGATGTAAAACATAGTTACTGAAGTTGATTTTTTTCAATAACATTATAAACTGTTTTATTCCTCTTATATCACAGCAGTTTGTCAATGCTAACCATCTATCCATTTTCCATACCGCTTATCCTACACAGGGGAGCCTGGAGCATATCCCAGCGAACTCAGGGTATAATCACACACACTCTCACACACTATTTAAAAATGCCAATCAGCCTACAACTTGTGTCTTCGGACTGGAGGAGGAAGCCAGAGTACCTGGAGGAAACCCCTGACGCATGGGGAGAACATGCAAACTCCACGCACACAGGGTGGAGGCGGGATACGAACCTCCAACCCTGGAGGTGTGAGTCAAACCTGCCAACCACTGTGCCCCAACGCTAACAATTTATTTAAATATTCCAGTATATAGATAATTGTACAGTACAGTACAATATAGTTACATGTTAACGATTTTTTGTTGTTCTTGAACACACACACACAAAAAAAAGAAAAAAAAACACACACACAACCAAAAACCTAAGCTCTGGCACTGCTTTCATAAATGTCTCCCTACAGAAATCTTCACTTTAAACTGTTTATTATTAGTCTTAGTCAAGGTGGAGAATCTGTTAAACAAGTCCTTGTTGATTTGCCTTGTAGCCAGAATTAATGTTGGAACTGCTGTTATTGAAAATTAATCAACACCTTCTGACCAATTGGGAGCCTAGTGTTCCACAGCACTGTATTATAAAATAAATTACAAAATACTGCAACGTAAAGTACATTTTAGGACCAGAGATCAATTATGGCAGTTTAGTTAATAATGATAATGCTAGCAATCTGCTTGACGAAAGTCAAGCTAACGTTACGCATCCTTCAGAAACCAAACCGCAGAAACAATTATACTCTCCCTTTTGGTTTTGAATGTTTTTACTGTAACACAAATGTTAATCTGCTGTTGAGAGTATTATCTCATGTTTCCGCAATGGTTTAACATGTTCCTGCTAGTTAGCATTCAGCTTCAAGGATATCCAAGAAAAACAGCCTCGTTTTTTCTGGACAGAAATAATTCAGTCATGCACTGCTACATCTCTATGGCTTTCCTGATGAGTCAATAAGGCATGTGGAAGCTGTTGTGCTGGTCATAAATAACTAGACCACACTAGTTTTTGATTTCAAACAGAAACAGTTTTTTCTCCCAATTCACACAGAATTTCTGCCTGTTTCTAAATAATTAACAGTCTCCTGATTCTATTCTCCAGGAGAATTCACACAATCTAAAAAGTTAAGGTCAAAGATTAGAGTTAAGACTGATGACATAGCTTTTCTGAGGACTTCATTCAAACCTAGCAAAATGACCTTTGCCTCTTACAATCCTCGTTGTTTTTTTGCATGACTTCAATTTAGACTACTTTGTAATAATGAGACCTGATGGAACATGTATAGGGCCTTAAGCAGCAAGTTTTCCCTATGAAAGTTAGCCAGCTGGCTAAGAATTTCACAGTCAGATCTGTTAACAGATTTAGCCACCTTTACTAAAAGCAGGATCACCATTACCTTGTACAAAAAAGGGCATTTTAACAGGCTCTGTTTTACATGTAAAGACAATCCTAATGCTATGGTGTCTTTGGTAGAGTCACCCATGACTGTCTTTCTCCTCCATTTGAGTGACAGAGTATACAGCTCTAAAACAAGCCCTAATTAAAAGTCTTTAAAACAGCAGCAGAGAGGATGACTGATGCAGCACTTCCATGTAAGTGCCTTCAGGCAAGATCCCACAAGAATTCAGCAATTAGCACCGAGCATGCACGGTTGCCTTTAGCAGAAAAAAAAGCCTCTGACTGACCTCGCTCACATACTGGAACTGTCAATCTTGTCACCTTGAAATCCCAAACTAATTAAATTTCTCTATGAGTCACTGTGAATTTGGTATTTTTCAATGTTGCAGGATGTAGGTAACTGGACAACAAAACATTGTTTTATTTTGTTGCTTTCTGTACTTATGATATTCATGATATTGTTTTATACCACAGCACTGTGAATACTCAAATCTGATGGTAAATCAGACCCGACTAACAAATTATAACATCTAGTCAGTCCGTTTCAGGATTTTGCAAAAAAAAAAAAAAAAATGTGATTGTTGTGGCCAAAAATGCTTTTCTGAACATTTATGAACAATTAAAAAAAATTACTTGAACTACTTGAAGTGACGAAATTGCAATTGCACGTTATTGTTTTGCATGGTCTTTCTCATTCATAGTTTGTTAGTAACCTTTTAGCTGTTCATTTAGTATTTATGGAGGGAGTCTCCAGTGTAAGTGCTTTGTAAGAGTCTGTAAGTTTTCAGCCCAGTTGATTTTGCACTTTCCAGTCTCTCAGTAGCATGACATGTTATGCTTTTTTGTTTGTTTGTTTGTTTTCATCTTATCTCTTCAAGAGAGAAAAAGAGACTAGTGAACGAACAACTGTTTAACAAGAATTAACATGATTTGCACCCTAGATGTTCCACAGCTAGGGTGGCTGTGGCACAGTTGGTAGAGAGGGTTGTCCACTAATCGTAGGGTTGGCGGTTCGATTCCTGGCCTGGGTGACTCCACATGCCAAAGAATCCTTGGGCAAGATACTGAACCCCAAGTTGCTCCTGATGGCAAGCTAGTGCCTTGCATGGCAGCTCTGCTACCATTGGTGTGTGAATGGGTGAATGAGACACAGTGTAAAGTGCTTTGGATAAATGCGCTATATAAGTACACATTTACTATGTTCCACAGCTATTATATAGATAGATATAATTCATTTACTCATTACTAAATTTTCATTTTTAACTATTTCATGACAACCAAGCTCATCCAAGTGAAAGGTTAAACTCCTGAGCATTTCCTCCATTTCACTCACATAACCATGGGCACTACCTTCTAAAAACATACGCCAAGACACGTGAGCATCCTTTCAGTGAAATGATGAGAGAATCAAAGGCGATGGACCTGACTGGAGGCCTTAATGCCCTGATTGTGGGCCCAAAGCTGTTTTTTTGTGAGCGCTCAGGAACGCTGTGGCTTTGGAGGGAGGGAGATTAGCAGACTTGGCCTCCGGTCTCGGCCTTCGCCTCTGCCCATGCCTGCAGGCGCTTTGAAGTGGCTCCATCATACCTGGCATTGCAGCAGTGAGAACCAGTGCGCTGTCAGCTCTAATCAGCTAGCCTGTCTGTGCGCGGAGAACCCGTGCTCACACTAATTGGCCCGATTGAGGATTATACCCTCAGATTCGGGACAATCATTTAGTCAAATGGGCCTCTTTTTCTTTCTCTCTCTCTCTCTCTCATTAAGATTCCTACGCTCTTTTTCTGTACATGATGGGATTAGAAAGGCGATTCTTTTTTAGCATTTTGATTCCCAATACATTTGGGGCAAGTATTTTAGAGAGGTGTTTCTCAGGTGTATGTACGCAGAAGAAAGTAGTATAACATTACACAGCAACAGAGCCTAGAGAACAATTTTAGGTTTAGCAGAGCATTTGAATTTCTTTTACAAGACATCTATTTTCATTTTTTTAAATAAACATCCCTTCAATGTTACTGCAACATTATTGCAGCAGATGTTTATTTATTTTTAAAACATTGCAGAAACGTTATTTTTCGAACATTATGCCTTAACTGTCATTGAACCTGGATACTTACTGAACAGTCAAATAACATTAGCTTTAGACATTAGCTTTAATGTCTCCTGAAATCCTTATCACATTAAACCAGATCCTTTAGCAAGCTAAGATGGATTCTCTGTAGAATACACTGATTAACCATAACATTAAAACCACTGAGAGGTGACATGACTAATTACTATGTCACATGTCAAGGGGTAGGATATATTAGGCAAGAAGTGAACAGTCCATTCTCAAAGGTGATGTGTTGGAAGCAGAAAAAATTGGCAAGCATAATTATCTGATCCCTGTCCACCGCCTAAAGTGTATACAATGGGCATGTGAGCATTAGAACCAGACCATGGAGCGATGGAAGAAGGTGGCCTGGTCTGATGAATGACATTTTATTTTACATCATGTGCATGTGTGTCACTTACCTGAGGAAGAACTGGCACCAGGATGGACTATGGGAAGAAGGCAAATTAGCAGAAGAAGTGTGAAGCTCTGGGCAATGTTCAGCTAGGAAACCTTGGGTCCTGGCATTCATGTGGATGTTAATTTGACACGTACCACCTACCTAAACATTGTTGTAGACCAAGTGCACCCCTTCATGGCAACGGTTTTCCCTATTGTCAGTGGCCTCTTTCAGCAGGATCATGCTCCCAACCACACTGCAAAAATTGTTCAGGAACAGTTTGAGGAACATGGAAAAAGAAAAGAAAAGGTGGCTTTAATGTTATGGCTGTATGTTGTGTATTCCAATATAAGTGACTCATTAAATATTCACTGTTTACTTCCAAAATAAGATATACTATGAAGTTTTATACAAAAAGTTATATAAATTACATGTTTTAGCTAAGATGTCACCATAATGACCTTCCTTCATGCCACTGTTGTTATACGAAAAAAATAATAAAAAAAACAGACAAATTTCAGTGATTTTTTAATTTTATTTTTTTACCAATTATCGAAGAAATTAAGGCTTATCATGACAGTATAATGACAAAAGAAACATACAAATAGATGCATAGTTTGGTCATTTTTATATTTTTATGAAAAAATGGTTTCTTAAGAGTTCTTTGAATGGTTAAATGCTTTTTTGTGTTTAATTTGGTTTTGATTGAGAACTTCATCATCTTCTCCAAGAAAAAGCCTCAGTGGTAGCACTCAACATAGAACATTTTTATGGGATAATCATCTGAGTTTTACTGTAGCTAGATTTATAGATAAATAAAGAACAACTGAGAGAAAAAGCAGAACCATGCTACGAGGAACCAAAGTGAACATAAGGTTCACTGTGACACCTAAAGAAACACCACTAAATAAGTCATTTGGTAAACCATTAATCCAAGTAGAGCTTTTTCATTCAGTGGCTAACGATGCATCATAAAATTGAGTAAGAGATAGAATGTTTATAACAGTAGAGAGAATTAAATGACCTGTTTAATCCTATAGACAATAAGTCATAGAATTACTATGCACTGTAAAACCGTAAAAATCTTCTATATCATGGAAATAATTGAGGTTCGTTTTATGGCCAAAACCGAAGAGAAAGTTTCTAAACCAAAGAAGAGGTTTAGTGCTTCTATCCAGCTTCTATAAGCTTCTAATGACTTTTTAAATACAGTAAGTTGATATGTTTAGTAATTGCTAAACGACAACCCTACCAGGTTGGACACTGCACCATACAGAGATGCCTCACACAAAGCATTCAGATTTTTCTATATTCTAAAATGTATTTAAACAGAGCATCAGAACACAAGTTTTGTAGGTTTGTAGGGTCGGTATGGTTCCACCGGTGGCAGGAGACCAGCCATCAAGAGGTGGACTTAAAGTCTGTTAATCAAGTGGTCAGCTCAAGAGGCCATCAGGTCAGTGCAGGGCCAAAGCAGTCATTTGAGGGTGAAGTCCCAAACACCAAAGTAGTGCCAAGCCAATACAGCCACCAGCAAGTGAAAAGAAGGAGGAGGATGTGAAAGGAGAGAGAGAGAGAGAGAGAGAGTATGCTAATTACGCACGAATAGAAGCCCATTCTTATGTGAAACAGGGTCCGGCCTTAAGC